>CAWUFW010014053.1:0-435593 GCA_963921515.1 Calotriton arnoldi
TGTTTTGTGGTTGGTGTCTGACTTACCTTCTGCACCGTACGCGTCCGTGCCTGTTCCGGTAATAGATGTAGAGTATTGGTAGGACCTGCGCGATGGGATTCATGGTTGGTTCGTCTCGTTCGTCTTTCTCTTTGCTTCACCTCGTCCTCGTCGCTGGCGTGTTCGTCTCGTAGCCGTGGATCGTCTTGTGGCGCGAATCGGAGCTTATGTACGCCTCTCCCGGATGCTTTGACGTGCCGTGCGTAGCGACGGGTTCGCCGCGTACGGAAAGCGCATCGTACTTGTCCGGCCGGACGGGGCTGCATTTTGGCTTCCGTGCGACTCGATTCTGCATTTCCGGATCCGCATCGGTCGGAGAACTGGACCTGTATTGGGTGAGTACGACTGGGTCGGGATTTGGGCAGTTGTGCGCATCGTACTTGCTCGTTCGGACATATGTGCGAATCGGTCGGGAAACAGGCATTCGCCTGGCTTTTTCCCCGGCCGAATGGTATTAGGTGCGCCTCCGACCGGGATCGGAATCGACCCCTCAGTTTTTAGTGATTTCCTCGTAATGTGCTTCAGGGTTTCTGGGTTGTCACAATATTCAGGATGGCTAATGTCAAGCATCACATTTTGGATAAAATGTAACCATGGAATGTTCAGAGCGAGCTCCGAGTCACAACAGTCCTGTGCAATAGCGCGATTGAAGTCCATATAGTCAGAAGTCCAAATCTTGTGCCAGAGGAGGACTGGCTGCACTTTTATCAGATCAGCTAAATGAGTTGCTCCCAATTCCGAGTGGCATACAAAGTTAGAACAGCTGGTTGGGAGCCCAAGGAGATTTAAAAAAAAAAACATTTTCTAACAGCTGTAAAGAATCCACATTTACATACCCCCATTGCTCGGAACTATACATTGCAATTTACCAACATTTAGCGTTGTAGATGGTTAACATTTCTTTACGGGGTTTACGACCCAATTTCCTCGAGAAATTGCACAGGCCCATAATTGATCTAAGAAATTGCATCCTTCTCAAGCTTACTGCACTTCTCCAACTTCCCACATCATCAAATAAAATCCCCAAGTATGAAAAAGAGGGCGTTTGTGGTAAAATCGCTTTTCGTATTAAAATATTATGCCCCTTTGATGATCTTTGGCCTGCTTTCATGACAAACGTTTTACTAATGTTGATTAATAGCCCCAAATTCTCCATAAAAAGTACAAATTTGTCTAGAAGACGCTGAAAAGCCAGTGGAGTGCGGGCCATGAGCACCACATCGTTCGCATAGAGTAAAACCGGTATAGGCCGTTGTGCAATTTGCGGCAGATCGGTGCATGTGTTCGCAAGGGTGCTACCCAAGCTATTAATATATAGATTAAATAGAAAAGGAGCGAGTACGCATCCTTGACGAACCCATTTTCTGATGTCAAAAGAATGTGTACATTCACCTCTTGTCCCAAAACAAATCTTTGCAGAACCGGTTGAGTATAGATATGTAAGGAAGTTAATAATAGCGATGTCTATAACCATTGAGGTCATGACAGACCAAAGGTTATCGTGCACAATGCAATCAAATGCGGATGACAAATCTACAGAAACTAAAAACAAGTTACCACGTTTAATATGTATATATTTGCCCACCAGTAAGTTCAGATTAATAGCTTGCTCCGTGGTCCCAATTCCCTGGCGAAACCCATATTGGAAGTCCGAAATAATGTTGTTACAAACCGCCCACTCCTGTAATCTGCATAAAAGTATGCGACCCACCACTTTGACTAAAGAATCTAGCAAAGAGATGGGTCTGTGGTGCGAGGGACAAGTACGGTCGCCCTTTTTAAATATTGGCACAATATGAGATTCGGACCAGGAACTTGGAAATCCAGCACTCTGGCAGGATCTAAAAACCAGAGTCAGTAGAGGGCCCCAGAAATCGGTATTTGTTTTAAAAAGGTCAATTGGTATACCGTCGGGCCCCGGTGCTTTGCCTCCCTTACTTGATCCCAGAGCCCGAATCACCTCCTCAATTAAATGTGAAATTAAAATCAAAATGTTTAGGCAAAAGTGTAGGCCTGGTAGAATCAGCAGCCGGCTCGGACGCAGAGCTACTTTGACCATTTTCAATTGGGCTAGTATATAGGTTAGAGAAGTGAGCTATCCATTCTTCTTCAGTTCTTGCAACCTCGATTTTGTAGTATCCTTAATTTGGCTAGCTAGTGCAGTTTTTCCCAGGTCTCCTCTTTAAGGCCTTTCTTACAGTTTTTTAAAGCTAGCCTATAGGCCCGCCTACAATTCTGTACTTCCATGGCATTTCTAGGTGTCTCTTTTAGGGCTCTTTTCAACTTTTTGTGGGCCTGGGTGCAGGCATGATCAAACCAACTCTGGGTTCTTCCAGCCCCCCCCCCTCTTTTTGTTAGCAATTAGCCCTGCCTAATTTCCTTAGTGATTTGGTTAAAGGCCTCGATAACCGTACCTTCTTCCGCTGACTCATCCAGACATACATCAAAAGTCCTTCTCTTCAGGAGGATTAGTTGTTCTAAAAATCTTGACGGGTCAACCTTAGACCAGCGCAAGGTAAAACCATTCATACGGGAGAGCTCTATATTTTCCACGGCCAAGGTATGGTGGCGGACCCCCTGCTTAGTTACAGAGTCAGTGTCCAGCGCTAGGCTCTGTGGAAAGTGGTCGCTCATTGCAATGTCGTATAGTAATTTTTTTTTAACCAGGGCAGAATAGCGCTTTGGGAAAAGCAAAAAATCAGTAACGCTTTTTCCCACACTGCCATCGAATGTGCAAAATACTTTGACTGGCTTGTCTCCAAACTCATTGCTAAAACCCAAATCATATTTAGAAAGTAGCTCATTAAGTTTCTCTCCGTACTCTGTGTGAGAAAGTGCTTAACGTCATCCCCAGTAGGGGTCGCCATGCCACAGATTTTATTAGCTAACAACTGCCAGGGTTGATTATTAAAGTCTCCCCCCCCCATATCATGATTTTTTCACTGGTTCCCTTGTCAATTAATAATTCCAGGTCAGAGTCTAGTTGGCATAGGCTATCCAATATATCTAAGTCACGAGCATTATTATAGAAGTTGACTAATATCAGTGAAAAGGATGCTGAGTAGTCGACCTGGACAATTTGATGAAAAGTCTGGGAGGACTTTAGAGATACATTAGTGGGGGGAAGTTTATTGGAAGTATAAATACAGAGACCACCCTTGGGCCTACCATGCCTTGATGCGATAGCTGGAGAATGGAACGTCTTAAACCCATTAAGATGAATAGGTTCAATGGCCCATGTTTCTTGCAGAAACATAATGTTGAAACCTATCGTAAAATCTAACCATACTGGTGTACTATGCTTGCTGCAGAGCCCCGCTACATTCCAGCTTAAAACAGTAATATCACCCGTAGATGTTGTTAGAGGATCCATACTGATCTCACTTCTCACAAGAGGTGGTTCCACGGATTGTTGTGAGTTAAAAAGGTCCTCCTCTGTCAATGGGTGACTACCATTTGTAATTGATGTTATTACATACATGTTTTCTATGCATCTTGATGGAATATGCTCCGCCTGTGGTAGTGATTTAATTTGTTCATCAGCTATCTGAAAGTGGCTGTCAGGGGTCACGATTATAGGGGCAGATCCACCGATGATATCACCGTTCGGTATATGAGCTTACAGTCAATCCACCCCAGCAAGGTTAGAAAGACATCCAAACCTATTAGACGGGCAATGGGATACATGGAAGGACGGGCATACTTTGTTTTAGAGAATGATTGGGGTAAGGGTTGTGGAAAGGAAGGGTATTGAATAGGTACAATAGGTTGAATTAGAGGCCGCAAGAGAAGTTGGTAAAAAAATCCCAGCGGTAAAACTGAGATTTGGTTTGCGTTTAAAAGTGCTGACCTGATTTTGCTAAGTATATTAGTAACTATTGATGGGGATTTGAAAGAGAGCACCACGCAGTCCCCCTTCATTACTTTAGGGCCTCTTCCAACCCACCCACTTCGTCTAGCCATCTTAAAGTCTGTGAAAAGCTCCCCCCTCAGACTGACTCTATTGTTTAGCTAATTAATTGATTTATTTCTTAGCGAGTCCCATGCTTCTTCAGTGGATGCACATATAGTCGGGACGTTGGCCAGGATAACCACATAGGGAGTCACAGCGGGCGGAAGATATAATCTATTGTGGGTGGGCAAAAAGGGGGCAGGTACTGCTCTTGAGCTACAATTATTTGGTGAATTGATGGGTGAAGACCTTTTGTCAGAAACCGTGTTCTCTGTAACTATTGATTGTTGGGGCTGATGCACCGGGTTTGGCACAGAGCGGGCAGGTGGCTTGGAATTCCCCAGGTTAGACTGGTATGGTGGGAGGATCACAGAATGACTAGAAATTAAACCAGAATTGCTAGAGTGTTCAGTTGATCCTCCCAGATTGACAAGACCCAAACGCTCTACACAAGATTGCACTACACATTCAATCGATTTAAGTCTGTCCGTGATGGAACAAAAAGTTGTCCTGACTAGTTCTGTTAAGGCTTGAATTGATGCTGCCATTGATATATAGTCCGGAAGTGCCGGAAGTGCCGCTGACGGTAAAGTGTCACCGTGTCCAACAGGCTTGGGGATGACTGCCCGCCTCCACGCTGGTGCCTTTTTTTTGTCTTTAATGACCCCTCGGAAGAAGCTGTGGCAGAGTCAACACTGCGTCTCCTCGTAGGTTTAAGGAGTTTAAGGGGCAGGTGGGAGATCAAAGAGTCAGGAGGAGTGGAGTTCTGAGTAATCTCATCCTTGTCTAAAGTAACCAATTCCACAGTTTGCAAGTTATAAGATTAAACTGCAGTTGGTGGAACTGAGCACAGACTTGGTAGATTAGTGCCTCCCTTCGCACACGTAGTTAAAGTTTCTTCCACGCTTAAAATCTGTTTTCCATAGACCCTATAGCCCCTGTGATATAATTCATACTTGACTGTCGAGATCTTGGAGGGGACTTAGCTAGCACAGAACTACGGTGTTTTCGTTTCCCCTTGGTCTATGGAACACAGTTACTTGTAAACGTAACGTTTAGGAGTAAAAATGATTATGGCAGCCGCAGTATAAAAGCAACAGTGTATATCACAAAACTTACAGTTTCGCTCATCAGGAGGTTGTTAGATTATCAGAAACCTCCCAGCCAAGAGAGGGGATACAGCCCTGCCTCTTCCTGCCGCTGACGGGCGCAGACGGGCCAGCCCTTGGCCCGGGAGCCTAGAGCAGCTTATGTGCGCCTCCTGTCGCAGTCAGAGGTCGTTGGCGGCAGCTCCAGCCACAAAGCAGGATGGGATTTGGAGTCCCCTGTCAGGTGGCAAAAGTGACTGGTGCAATGATGGGCTCCCGCGCGGCGGGAGCCTCGAGTAGCCTATGTGCGCCTCCTGGCGCGGTCAAAGGTCATTGGCGGCTGCTCCAGCTGCAAAGCAGGATGGGATTTGGAGTCCCCTGTCAGGCGGCAAAAGTGACTGGTGCAATGTACACTCATTACAGTTATATGACACAGGTATAGTAGTTTATATTGCATATTCGAGGCTCCCAACTTCCCAACCACACCATTGTGCTACTCAGCAGGAGGAAGAATGTCAGGATTTTCGAGTAAGTAAGCCGTTAGGGGCGCCCGCATGTTCCTCGGACGTGATGACACCAGCAGCTCCTCTGCATATATCTCCCCAGGTTATCTCTGCATTACACCATGCCCAGCAGCCAGTGTTTATATATTTGGGTGCAGATCACTTTCCCCAGTGTATGGCTACTCTCCTTTTGGCCAGAAGTAGTGCCACCGCTGTGAACTTTTGATTTGATGGTTGTAGTTTCTGGTCCAGGCCCAATAAACACATCTGGGCAGTGCAGTTTATTGAATCAGATACCATGGGGCACAGGCCACCCATTGCCAGTACCCTTGAATCTGTCCGCAGTCCCAGGCCATTTGCAGGAAACCTGCATCCGCCCCCCCACATCTGATGCACTGCACATATCCTCTTTGCCCATGGTGTGTATTAAATTTGCTGTAGGCACCTGAAGTGGATAATGCGGAGATTACAGTTGGGCATAAGCATCGCCATCAGGGTGCAGCAGAAACCCCATTCCTCCTGCGTCAGTTGGGGGTCTAATGAGGAGTTCCAGCGCTCCAGTGCCTGGTTCCGTTGTGTTGGTCTGTCCCTCTGTGCCGCATCATAGAGTCTTGTGACCAGGTCTCTACGGGAAACACTAGCAAGCAGTGTCTGCAGAGAGCTTATTGTGAGGAGTTCTATTGGGAATATAGGTAAGAGATCCTTAATGGTGGATCGTAGCCTGTGGTATGTGAATGTGAAAAGTGGTGTTGCATTTTGTATAAATCTCATGTCGGTTGGGTTCAGAAATTTCCCCCAGGTATATATCCCCCATCGTCTTGATCCCCACTTGATTAAATAGAGCCTCATGTGTTACTGAAAGGGCTAGGTGATGTCCTAGTGGGAGCACAGGAGCATATAGTGGGAGTTTGTGGGCTCTGGCCCTCAGAGCTCTCCAGGCCTATGTTGTGCAGTGCATCATGTTTCTTTCTATGAAGGGGACATCCATAAGCTTATGTGTTAGGATATGTCCAAAGGGAATGGGATGTGCATCCCCTGCCACTACGTGCCAGGTGTGGCACATATGCCTGGGGATAGTACCAATAGTGCTCATATTGTGCTCGGCACACAAGTAGTAGAGATACAGATCCAGTGCTCCGATTCCGCCCTGCACATTAGGCCTAGTCATAGTTTCCCACCCAATGCGTGGTTGTTTGCCCGCCCATGCCAGCATGATCAGTTGTGCATGAAGCATTTTAAAAAGGGTCTGAGGAAGCACTATTGGTATATTGCTAAACAAGTAGAGTAATCGAAGCACTATAATCATTTTCATTATTTCAACTCTGTCAGCAGGGACAGAGGCATCCTTATCAATCTTGCCACTTGGTCCCCCAGTATCTCCACAGCTTTGACATAGTTCTCGCATGTCACCAGTTCAGGATCCCTATGTATCCACACCCCCAAGTATTTCACAGGTTTTGTGTTCCACTCTAGCGGGTACTCCAGAGCATATGGTTTTGTACAAGATGTTAAAGGTAATATCACTAACTTCGCCCAAGTTATACCCAGGCTGGAGTGCCTTTCAACCCAGATGTAGGGCCTCATTTACAAGATTTTGACGTACGGCAGCACAGCAAGCCTTCCTGCTGCACTGCTATGCATCAAAATAAAAGGGCAGGAATGCGCCGTATCCACAAGATACAGTGCATTCCTGTCCTTCTCCTGTGTGCAGGTGCACAACCAGCAGCTGTGCACCATAGCAGACACCCATGTGTCATTATGAAAGGGTGCCTGCGCTGAGGGGATGATTTTTTTGTGCAGAAAGGGACACCTTTCTGCACAAAAACAATCATTAAAGGCATTGTCCTCCTTCTATACGCATAGAAAGTGGAAAAAATGAGGAGAAATACAAGTATTTCTCCTTGTTGAGCCTCCTTATGCCTCCCCTTGGGAGGCGTATGATTCTGATGCATTCCAAAGTTTACAAAATGTTGTAAATCTGGGAATGCGTCACGTTCCATGGATGTTGCGTGGGAACACCAACAGCAACACCCATGGAAAGCCCCTTTCACGCAGAGTTGTGCGTGAAAGGGAAACATATTTACAAGGCCATGAAATGTCACGCAGGGTGGCTTTACATGGCCTTGTAAATATGGAGAAGCCCATTGCACTGCCGGTGCTTCAATAAAAGTGACACACCAGTGGTGTAATGGGCTTAAAAAAAAGCCCCATATTCTCTAAGCAAGACCGCCAGGTGTTGTGTGGGGTTGAGAACATCTAGGACCATATCATCCACGTATAGTGAGATGCCAATTGGTCTCTGCTGGAACCTTAGTGCTGCATACGCATGTCATTGCTGGATCACACACTCTAGTGGTTCAAAGGCCAGTGTAAACAGAATTGGAGAGACTGAACATCCCTGCCTTGTGCCTCAATGGATAGATATCAGTCCTGATGTGTGCCCATTGACACGCACCCTGGCTACCAGGGATGTATACAGCAATCGTACCCACCTCAGAAATCTCATTAGAATGCCCATCCTCATTAAAATAGTGAACATGTAGGACTATTCTATCAATATTGTGCGTAAATTGTGTTTGATGGAGTGAGTTGGTACAAAGCCAGATTAATTAGGTAGGACCATGGGGCTGAAGTCTGCAGGCTAGAATTTTAGCCAGTATTTTGGCATCAGTGTTGATAAGTGAGAGGGCTCAATATGATTCTCATTTGTTCAACTGTTTGTCAGGTTTGAGGAGCGCTATGTTGAGGGCCTCCCGGAGAGTTGGGGTAAGTATCTGATTAGAGTATGCCTCCATGTACATGGCCTGTAAGTGAGGTGCTAACAGGGTCGCAAATTCCTTATAGAATTCTCTGGTGAGCCCATTCCGCCCATCGGCATGGAGCAGGTGGCTTCAAGTACTTCCTCCACCTCTATAAATTGTGATAAATACTCTCTCTGACATATTGACAGCTAGGGCAATGTCATCCAAGGAGGCCGAAATCTCCTCAGCCAAGGATTAGGCCTGGGCGGAGTTCCGCTACCCAGAACTCCATGAAGTGACCCAAAAACTCTGCTGTCCTACGAAGAGTTCCGCAAGCAGCGGAGTGAGTTAGGTTGCGCCATTCATGCTGATTTTTAGCGCCTGGTGTTTGTCCTGTCATGGAAAATCAGAGTGAATGAGACCATGCGCAGCACAAGAGGATGTTGCTTCTTTCTGCTGCTCAAATCGATTTTCTACTTGAGGGGCAGCTTCCTCAACGTGAACGGATGGTTTCTCAATGCGAGCGGTTGCGACTATGTGCGACTGCTCGTGTTGAGAAATCTTGCTGGGAGGTGGTATAGTGTTCGATTTTCCCCGTTCACCAACTTAACGTTGGCGAGCGAGGAAAAAACTACACTCTGGGGAGTTTTTCGGAACTCCGCGTGCTCTGCAGAGTGCGGGAGGCTCTGCAAACTCCATTAACGGAATGGAGTTTACCACCCACGCTTACCAAGGATGTCTCTCTGGATGTGTGCAAAGAATCATAGAATTCTGAAAAAGCAGACAGAATTTCTGGTGTTGTGGTAGTCTTTCCCATCCATACCAGTGATTTTTATCACATGATGGTGCCCCACCGTGGGTCTGACCCTGGCTACCAGGGTACAGCCCTTCCCATAAGTTCTTGCCATGTGATTATGGGAAAGATATTGCAGTTCTCAATCTGCCATGTTGTTGTAATTTGTGATTTGGTCTCTGATGTCGGCCAGAGTGACTGCACAGGGCCAGCTCTCATATTCCCTCTCTCACTCCTGTATTGTTTGTTCGATTTTAGATAGCTGCATGCAAATGTCTTTAAGTAAACCTGCGTGCATGCTAATGCAAATCCCATGTATTATAGTCATAAAGGCTTTCCAGAGCATGTCTGCCTCCTCCACTGAACCCTTGTTAAAGTCAAAATATTCTACTATGGCTAGTCTTATGGGCTCCTTGTATTCTGGGTCTAATAGTGCGGATGCATTAAATTTCCAGCTGAATTGTGTTGGATTCTGCGTTGGGACCATTACATCTAGCTAAACTGGGTTATGGTTGGACAGGGCTCTGGGAAGATGTCGAACACCTGTTGTCCAAGTGCTCACCTCCCCGGTCGAGAGCCTCTATCCTAGACCAGGAATTGTGCACTGAAGAGACATATGTGCCTTCTCGGCTATATGGGTTGTGGAACCGCCGTAGGTCAACCATGCCCTCCATTAGCACCTTGACATATTGTCTGTCATAGCCAGGTGTCTGTGTTGATCTGTCCTGCAGCAAGTCTAGGGGTGTATTCAGATCTCCACCTCATATTATGACGAATAGTGGCAGAGTACATAGGGCATTCTAGATGCTGGTGAAGAACTCTGGGTCATCCACATTTGGTACGCATGTGTTCACTAAGGTGACTAAGGAGCCAGAGGTGACACCCTGTAGTATAGCATAGCTGCCTTGATGAGTCGCCATAAATGGCACACATTTACCAATGTATAAATCAAAGAGAACTAGCTACAACATAGGTGCTCCTAGTGTATGTTTGTTAATTGGAAAACACATTGGTTTTTTAAGAAGACCCTCACTCACCAACTTAGTTGGTGACATGCTTCATCATTGGGTCCCACCCAAGGTCCCGAATGTTCCTTGGGTGTGCTTCGACGCCTGGATACAGCGGAGCTGGTTTTGTGCAGTGAGTGTGCAGTGAAAGGTGAATGAATATGAGTTAAAAAACTGTCCTAAGGGTCCCAAAAAGAAAAAAGACTATTTTAATGTCAGGACCCTTGGCTCATCAGAACTCCGGCGGCCGCAGTAGGTACAGAGGCGGGTCCTTGACTTTGAAGAAAGTGTGACAATAGGTCGGGCCCCCACACCGGAACTCATGGGGCAATTCTCAGAAATTCCCTGAGAATGCGCAGTTAGAGGAAACTCTCCTCTATCACATAATGCACCTTAGCGTGTGCGCCACATAGATGATCTTTAACACACTACTCTTTTAGACCACATTAGCACTCATTCACTTAAGGTCCCGATGAAAGCCATCCTAATAATGGGAGCATGGCTGAAACATGTTGACCAATAAGGATATCGGAGCTACTAAAGACCTCCACTGATATCCGCCTCTCGTTTTTAACCACTGCCAAGGGCCCTGACATTAAAATAGTCTTTTTTCTTTTTGGGACCCTTAGGGCAGTTTTTTAACTCATATTCATTAACCTTTCACTGCACACTCACTGCACAAAACCAGCTCCGCTGTATCCAGGCGTCGAAGCACACCCAAGGAACATTCGGGACCCTGGGTGGGACCCAATGATGAAGCATGTCACCAACTAGGTTGGTGAGTGAGGGTCTTCTTAAAAAACCAATGGGCCTGATTCACAGAACTAACTTACGTCAAAAACGTAAAGTTAGTACTTTTTGGTATTCACAGAATACACTTACTCATTTTGGTATTCACAGAATGAACTTACTCATTTCGGTATTCACAGAAGTTAGTAGTCCTAACTTTAGGACTCCTAAATGCCTTCTGTGAATACCGAAAGTCTTAAAGTTAGATTTTCTCAGTTTAGGAGTAGTAAAGTTAGGAGTCCTAACTTTACTACTCCTAAACTGAGAAAAATCCTAACTTTAAGACTTTCGGTATTCACAGAAGGCATTTAGGAGTCCTAAAGTTAGGAGTCCTAACTTTACTACTCCTAAATTGAGAAAAATCCTAACTTTAAGACTTTCGGTATTCACAGAAGGCATTTAGGAGTCCTAAAGTTAGGAGTCCTAACTTTACTACTCCTAAACTGAGAAGAATCCTAACTTTAAGACTTTCGGTATTCACAGAAGGCATTTAGGAGTCCTAAAGTTAGGACTACTAACTTCTGTGAATACCGAAATGAGTAAGTTCATTCTGTGAATACCAAAATGAGTAAGTGTATTCTGTGAATACCAAAAAGTACTAACTTTACGTTTTTGACGTAAGTTAGTTCTGTGAATCAGGCCCAATGTGTTTTCCCATGAACAAACATACAGTAGGAACACCTATGTTGTAGCTAGTTCTCTTTGATTTATACATCCATATATGGGGAAGTGAACTGGCTCCAGTACCTTTCCTCTCTCTCCCATTTGATACTTGTGCCACATTTACCAGTATCAGCACCCCATGGAATATGAGCAGTATGAGGAAGCCAGTCAGGTCCCAGCCCACCTCAACACTACTGCACCCTCCGTTTGCTTCGTCAGATGCTTCTCCTGAAGGAGAGCAATGTGTATGTGGTGTCGGTCTAGGTACGCCAGCACCTGCCTTTTTTTGTGGGGATTATTAAGCTTTTGAAAGTTACTGTAATAAACGAGGTGGTGTCAGGGAGTTGCAGTCTAGTCGTACCTGCCACAAGTGACATGTATCAGCTGGTAAAATATCAGTGTGTCATTGTGTGCATCATCTACAACAATTGAACCAATGCCATGGCAACAACATTCCAATGCGTATAGCCCTCCCCCTCCCACTTCAGCATCCCAATTATGCTAAAGATCTCCCTGTAAAGTAAAATTAGTAGCATGGAACATTGACGGTACCCAGAGGTTGCCGCCATTGTAGTAACTTTAAAAGACATTTGAAGTGCACCCGTGTGGGGCTGCTAGAGTCCGAGTTGCCCACCCACTGTGTGGGGGTGACTGAGAGACCCGGGTGTGTAAGGCTTTTTAGACTGATTATGGATTGGTGGCGTGCATTGTGTCTGCAGGGGTCAGCCCCTTCACATAAATCATCAACATGTTATACTTTGCGACAGGCCAGTGTGGATGCCGTGCACTGTCCCCAGAATCAACAGAAAAAGAAATATGCCGATCTGAGAGACCAATTACCAGCACCAAGCAGCACCGGTGACACATCTCAGAGTCCTAGTGGAGATTTATTAAGATTTTACGCCATGTTTGCATCACAAAAGTGACACAAATTGGCAAAAAATCTTTTTTTCTGATTTACTTTCCAGAACGAAACTTGTTTGATGCTGGAAATAACGTGAAAGTAACGCAAAGCAGCACATAGCGCTGCTTTGCATTACTTAGGGCCAAGGGAACGTACCATGGGTGGAGCATGTGCGTTCCCATGCAACCACCCAAGGTTTCTAATGCTAAACCGAATTTACTAAATAAAGTAGACATGGTTTAGCATCAGAAAACTGCCCCCTTTTGAAGTAGGTGCAAGGAAGGAGAAATGCTTTCATTTCTCCTTTCTTTTCCAACTTGTATGTGTGATGCACTGTACAGCACACATACAAAAAGGAAAAATGGTTTAAGTCAGTCTATGCATAGTATTTTGTACTGGAAGGGTACTCTTCCAGTACAAAACCTATGCTAGACTCACTGACACACCCTTGCACCGTGGCGCAAAGGTGTCTCTGTGGCATACAGCAGCTGATTTCAGCCCCAGCACTAGGGAATAGGGCAGGAGAGTGGCATATTGCAGTAAATTTGGCACTCTCCTCCACTCCCCTTTTCACGCAACACAGTGCAGCATTTGTGGCTGCTGCACTACGCTGTGTGTACAAGTGGTAAATCTGCCCCCTAGTGTCTTGTATTGTGGCTCATTTGTCCATTGTGAATAGAACCTGGGCGGCATAAGTGGCTGTAGTCCATCACATTATGGGCGCTTTTAGTCCTCTCCTGCGGCTTCTGCTTGAGTGTAGCGGTCTGCCCGCAGGAGGAGATCTTGTTGACATATTCCATTGTTGCTCTGGGCATCGCAAAAATCTTCATCTGACCTTGGTATTCTATTCTCAATCTGGCTGGGTAAAGCATTGCATACTTTAGCTTTTTTTTTTCAGAGTCAAGAACTTTTTCTGGGCTGTCTGGATGCTGGTCATGAAATCTGGGAAGAACAACACCATGTTGGCTTGGTAGTTGATGTCTCATCGCTCTCGTGCCAGCCTTAGTATAGTATCCCGGTCCCTATAGTTTAGGAGCTTGACAACGATCGGTCTGGGGGCAGTTGCCGGGGGTGGTCTTGGTGCCAGGGATCGATGAACGCACTCCACCACCAGCAGGCGGGAAAGATTATCAGAGCCAAAGATATCTGTCAGCATTTGCTCAACATACAGTTCCATTTTGCCAGTGTTCATCGATTCCGGGATCCCCACTATGTGCAGATTGCTATGGCGGGAGCATGACTCCAGGTCTTCATTTTTCAATGGAATTATCACAAGCACCTTTTCCATGATTAGGTATTTAGTATTCATAGATTGCATATTTTCTTCTGTGGTGGAGATTCTCTGTTCTGCGTCTGTTAGGCGCAATGCATGCTTATCTAGTTTGGTAGTGAAATGGCCCATACGCAGATTGAGATGATTGATTTTGCTGACTATGGACTGAAGACTGTGTTGTATCACCAGCAGCGTGCCCTCTAGGGATGTGGCGCACCGATTGGAATTGTTTGTGTCCTGTTCTGTCGCCATCCCCGGCGTCGTCCTTGTGCTTTTCTGACACTCGAAATTTAGTTTTGGTTGTGATTTATTGTTTTTCCCCATTGGGGCCATCGATCTTAGCGTCCCCTTTTGAATCAGGGGCCTCCTGTGCGCCAGGCACTGGATGCTCGCGGCCCCAAACAGTCCACTCCACCTTTCTGCTCCCGGGACCAGGGGGGGGGGCGGCACCCCGAACCTCAAGTGCTGTGCCTCCGTGTGGCCCCGGCATTTTCCCTAGTGCACCTACTTAAGGTGATCGTTCCAAGTGCCCACCTCAAGTGTCCAGCTCCTATGTTTATGGGGGAGTGCAGTTGGATGAGCTCCACAGCACGTCAGTCTCTTAGGGCCCGCGTGTTTAGCTGGTCATCTGATATGGTAGGTCAGTAGGAGCCACAGATATTAAAGTGCATAGGGCCAGTTGGGATTTAAGTGTGATTCTATTGGGCCTCTCCCCCTCAGCCTGTCGATGACAGTCTATGCAGCATCCACAGTCGGCCTCCCAGCCTCTTCATGTCCGCTTCAAGCACCAATCTCCTATTTATATGGGAGAGGGCAAGTAGGTTAGCTCTGCAGCACGTCAATTGCTTAGGACCCCCGCAGGTAGCTATTCTCCTGATATTGTAGGTAAGTTGGGATCTTTCAAGCCTCAGCACTGTTTGCCAGACAGGATCTCAATGTGATGCTGCTAGGTCTCCTCTCATCTGTCCACTGATGTCAGTCTATGCAGCCTCGCAGTAGGTTTCTCAAGCAGGTCGCAAGAGCTCCTGCGCCACCCACCATGCCACCGCTGTGTGTGTGTTTTACGCGCAGTCCAGGATCAATGACGTACGTTTGCGGGACATTAAGCCTGTTACAACATGAGTTACTCCACCTGTTGCGTGTGCCTGCAGGCCGCTCAGGTATCGGCTCCAGCATGGATTGGACAGCAGCTGCGTGCTGATGAGGTTGAAGCTTGTCTCAGCTGCTCAGCTCAGTCTCCCAGCTGGGCCCGGCTGCACCTTCCTGTCACTGCTGAGTGGCTTCTGGCCCCGTAGCAGGCCAGGCCACAGCACCGCTGTCACCCTATCGCCTCAGCAGACCAGTCGCCCAACTCGATTTCCCCTTCAGGGCGGCATCACAGCAAGGGCACACCGAAGTCGGTAGGCAGATAGTCCGCCGCGGGTGTACAGGTGATGCAGGAGTACTTTCCCTCAGGTGCCTCAGAGTTCTCTTGCCAAGCCCGCACCAACCACCACAGCTGAAGCCCCGGCAGGGTGCTGTAATCTCTTTACCCCGGTGTAGAGGGCTCGGCGCCGTCAGTCTTGGGCCCACTCCTTCCTTGCAGGCCCAGAGCCGAGCAGCATCAGGGCCTGTTGTTTAATGGCAGCTCGTGCAGGGGCACTCCACGCTCCCTGGCCCCTGGCCCACTCCACTCACTGCAGCCGCAGTACGGATCCAGTGACCACCATCTTGGCATCTGTGGCCTATTTCACCATTGCACAGGTTTTCGATCCTCACCGGTGTGACGGACCCCAAATTCTGCTAGTTTCACAAGCAGACATCTGTCACCAACATGTAGCGCTCTTTTTGGTCGTCGATGCCAGACAGATTTCAGGACAATTGACCAATTAGGGCTCATGGCCAGCAGAGCTGTACTATAGTGCGGACATCTTGCCGCGGGCACTCTAGTGCCCCCTTAGGTTTTAAAAGATGCCTGAAAGAATGACAATGAGGTGACCTGTCTAACCTGGCATGTCCAAAAACAGAGATGAGGATCTGGGTAGGTCCAACCCCATATAGATGCTTTATACTTTTTTCAAGTTATTATCGTTTTCTTTTGGACTCTTAAGGATGTAACCAAAATAGACTAGAATTGGCCAATCTAAGTTTTTCTAATAAAGAGGAAATGTGTTAAACAAAACTGTCATTTGGGACAATAGGCATTTTCACTAGATTAGATATACTGATTATAGTTACAGAAATGGTATTCCAGAATGGAAACCTTGCTTTACAGCTGAAACAGCTTTTCTAAACTGCCCTTGAATTTGCCTTAAATTGGGAATAATGTAACCCAAATGTTTGAGAATAGGCTTTATATACAGAGAGTGAATGTTAATGTTCCAAAACATTATTTTAATTTGTTTATCATTACTAGTGTAGCTTAATTATTTGCCAAACTCCTCAATAACTCCTTTAAGGGAGCTAAATGCCTGCAGCCAATTTGATGTATACATTATGATACTCTCAGTATAAGGGAGGGCAGTGTGTTTTGATGTTTTCATTACAGGCAGAGATTTCAAGTTAAGTGACTGAGATTGATTAGGTGGAGAGAAGGAAATATGATTTAGAAAATAATAATTTAGCCATGACTTTAGATGAAGTTTATAGTTCGCTCAAATTAGGACTTCTGCTTGAATTACGGCATATAATTCCCCGGTAAACGTGATTCTAGTGAAAAAATGGGTAATCTAATGACCCATCTGGGCCTGTTTTAGAAAGAAGTTTGAAAATCTGAACGTGTAGATTTTCAAATGTCTTGAATTCACAAAACATTCCAGGAACACTAATGGAAAGCTGCAATTACCAGAAATACTGTCAGCCATAGAGAGCTACAGTTATAGCTACAGACAACTGTAGTGTATAATTTCTTAACTAACAATACTTATTAAAAGTGCACTGTTTAACTTTTATTTCTTAACAGGGAAAATAATTTGCCAGAGCAAAGTTCTCTATTCCTATATCTCCGCTGATTTGGTTGTGGTCTCTTATCATCCACACCCTTCAAATGTACAAGCATTGGAAGGGTGGTATTGAGCAGATAAAATGTTTTTGAGTACTCAACAACTCACCAGTTTATGGGGGGGTGCACAAAGTATTCAGAATATCCTCACCCTGGAATACACACACTCAGCCCATGGGAGGAGACTTATTCCCATGAAATATTACAGCATGCTGGCATAACAGCACTTGTAAGTTAATACATGTACAACTGCAAAATCATGTTTATTACTTCAAAACATAATTTATAACTACTCAATCAGACCACTTTCACATTTAAGTTGAAAAGCCATAAAGAAAAGGATTTGTGAACTGGACCATATATTTTTAAATATATCCATACATTGGCTGTGGTTTTATTATCAGTCAGCTAATTGAAAATTAAAGTAGCACTGTAGGAAATGACCATCGTTTGCACAGTGGACCCTCAGATTTGTACCCTATCTGTTTTTTCTGGCTGTAGAAATATTTTCAGTTTCTGGTAACCAATAGTATGTGCCTATGCTCCCTCTTTAAACATGGTTGAATTGGCATAACATTAATTGGCATATTTAATGTACCTATAAGTCTCTAGCATGTGGTTCAAAGTGTACTAAGAGCCTGTAAGTTAAATGTCACTAGTTCACTGCAGCACCTATTTTTTTATCCATTTCTGTGGCAGTGCAAATATGGATTCAGACCCACCGTTTTAACCTGGCATTAGCAATGTAAAAACTGCAATTCAATCTGACAAAATAAACTCTTTTGACAGATCAAAACCTTCTCTTTAAATATTAAGTCACCTCTAAGTAGGGTTTGTACCCCACAAGGATAGATGCATGATATTTAAATGTAGGACATGTAGAAATGTATTGTTACATGTCCTAAAGTGACTGGCCCTCAAAAGCTATTTTCACTGTAGGAAAGTTAGCTTGTCCATAGAGAAACACTGGGAAGCAATATTAAATATCAATTGTAATTTCTCGGGCTAAGGACCAACTACAAATATGATTCAACAACTCTCTTTAATAATTATCAAAAGCCCAACTTAACTGTGCAGTCCGATTTTTGATAAATATTAAGGAAATGTAACATTTAGAAGGCTACATTTTCCCTGCCCAAAGACTCTGTAGACTAACTTGCATTAGCCTCCAGCTGCATCCCTCTGAGTGTTCAAGCCCTGATGAGTTGTGAAAACTGTTCCTGGTTCAGGTGTGAGGAGGTGATTTTGTTCCTCTGACAGGATGACCATTTAAGCTGTGCCCAGGAACTTAATTCACTTCAAAGGGCCAGACTCTGTTACAAGCAGATGTCAGATTACACCAGGACACACCCCTTCCTTTGTTCCCTCAGTCAGGATGGCACCAGTCCCAGTGGGTGGAGAGCTGCCCCCTCCACTGCATTGGACTGACCACAGTGGAGTGGCTATTCATTTCCCTGTCCACATATCTGGGTGGGTACAAAGGCACTTCACAAGGGTAAAAGGGTTGCATCATCTTGGATTATTTTAGTGAGGGACCCTGTGGGATTGTTTGCAGTAGGATACATAGCAACTTCTGCAAAGGTGGGTAGGCTTGCCCCTGGGAACATTTACCCCATTGGTTAACTAGGGGCCAGTCAGTCCCACCCATAAGCTAGTCCAGGCATAAAGGTGTCTTCCCCTGGCACCAGGTTCAGAACACTTTTTGGACCTGAGAAAGAACAGAAGAAGACTGGGCCTGCTGTATGTGAACTAAGAGGAGCCCTGGAGGAATGGACTTGCTCCCTCTCATTCCTAGGACAAATACATTGATTCAAATGATCATAAGACTGACCTATTCAAGCTACAGGGATACAACAAGAAACAAAAGGCCTTTTCTGCAACTACCCAACTGATTAGTTCCAACTGGACATGTTTTGGACCCTGCTGTGGGGTCTACTGGAATGGGTCCTGACCCCGCTCATGTGCTGTTTCTGGGGTTCTGGAACTCTTGCCTGTGTCTGGCTGTATTTCTCCTACCACTCATGAAACCGACTCAGCAGGACCTCACGAAGAACATATGCAGCCTTGTGGAGTCCTCCTTGGCTATAGCCTTTAGCTTTGTTCTACTGAAGGATTCTGAGCTCCGGAAAAGTGACTAAGTTCAAACATAGAAGTCTTGACCGGGTGAAAGAAAGCACCAAAGGTATCTGGCCAGTGAGGAACTTTCTTTGGGCACGAAATTAGAATCTCCCTCACTCTGAGCTTTAACGCCAAACACCAATGACTTCACCGGAACCACATTCAACAACTATCCAACCTTGTGGAGCCTTCCTCTGTTACGGTCTCCTACCTTGACCCGCTAAAGATTTTTTACTGCAATTTTTTTGTCTAAGTCACATGGTAAAACTTCTGACTGGGTCTACCCCGATTCCTGTATCCAACCCTTGCTCTATTGCAGTGAGCTTCAAAACATGCTTAAATCACAGTCTCCCACGACAAGGTGACCACAGTTGGGGGCATATTCACAAGAACGTGCGCTAAACATCCCCAAAAAATGTTAACGCAACTTTACACATCGCAGTCCATCGTGGGAAAATAACCCTGTGTTAATGTGGAATTCACAACATGGCGGTACCATGCGATAGCCTCCCGAAACCGCGGCCAAAGTCCATGATACAACCACCGCGACGGCGATAAAAACACAAACCCCAACGCGTAAAAAGACGCGATGTGCCCAAACGCGATAAGAAAACAGTGATAACCAGCGAGAGGCCAGCAATACCCACGCGTAATGTGGGAAAAAGCAAAAGAACAGCATACGGAAAATGCCACTAAAAAGGAAATCAACTGCGGACTACCACGGATGCACCCGACCGACTGCAGAGGACAACATGAACCCCACAATCCCCACGGAGGAACACCCAGGAATCCAGGGCTCATGGAAGGGCAATGAGAAGAGGAAGACAGGGTACAGTCTCCAGGAAAACCCGATCATCGCCACGGATGAGATAGAACACCACCACCAACTGTACGTCACCTCCAACGTGTCATTGGCAACAAAGAGGCAAAGATGGCACACCCTCTCGGACCATGTGAATGCCATCGTAGCGCCGAGGAGGACAATGGAAGAGGACAAGAGGCGCAGGACTGATGTGAATGGCAAAACCAAGCAGAAACTTGCTGCCAACACGAAAGCAGCAACGCACCTCGGAGGAGGGGGGCCAGCAGAACACCAGGAGCTGAATGACATGGAGAAGATGGTGGCCACAGTCACCAGTCGGGAGACGGTGACAGGAGTTGGCGATCTGGACACTGCCCAACATGACCCGACACTACATCAACAGGGGGCGTACCGACCAGGGAGTGGGGGGACGGGGGGAGATGGGCACAATGGCACACATGCACAATCAAGCAGAGCACACTGCACACCCACAATGACCCTGGTCCATGTCCCTGATCCCACGGAACACCTCAGCACACACACAAACACCAAGTAGTCCGACGTACACCATGTGCCCATAGGCTCACCCACCCAACACATCAACAATAACACAACCAACACATCCACACGTGCGAAATACAGCAAACATGCACATACGTCAGCCACACTGACAATGCAAGAGGCACCACATTACGAGTAGCTTGGCTGCAGTCCAATCATCATGACAATGTACACAGCATGACACTGAGGTGGCTGAGTGCGGACCACAACCGAAAAGGAGCAGGTCACACTCTGACACAACCACCTGCACAAACAGCCCCTGATGTCAATGACACATCTGCGGAAAAACCATGCCCAAGAGCCACAACTCGACAAAGAGCACAAGTTACCCAAGTCTGCAACATCTTAGCAATGTGGAAGCACAGAACTGAAAGGCACACCGCATGAAAGGGATAAGTGGCAGCCAAATCAGAGCCGCAGGAGCGACTCACCCACCGTGCAGCATACGCACATAATAATAAGTGCACCTCAACATTGACAACATCCTGGTACAAACAGCAACACCTCCACAACAGAACACAGGACACAACTGGTGCCGCATATGTGCACAACATGGCCAATCACATCTGGCACAGCAGGAAACTGTGACATGACAATGTACAAGTACAACCTGAAACCTGCAAATAATTTTTATTCAGACATGCTGTGCTTTTGTACATTTTGTACTGTCCCATGATTGCCGGGGACGGCCACAATGTGACGTGCTCATGAGAAGAAATTGGCAATGATGGTGTTCCTACGGGCCATTCCTGCCGCAGCTGCAGTGGGATGTGGGCCACCTGCCCCATCGTCCTCATCATCGTCCGGTACTTCTGGAACTTGGATCCATGGGGCATTGGCGCGTACACAGATGTTTTGCAACACACAACATGCAACGATCATCTTGCACACGATGTCTGGACTGTACAGGAGCTTTCCACCTGTGCCGTCCAGGCACCGGAAACGCGACTTCAACACGCCAAATGTGAGTTCAACGATGCCCCTGGTGCGTATGTGGGCCACATTGTACTGCCTCTGGGCGGGTGTGTTCGGGTCTCGGAGGGGTGTCATCATCCAAGGGCAGAGTGCATATCCTTGATCACCTGTGACAATGCAGAGAGAAAAGAGTCAATACTTGGTTCGGCATGATGTGATGGCAGGCCCACTAGTCCAGTGACGCATGTGCTGGCTGTGTGTGGGGTGAGTGTAAGCCAGCCCTCAGGGAGTAGCTGGTGCTGGCAACAACTCCAACAGTCATCAGGTACTCAGAAATGCAATGTCCGAACAACAAAGGAGCATGTCTTGAGTCTCACAGAGTTAGTGGCCCCGGATGCACAGCGGCCGACACGGGCCTACCGCCACGGGACGCTGACTTGCGGGAGACTGGGGTAGGGTCATGAGGGCAGAGCAGGGTCTTGTATGTATCAGAGGTGGTTTCCGCGGAGTGTCTCGGGGGAGAATGGGAGGTGTACCCCCAGGGCATGATGCAGAAGGCACATGCCAGCTGTTCCGGCAACATGGCGGATATGAATGCCACAGACTCATGCCAAACACCAAGTCAGTACCTGCCCGTTGCTGATGACAACACCTAGGCCACAGGCTCAGACACCAACAATGTTCGGCCGGAGGCTGACGGTCACTCACGGCGCACAGGGTTAGTGGCACCAGGTCAGTCCTTGCTACTGGTTGACCTCCTCCGTAACGGTGATCCATGTTTCCACCGGACTGAGACGCATCTTCCTCTCACTCCTCACCCTGCGTACACTGTCATGGACTCTGCCATTGATTAATGATGACTCAGTTCAAGATGTGGGACATACTGGACTGCAGTGTAGCCCGGCTGCAGCGGTGGAGTATGTCAACGAATGAGGACTCCTGGGGGCCTGTGTCACGGAGGACAGCGATGGCCTGAGGAGGCTGCCAAGGTCCCGGGCATGGGTCTTGGGGCTAGCACCGGCACGTGGTGGGCCCTCTTTGACACACGACGGTGTCGGCAGGTGAGCAGTGCAGCCTTAGAGCGCTGGGGCGGGCAGGCCTGGTCTGGGTATCAGCGTCCTGGGGTGCAGCAGGCGCACAGGCTCGCAGGCCCCGCTGCTCACAGCGTCGGCCTCGTGGCTGACTGAGAGGCGCCGCCCTGGCAGTGACGTTGGCCTTTCCGGGAGAGCACCACGCTATGCGCCACGGGGTTTTTGTCCACACCCCTGCGCAGGCCTGGCGTAATCCGGGCCAACCCACTATGCTCACGCACACAGGGGGGGACGCAGCGAGCGACATTTCTGCGATCTGACCCACAGCCTGGGGTGACATGGTTGCATCCACTGTTTACTACTCTCCAGACACCAGCAGTTGATGTCTGCATGGACATATCTGTGGTTTGCATACCCAGGTCTGTCCAGCACATTCACGCCTCACTTGTCGTTGTGTACATTCCCATTCATGGGTCACTTGCATCCTTCGCACATGCCTGCTTTCCGCATCTCCACACGTTCAGCTGTTGTGTGGCTGTGGTGCCATGATATAGCTGGATTGTGTACATGGGAAGCCCAGGATCCCAATGGAGTTGTGTTGTCATGTCTGGTAGGTGGGCATGTTGATTGACATGTTGTATGTGGTTTGGTCACGTATGCATTCCCACAGTTGTGCGTTGTGTGATGGTGGCTTTGAGGTGTGTGGTGTGTAGATTTGGTACTTACCAACGAGCAGTCCAGTTCCATATGTGCCATCCTGGAAGCGCTGGTTGATGTGGAGCGCTGGTTGATGTGGAGAAGTGTGGCTCAATGGTTAGAGCGGCAGACCCTGATGCAGAGATCTGGCCGGGACCAGGGTTCAATTCCCGCCTCGGCGGGTCTTGGGCTCAATTTCCTCGGACCTGATAATTCTCGCCTCGGTGCCTATTCTAATCATGGGTCCCACTCTGCAACTCTGGGCAATAGCTTGCTTAATCTCCACAACGGCCCCAAAAGCGCTGGGATGCCTGGCTTCACCCTGGGGGTGCCCAGGAGTGGACATTTCACAGGGAAAAGCCAGGAAGGGTTCCACAGCGGTATGCGTACAGCGCCAGGACACCTCTTTGGGGGTATAAGTGCGCTTTACAAGTACGAATTTCATTTCATGATGGACTGTCGGAAGATGTAGGAATCGTGCACACTGCCTGGGTAGTTTGTGACGACATTGGTGAACATTCCCCGGTGGTCCACTATTGCCTGCACATTGATGGAATGTGTGTGCTTTCTGTTGCGGTAGTGGTGTGCAGTATCCGCAGGGGGCACAAGTGGGACATGTGTGCAGTCAATGGCCCCCAACACGTGTGGGAAGCTAGCAATGGCGTAGAAGCCTTGCTTGGTCTCCAGCTGTTCCTGCGCAGTGTGGGGGACGTGAAGGTACTGGGGTATGAAGCTGATGATGGCATCCAGGACAGGTGTGATGAACTTTGATAGGGCTGGCTGTGAGACTCCTCCGACTCTGGCAGTTGTTGGTTGGAAGGTACCAGAGGCCAACAGGTGCAGCACAGCCAGCAGCTTTGTCTGCGGAGGGATGTTGGTGGTCCGCTGTGTTGGGACCGTCAACCTGTGGGCGATGTGGGTCATGATGCGGAGGATGGTTGTCCTTTTGAGCCTGTAGTGGGCAATGACTTCCTCGGGCGTTAGGTCTGTGAGACCGGTGCGTTTTCGGTAGGTCCGCTGTCTTACTCTGCGCTGCCTCTGTGGTGGTCCGGGTGGGGGGGTGCGGGTCCGGGTCCTGGGGGTGGTGGCGGTCCTGGGGGTGGTGGTGGTGGGTGTTGTGGCCATGTTGGGGCTCCGAGCTGCATGATGAGTAGCTCCATGGCGTGGGTTGTTCTTCGGGTGTGGCTGTGTGCGGGGCTCCGTTGCCTGCTGCAGGTAGTCATCCTGCTTTACATCAGCAAGAGGCAGGTGTTAAATACCTGCTGCTACCGCGGCTTATCGCGTGGTTTTGACTCGCATCGCAGATCTGGCAGTTCGTTGTGAAAGTGGTGTAGTGGTGTTTTCGTGTGTTTTTGCACGGGAACGCCTACTCTGCATCTCATTAGGGTTAGTTGGTGGTGTCACCCGTGGAGATAAATTTGGGGGAAGTTATCGCAGGAATACTGGCGATGTCTGCTGTTTGCACCCGCTTGTGAATGGGGCGTTAAATCTATCTCCATTTTTGATGCGTTAAGGTGGCGATAAATCGGCGATAAGTCCCTGTGAATATGCTCCTTGGTGTTTAACGCTTTTTGGCACAATTTTTATTTAAAACTTCAATAACTCATATATCCGGTTCCCCTTATCGTTTTTTGTTGTCTTTATGTCATTTTCTTTATTAAAATGTACTCTATTTTTATAATTCTGTTTGTGAATTATATTGTGTTGTGTTTTGACTTTATCACTGCTTTGGTACTGCATAAATGTTTTGCAAATTGCCCTATTTTAAGTTTGTTTGCTCTGTGCTATAGCTACCTGGTGTTTTGGATTAGGTTAATTTAGTGACTTTGAGGGTTCACCATTACAAGGACTGTGATTATTATTTGAGTTGGGTAGTCACTCCCCTTGACAAATATCCCAATTTTTACAATCACTAAATCATTATTAGGTTATGTTGATCAACAATTTAGATGTATGGCTTAGCACCACCCCCAGCAACACATTTCCCTCGCACGTCCAAGTATGAAAAAACTAACTGGCCTTCTGCCACACTCTTCCACCAATCTTGGTAACTCTTCCCTCATCTGACCCAGATATTAAAATAATGAATTCCTCAGACATCTTCCAACTTCCCACAGAGCTTTAACTCTCCTCCCTTTGCAGGCCATACTTAATGCTGCCAACGTGAGAACAGACAGCTGACACTATTTTGTCAATGACTCTCACTGACCCTTGACAGCATGGATTGAAATCTGCTTGCAGCCACGGTTCTAACACCGAGTCACACCAGTATGAATTGAATGTCTCTTGCCAACTGTGTATTTGTGAAATCCTGTGTATAACATGATAATTGACGGCTGGCGACACCAGAGCAACACACTCATTACCTGGTCACCCTCATATCTGCTGAGACCCAAGTGAGGTGGATGAGTGGGTGGCCCTCCATCTGTCATTCCTCTGCTTCACTCGAATCTCTGGAGACCCAGGTGAGGTAGAGTGAAGGCCAAGGAACAGACTGCTTCTCCATGCTTCTTCATGTTTTCAGTATTTAGGAAGACAAGGGTGCCCCAATATATGAACCTGGGGTAATATGTAGTTTAAAGGAACAATGGTTCTAGAGTGGCCTAAAGGGTCCAAGGGGAAGTAACCCTGTAAAGGGCACTGAGATAAGTAAAGGAATAGAAACTTAATTCATAAAAGAGAGCAGTAGGAAATATAACGAGGGACATATAGGTCAATGTATGACAAATATTTATTACACAATGAAGGTATTCAGGTGCTCACACAGTAAGTGACAATAAGCGTGACGTGAGAAGTGAGGGTGAACTTAAAATAATGACATCGCATTGACAACAGAAATAGAAGCTCCTTTAAAGATTTTTACAGAGTATAAGGAGTTCATGTTGTAGGGGTCGACGACGTTTCGAACTCAATTATTCGAGTTCATCTTCAGGACAAAAAGTGTGGAGCAACTTGAATTGAGCTGAAGAAGGAAATAATATCCTTGGTAAAGGCGTCTGCGTAGCGCTGTGCTTCTTAAGGTGACCGGGATAGCCTGCGAACTAATGCGCGTTATGGTACATACCTTCATTGTGTAATAAATATTTGTCATACATTGACCTATATGTCCCTCGTTATATTTCCTACTGCTCTCTTTTATGAATTAAGTTTCTATTCCTTTACTTATCTCAGTGCCCTTTACAGGGTTACTTCCCTTGGACCCTTTAGGCCACTCTAGAACCATTGTTCCTTTAAACTACTCTTCATGTTTTCAGACATGTGGAAAACAACTTGATTTTAATGTTGTGATGTAATATCAGTGAATAACCAGATTTTGAATCTTGGTAATCATATTAATGACCATGAAAAACAAAAGTTTATACTAATGCAAATTAAAAATTTCTCTTTGGTTCATTTTTTTGTTATCATTGGTGTCCTCAATAAATGTTGGTTGCCACACTCAGTAGTGTAACAAAACGTGAGGGTCCCTCGCAATATGTGCTGATGGGGCCCCTCACACTCACATCAGTAGGGCTGAGGGGGGCCCCCTTCAGTATGGGTAAGCCTGTGGGCCCACGGCACCACGAGGGCTGCGAGGCCTTTGTTACACCCTGACCACACTGCGGCCAAAAGTGTGGACTCATATTGCTGTGATCTTGTTAAATTAAATCCCTCACTATCAATATAGCCCCAGGTAAACATTTAAATAATATAATATGATATGATATGATATGATGTGATACGATGCCCATTATAGTTATTATTGTATAATAGTAATATTTTGAAACTGATTGATATTCAGAACTGGAAAATGATTTGTTGGTCACTATTTTGTGTTACCGCTCACTGGGTATACCTAAACAGTAGTCATGGGCCCTTTCTATGGGGGAGGTCAGTATTGGTCGCTTTGGAAATCAATAGTGTCTGACAAATACTTGAACCTAATAGACCCCGTTTTATTAAGCAACTTTGGCTACATATCTTCAGGCCTTGATGGCTTATCTCCATTATTGATAGAAAGCATGAACATATATGGATTCAGTTAAATAATTCCTAATTCCAGACTAAACGAGTTTTAATACATAACCTGTGTTTCAAAACATAGCCTTATTGGTACAAAATTCCCTAACCTCTTTAGCAGACGGAGGCTAATTACTTTTAATAGTCCCTGAACATTTGTACTTCAGTTTGCCTAGTTAGAACTCGTCAACGTGCATCCTCCCGCGGCTGCCCCCCTACCTCACACAGCTCCTCCTGCATGGCATAAAAAGCTGTTTATGTTTCCATAATTGCTTTTCTTGTCCTCTAGTCATGAAAAATGTAGATTAATTTTGATTGCGTTAGTACCTTTTCAGTTCTTATGTTTGAACACGACATCAGAGCGAGCTTTTAACCTTTTTATCAAACATGCCTCTTTGCAAATGAGAACGCTTTTGGGTGTTTTATTGTATCCATATACATCTATAACATTTTGTATAATTTGCATTTATTTATTTATTTGGAAGCTTTTCTACATGGACTATTGAACATAGTAACAAGGCAGTACAAACGAACAGTAATAGTATGGGTGGTAGAAACTAATGCTGGGCAACTTATAGGAATACACAGCCAGCAAATTTAATGCTACAAAATGAAGAATGGATCATACCCCACTATTATTATGGACGGGTTTTGTTCCGCATAGCTTAATCAGAGAGTTAACATGCAGCTAAATATTAAGACTCAAGCGTAGTTTCTGTGATGAAATAGAATCCAGCTTACAAAATCAACCTTTGTTGGCCCCTTTTCACTCAAGAATATATAAATATGAGATAGGCCAAGAAACAGTAGGAAAAGCAGAAAATCTGGATAGCTGAAGGAAGGTGCTTATTTATGGAATGGTGAAGCAGGAGGAATGCTATAAAAGGCTGTTCCTCTTGACTCAGCACACCTGCAGTTTCTCCACTTAGAGTTTTGGGTAAGCATCAGCAGGGTATCTGCTAGCCACCAAAAAGCTGGGTCACACTGTTAGATTTTTGTTTTCAAGGAACAAATGCCCGCTTTTGGAGTTTGCTTCTTGAAATGAACAAGATTTACAGAGTGGGTGTTTAAACAAGGAACCAACTTGGCAGGGCAGGCAGGGATTTCTAAATAGGGCAAGTGGCCTGCCACCCGGGAAGAATAAGTCAACTCTTCTGATGGCCTAGCGGCATGGCAGGACACCCACCAAGGGCAAATAAAGCCAAAAGGGCCTGATTACAAGTTGGGCGGTTAATTCAGTGTTGTGCATAATTCCATGTGTAAACGCCAGTTTACGCATGGGACAAATTATGAGTTTGGTTTTATTTAATGCATCTTATAATTACAGAATGCATTAAATAACCCAACCTTCAGTAAATTTCAGCAGGTCACACATACCCGAAATCTAGCAGGGGAAAACATACGGTATTTACCCTATCACACAGATTTTTGTGCTTTAAACAGCAAAATCGACATGCTATTCCTCATAAACTCCTAATAGGTGTGATTTATTGCTCCTGATAAATAACATACCACGTGGTATTGTTATTATCAGGGGCGGTAAATACCTCAACTTGTAATCAGGCCCTAAGTCTTCTAATTGTAAATTAATGTTGATGAATTGTTAACTTTTATAACTTTATAAAGAATCTTGCAGACCTCAAATGGCGACCCGCCGGCCCAGCATGTCTGAAAAGGTCCAGTTTTATGCTCACCAAGCAGAGGTCTGTCTGTTGAATTCAGAGAACCCCCACCACGAAAGCAGGAATGATTTAACAGAGCCACCAGTGTGGCTGCTCCAGTGACTTACTTACTTACTTTGGCCTACTACCCCTCCTGGGGTATATGCTATCAACCAGGACTTTCCAGCCACCCCTGTCCTGGGCTTTTCTTTCAATGTGACTCCAGGTGTAACCCATCACCTTGCAGTCAGCTTCGAGGCCTTGGTGTCAGGTGTTTCTTGGCCTTCCTCTGAAGACATTGAATATTGTTAAACGGTTGCCAAGTATGTTGCTCCTCCTCAGCAAAGCTTATTTTGTTTTCAACAAACACATTTGTAAAGTGGGACATTTTTCATTGAAACAAACAATAAGTGGCCTTGACGAGCAGGAAGATATTTCCCAGCATCTTTGGGCCATTGTGCTTTTTCCCCCCACATGGAATCACCATGCATTAAATGGCAGTCCCTATTAGGAAATACAAAGGATCATCACTGTGCCCTAAATAGCATGGAGAAACCATCACTTTGATCTCACAGCCCTGTGACAAACGAGCTGTCAAGTCAAGGGGAACACCAGCAAAGTCAGTGGAAGCGCCACTGGTGTAAACCCAGTGCTTCCCCAACAAGTGATGTGGAATACTGTGCAGAGATACTGGATGGCCAAAGTTTCTGATACTATCTGAAATGTCGCAAAGAATTCCTGCAATTACAGTTAAACCCTTCGGAATGTTGATTAACTGTGCAGACTTGGATTTTCATGCACAAATCTGCATAGAATTAACCATACTGGGGGTTTTAACTTACACACTTACCACCTGCTATGAGCAGGAGATAAATGTGTGTGTAGACTCCTGTGCTGTTGGTGGGTGGTAGAGGGTAATGGAGGATGTTGCCTGGCAGATGGGAGCATTGCATGAGGGTTGGGCAGGGGCTGGTGAACATGTCTGGACTTCATGCAGACCTTTCCTAAAGCTATTTTACTAGCATGAATTTTGGCCTTTAAAAACTGTTTCCAGTATCCCCACACTTAGCAAATTTAAGTATGGGAACAACCGACAACTACCAATTGTGCAGAGTGTAATTACATGTAGGAATTCTACTCCTTTGTAAGTAGAGCAGGGGAACAGCAAGCTTGATAGGATAGGGGCATATCAAATTTAATGTGGTGTTCCCATACTCTAAATGATACCCTTGCTCTTCACCATAGGAAAGCCACTTTTTCTGTGTGGTCATCCAGGATTTTTCTCTTAATGGATCCTGTATTTTTGCTGGTTTTAAAACCATGTGCATGTTTACAACTGGTAACCAATGGTAAAGTGCCTGTGCTCCCTCTTTCAAAAATGATGAAATTGTTATACACCTGATTGGCAAATTTAACTTACCTATATTTCCCTAATATATGGTAGAAAGTGTAACCAGGGCCTGGAATGTAAATGCCACCAGTGGGTTGCAGCGTCTATTGTGCCATCCAATACAGTGGTAAGCAAAACTTGCCTCAGGCTTACAAGTGAAGTCTGACTGTTGCAGTGTAAAAACTGCAGTTGGACCTGTCAAAATAAAACCTTTTGATAGGTCAAAACCTCCCTTCTAAATATTAATAAGTCACCCCTTTGTACGCCTTGTTGCTCACAAGACAGGGTGCATGGTATTTAAAAGTAAGACATGTAGACATTTAATGTTAACATGCCCTTACAGTAACTAGCACCCAAAAGCTAATTTTCACTGTGGCAGGCATGTCTGTCCTGTGTAGAAAATCAGAATGCAAAATGAAATCCTAATGACTCAGGAATGGGAATAGCTAGAAAAATAATGATTCAACTGTTTGTCATACTTATTAAAAATCCAATTCAACGGTGAAGTAAGATTTGTAATAAATATAAAGGAAAAGTAACTTTTAGAAAGTTACCTTTTCCCTGCGTGAAATTCATGGATGCTAAATTTATATTTGCTCTCCTACACCAGCCAACCAGTAATTAATATGTTAAATAGATGTGAAAAAGGTGCAAATTGCTTTCCAGGAGCAAACAATATGCTGACCTGAATGGTCAGAGGTGACTCCTCTGAACCCAAAAGAATATGCAGGATGGAGCTATGAGTGTCCTTTTTAACATTACAGTGCCAAATCCTACTTGGGTGTTAAATGCTGCTTGACAGAGCAGCTGCATGTACGTTGCACACTTGAATGGATTGGAAAACAGGACGACAGGACCTTTCTTGTGTATCCACTGCCTGTTTGCTGAAAAGCAACTTTTTTGTTCTACCTGACCTATGTCTCTAGGTTTTGCATGTAACACTGAGGACACTTGAGAGGAAAAGAAACAGGATGCCAAAACAGTTCTTGTGCATGGGCTCTCTGGTTGCTGGAAAATTCTACTTTTGTTCCACCAAACTTCAGTCTCTTGGTATATTGTGGGTACAATACCTGCCCCAAACTAGATATTAGTGTTAGATGTGGGGGATATTAGGATTACCATAATATACTCCCCATATATACCCCAGCCCTCAGAGCCCAAGCTTAGCATGGCCGAAGACTTTCACTGTCTGACCCATAGTGAATAAGGTTTGCCACAGGAATGTTTATCCAATTGGTCCCCAATAGCAATTTCTACCCACTATCTCATGCCAGGCATAAATTTGGCACCTCCAGGCACCCACTCAAAATACTCCCGGACCCAAGGAAGATCCGAAGATAACTAAACCTGCTGCCTACAACATGAAAAGAGCCCTGGAGGCCTAGACATGCTCTCTCTTGTACCCAGGATGAACATGTGGACTTCAAGGGTCATAAGGCTGACCTCCTATTAAAGCTACAGGGTCACAACAAGCTAGAAGAGGCCTTAGTTGAACCTACCCACCTGACCAATGGCAACCGGAACCAGGCTGGATCCTGCTGTTTGGCTCTGCCTGACACCCCTGGATTTTCTAGGTATATCAAACTGAGGTCCTGGGGGCTTTAGAAGTGTACTCCTATGTAGGCCTGGGCGAAGTTCCGCGAAGTGAGAAAAAAAAACTCTGCGGAGTTCTGCAAGCGGCGGAGTGCAGGGCGAACTGCCGTTCATGCTGATCTTCCTACCACTCGGGTAGAAATTCTACCCAAGTGGCAGTTCGTGCTCGCCAACCGTTGGTGAGCGCGAGTGGGGAAAACATTTTCTGCACTTCGCGAGCTCCGCAGAGTGCAGAAAACTCTGCGAACGGAGCGGAATTCACCACCCAGGCCTTCTCCTATGGTGGATTGAGACTTAAAGGACTAAAGTCAGAAGGAAAAGTATTTGGTCAGGATGAACCTGGTTGGTGTATCTGATCTACGCTCCATCACAGTCAGCGTAAAATTGCATGTAGGTCCCAGTCTCCCATGATCATTGACTATTATTACCACTTTATGCTACTTGCTGCTATTTCTACTTAAAACTTTGAACATTTATATCTCTGGTTTCACTTATTTGATTTTTGCCATTTTTGGTGTCATTTTATTTATAAAAATTACTTTATTTTTCTAGTTTGGTTTGGGATTTGTATTATTTAGCATTTCAACTTTATTGCAATTTTGGTCCTGCATAAATACTTTACACATTGCCCTATATTAGCCTGTCTGCTCTGTGCCATAGCTGCCAGTTGCTTGAGCTCAGGTTAATTTAGAGACTTTAAGGGTTCACAATGACAAGAGCTGTGATTATTCCATGAAGTGGTTAGTCACCCACCCCAAACAAAATCACACTTGCTATTGTTGCAGCTGCTTAATACATTAAGGAAGGGTTAAACTTGAATTATTTTCTTCCTACAAAAGAGAAGAAAATTGAGACATTATCTGATTTGAGCATAAAGACAAGTACTAAGAGCTACACAATATATGCTGGTCAAAACACACTAGGGTTGCTTTCCATGTCTTAGCTGCGTTTGATGCAGCTAAATAGTGAAATAGGACTAAGTGTTCTAGCCCTATTCACATAGTATTAGACACTGCTTAATGTATAACTCTGAGGGGTCTATTTAACGCCTTGTGTGCATCACAAAAGTGACGCAAAATGAGCTAAACCTTTTTTACTAATTTACTTTCCAGCACTAAACTTGTTTAGCACTGGAAAACACTCGAAAGTGGCATTTGCATTACTTAGCACCAAGGGTACGTATCATGGGTGGTGCATGGGCATTCCGATGAAACCACCCAAGGTTTATGATGCTAAACACCAACTACTTAAAAAAGTAGACAGGATTTAGAGTGAGAAAATGTCATCCCTTTCAAATAGGTGTATGAAGGAGAAATGCTTTTATTTCTCCTTTCTTTTCTGACTTTGTATGTGTGTTGCACTGTACAGCACACTTACAAAGTGGGAAAAGGTTTCAAGTTAGTCTAAGCATGATATTTTGTACTGGAAGGGAAACTTAAGCTAGACTCATGGAGACATCCTTGCACTATAGTGCAAAGGTGTGTCTGTGGCGCACAGCAGCACATTTCTGCACTGGCGCTAGGAAGCAGGGAGGAGAGAGCCATATTTCTGTATACATGGAGCTCGCCTGCTCTCACCTTCTCATGCAGCGCTGCATTTGCGGCTGCGCCATGCACTGCGTGAGAAACCAGTAAATCTTCCCCTAAATATGTTACCTACTCAATTTGTTTATTCTGTGGTAGCTGTTATGCCAAACAGACAACCTGACCAACCAAACCAAGATTTAATGAACTGAGTTCATATATTAGAACAAAATCTAAGGTCAAAAGGCACTTTATTGTGAAGCCACTTAATGTACCTCGAAATTACTGACCACATTCCAAAATTTATCAGAGGTAAATATGAATTTTTTTTTACGGCAAGTAACAAATCGTTCTGGATTGAAAAATTAGACAGCCTTCATCAGAAAGGGATGAACTAGATTATCGATCATCTGTGTATCCTTTTAAATATAATCAGTATTGTAATATAGTCGTCAATAAAATGATTTACATGGAAGTCAAAAGAGACTTCCATAATTTTTAGTGGTAAAATTATATCATGATACTCTCAAAATAGCCAACAAACAAGTACTAAGGGGCATATTTACCAATGTGTTGAGTCGGCCTTGCCCAACACAAGGGGGACACAAGTGCGATGCAACATTAAAGTGCTAAACAGCTGAGTTGCGTTACTCTGCCCCAGGGAGACATTCCATGGGCGGAGTGTTTGTGTTCCCACACATCCACACATGGATTTTGGGGCATTCCCATATTTACCATTACTGGTAGACGTGAGAATGTGTCAAGATGCTACGCCTCCTAGAAGAGGCATAGCGAGGAGAAATACCTTTATTTCTCCTCGTTTTTCTTCTTTCTTTGTGTGGTGCATTATGCTGCACACACAGAAAGAGGGAAATGCCTCAGAGGATTGTTTTTGTGCAGGAAGGTGTCCCTTCCTGCACAAAAACAATGCTGCTTACAGCGCAGGCACCCTTGCACCAGTGCAGAGAAAGGACGGGAATGCACCGTATGATGTTATATATGGCACATTCCTTCCCTTTCTCTTTTATGCAGCGCAGCAAGTTGACTTGCTGTGTTGTGCTGTGCGAAACATTGATAAATGTGCCCCTAAGTGTTTGTCAATATCAACTATATACAGATATAAGTACTTTCTGGACGCAAATACTGGTCACACCTTGTCTCAGCCAGTATTTTTGCAAGCAGAGCTTTTTTTGTCAGCCAACATATGTACAACTAGGATGATTCACCAAAGAAGGATTCAGAGTGGGCCATCATTAATATTTACGAGGTGGGTCTCAAATTGTGACTCATTCCAACCAGAGACAATTACAGGGATGGTGGCCTGCTAGGGTCTGCTAGCATCAGCAGAGCCCTATGCCTTTGATTGGCTCACAATATAGAAAACATTCTTGTTTTTTTAAATGGAGTCCGTTTTCCTTGAAGGAAAAATGCTTGTTTAAAAAAAATGTTTTCTCTTTTAAAAGTTTGTTTAAGAATTAGCAGTAGTCCTGCTCTCAAACAATTTTTTGGGGGATTTACAAAGACTATGATGTCCCAAACGGACCCCTTCCCTTTTGTGAATGCTTTACAATACCAACTCAGGAGTCAATCGTTTTTCAATATTTTTATGTGATTTCGGTTGCTAAACCTTATTATACCACATACTAGTTCACGGTTTAAAGGGATGCCTAATGGCCTTTCCAAAATGCCACTCAGTATCCATTTGCAAAGCCATTTTAGGAATAGGTAAAAGTTTACTGACTCTGAAATGGCTTTAGTGCATTCAAAAATGTATTTACATAGTCACAAACACCGATTAGGAGCGTTTGCAACCATTACTTAGGGACATATTCATGAAATAATGGCACAGTACAGTGCAGCAAGTCATCTTGCTGTGCTGCGTCACTGGGTAAGGGCAGGAATGCGCAGTATTTAAGGCACCACAAACTCACAAGGGAGTTACCCTAATTCAAAGAAAAGGGACAAAGTATATGTATGAACAACAAAAAAGGATCCCTTTTCACATTAGGTTTTAACCAATCAAGGTAATATGTTTTACAAGACGGCAGTATAGATGGCCGACCGTTGCTATTGAGATGTGGGATCCCAAAGGTAAACAATTATTTAACTATAAATAAAATAGAAAACATAAAAACAAATGAACATTAAGTTGCAATATTTCACAATACTCTCAATGAAAAAGCTGATAATCACATAAAACTATATGTATGTAAATGTAAGTCTGAATATTTTATTTTCCAACAGCAGTTAAAAATCTTTGTTTTTTACAAACACAGAATACATATCATAAAAATAGATTTTCTAAAGTGCTGGTGCAAGTGATACACATCTCCTACAGGACATCACTCTTGCACATAATCATATACATCGGTGCAGATAAAAAAACCTCTATCATCAATATCACACCTATGTTATAAACTATTTAAAAACCAGCTTCAAAACTGTCTGTATACAAAACTGTAGAAAACTGTTGACGCGGTGTTTCGGTGAAAGATCAACTATTCATCACCTTCTTTAGGACAATCACAAAACATTTAAAACTCATCACTTATTATGATTGAAACAGAACGAAAAAGTGTATTTCATCTCTCTTTGTTCAAGGATTAACTTTCCGTACAAAGACATTGAACGATTTCTACCCAATAAATTGAGTGTGGCTCAATGGTTAGAGCGGCAGACCCTGATGCAGAGATCTGGCCGGGACCAGGGTTCAATTCCCGCCTCGGCGGGTCTTGGGCTCAATTTCCTCGTACCTGATAATTCTCGCCTCGGTGCTCTATTCTAATCATGGGTCCCACTCTGCAACTCTGGGCAATAGCTTGCTTAATCTCCACAACGGCCCCAACAGCGCTGGGATGCCTTGCTTCACCCTGGGGGTGCCCAGGAGTGGACATTTCACAGGGAAAAGCCAGGAAGGGTTCCACAGCGGTATGCGTACAGCGCCAGGACACCTCTTTGGGGGTATAAGTGCGCTTTACAAGTACGAATTTCATTCATTTCATTTCATAATAGGTGGGTTAGAATTTGGAAATATAGATTGATAAGATCAAGTGTCCATCCAAAAGGTTTCTTGTTAACCCGAGGTGGATTATAAACACAAGTCTGGGTGTCCCTTAGGTGACGGCAATATCTGGAGTATCTATATTACTCTCAGTTGACTACACTCCTATATGTATCCAATTGTTTCAATTGACTAGATACGTGCATAAAAAGGAGACAAAGCTCGTTCGTGTTGCGACCGTCCGTATTGCGACCCACTTCCTCTGTTCAAAAACTTTGATTGAAACAATTGGATACATATTGGAGCCTACAGAGATATATACTTCCAAAATACTTTTAGGATGTTCACAAACTTGATTGGGAACAGCTGCCATCGCTGGCACACTGAAAAAACCTCCACTTCTGGAATAGTACTGAGAATTATTGAAGAGAAACTTTGAAAATTACAATTTCATACCCAGCTCCACAGCCAGCGTAACTCCATGCTCATCTTGTATTTCTTGTAATACCTCCGGTAACATCGCCAGTGAGGCTGTGCTTTCATAGTAATGTAAATACTAACAAAAATTATTCCACATGTAATATAATCCTTTAAGGGGGGTACTATACCAACTGAAATACACATAGTTAACATTCTATTCTTGTTGTGGGTGTAGTATGAGGAATTGCTGCCTCCAATTGATTAGTTTTTTTAGCAATCTTATCTTGCTTTGTGTGCTTTGTCCATTTTTGCATAATTAGTCTGTGTACTTACAGTCTAAACTGGAGCATGCAGTTGTGCAGCATCAAGAACCAAAATACAAGCCCTTATGGTCTTTAGAAGATACTGTTGAATCCGTCTATATGTTGCCACTAACTGATTCAGTAGTTTTCTTTATTCTGGAGTGGTTAGATTTCCTGCATCTAGATGTGGAGTATAATCAGCCAACATGTTGCTCTTGGATTCCCTAAGACACCCATTCTAACATTCTGTACTACATGTGGTAAATGTCCACCAAACCATGTTTGATGCTCATGATATCCTTACTGGATTTCTAGGTTTTACTAAGGTTCATATTCAATAGAAATATTTGCAGCTCTAAAGGTGTGAAAATGCCTAGTGTTTGAACATACAGGATCAAACTCCACACATGAGTAAAATATGTGAAAGTGGTATGCTGCATGTGGATTTACAACAAAAGTTACTTCACCTCCCCCTCAGGAAGTTCTTTTCTTGTTTGGTGTTGTGTCAATGGTGTCCTAAATTTTACCCTTATCACAACAGGTGCCATCATTGTAGGACTTGTAGGACAGATTCAAAACGAGATTAAAAAAGGCTATCAAATTGGGGAAACCTTTTACTAGTCACGTACCTGACAAACCCTTCAGCAGAGAGGGAGCACCTGTCCAAATTAAGTTTTACAATGGGTGCTTCTGATGTTAGTAACTATTGGTATAATCTTGTGTGTGCTCCCCTGAGGTACTCAAAGCTCCATCCTGTGTGGAGCGCCATGAAGTATTTTTTACACATTTGCAAAATATGGCTCAGTTGGTAGAAACCCCAGTCTGTGTGGCCAAAGCACAGGCACAAAGCAAACTTACTAACTTGAGACAGGGAGTCTGGTGGACTGTAACCCATTGACCACCAATGGATTACATCAGGCTCTGTGTTCTGCGCAACGATAATTCCTGTGAGACTTCAGGATTATTTGTAGTGGTCGGCGGAACTTGCAGAGTTTCAGTCTGTGGAATCTCGCAAAGTTGCATAAAAACTCAGTGAGATTCCATGGAGTTCCACCAACAGACATAAATATGCATGTTGTGCCGCCTGCGCTACAATTTAGTTCTAGCAGCACAAGCATCACTGAAGAATCAGCATGAACAGCACCATGCAGTGCGCAAGAGTATGCGTCCATTTGAGCTGATTCTGCTGCCACTCGAGTAGAAAATCTACTTGAGCGGCTGCAAATCTACTCGAGAAGCAACCCTCTGCTTAGATCGCTCATGACCGGCCGCGACCACCCATGTTAGAAAATAGCGCTAGGGGACACCAAATCTTTCTTGTGGCCACTCAAGCTCTAATTTCTGGAGCTTCGCACGAAAAAATCCCAACACACAGCGATTGGTGGAATTTAACCAGAACTCTGCATTACAAAGAGTAACGCAGAGTCACCAATTTCTGACAATTCTGTGGGCACAATGAAACATTTAATGCACCCCTAATTATTTGTTGTATGGAAGGACACTCACAAGAAATCCAATATATATGTTTTAAAATAATTTATTCAAATGAATGTCCTAATCTAGTTCAAGTGACATGTATAGATGTAACTATAAAGACAAACACAATAGTGGCAATGGAAGCAATTATTAAGCAAAATTATAAAAGAATTTCAACATTGTGGTAGTGTATCATTAATTCATTGCATCAAGTGATGGAACTAGTCTTTGGTAACCAACCACTTCCTTCTAGTCCCTACCTAAGATGTCTTAGGACCACAAATGCCATTCTAAGTTACTTGGCTTGGCTTCTTGCATGCATACCTTTGCTTAACAAAAGGCTTGTTGTTTAGATAGCTTCTGTGCTTGAAGAAGGTCACTAACTGTCTCAGTTATGGTGTTCCAGATCTGATTAGGACCTCCTGGCTCTGAGGAGCTGGTGGCCTTTGCTAGGGACGTTGGCTGCTCACATTGCACAAGCCAGTCTCCCATTAACCTGAAGATTCCTCTCTACCTAATACTTGTCTATATCCCACTTAAATACACTTTTCTGATTATTTTGAAAAGAGCAGACCTAGTGATGAATGATGTACAATGCACCAATTAACATATGAATTCTACTGCCCTTTCACTAGATTCAACCACGCATTATAAATCATATTAATACATATATTTGCATAATTGATAAGCTATCAAACTATAATAACATACACTTTATATGTTGTACATGTGCAATCACCTCTAGGTGGAGCACACTTTTATAAATGAAAAATGTGCACCCAGAATAGACAAATATGTGAAATGCAATTGGGGCACATAAGCAGAAAATGTAAAGAACACATCAATGGCGCGTTGACCCAGACAGAGTCATCAGTCCACCTCAACTGCACATGAATCAGTCAGCCTCTCAGAGATCTTGCTAAAAGGTTTGGTGGGCTCAGCAGAGGTCTGCCAATAATGACAGGCATCAAGGCTTGTGCCAAATTATAATCCTAGAGCAGGGCAGTTGCCAAAGGACGTCCTGTGAATCCTCTCAGTTCAAATATCCAACCAGTTAAGTTCATTCGATCAGTCTTGCCCTCCTTAGAGATTATTCTAGGAAGGTCATCGCCCACACAATGCAGCGGGGGTTTCCTCCTAAGTCCAGCGATTAGCCCAAGTGCACCTAACAGGGGATACTCTGTCCTGTAATTATGTGTATTCCCTCCACACAGACCTGGAAGCAAACAAAGAGCAGGACGAAGAAAAGGGCATGGAGGTATAATCTGAGGTCAGACATTCATACAATACTGTAAAGGTTTGCGATCAAAATGTCTTTTAATGTAATTCACTTGCTCTATTGTTTATAAAGGGGTATGTATGAGATGACTGCACATAAAGACCACAAGCATTATATTCCTTAACAAAATTACCAAAGGAGCCCTGCTGATCCAAGCTTCTGGTGTTCCATTTATATAAGGCGGCTGGCAAGCTCCATTCTTGGGAGGCACCAGGCTCCCTAAAAAGCACAACCTCTTGCCATGGCTCATCCAAATGTGGCCAATGGTAGCTACTTGTTGATACTATGACTCGGAAAGTCCAATGGGGTGTACCCTTTTTGTGACCAAGTAAAGGGTGGATCATGGCAATGACCAATCTGCAGTGTGATTAGGCCTTCAGATTTAGAGGCCCCCCAAATGTAAAAATATCAGGATTAACTGCTGTTTAGTGTGTATGGATGTCACAAACATTATTATTATGATTATGATGATGATTATTATTATTACTATTTTGCACCTGTCCTGCCATTCATACCTCCTCCAATCAACTACTTCTTCAAGCAGGAATAAGGGCCATCATCAACCTCCCTGATCTGTTTTCCATACCTTCTGGCCCATCTACCTTCTAGATTTTCAACTTCCTCCTATGCCTTCACTTCCACTTCTACGCTGCTCTCTCTCAAATAACAGCTCTTGCTCGTAGCACCTCAGTAGAGCTGCTTGCTAATCAATTCATGTTCAACAAACAAGAACTATTTAAACATTAAATCCTTACACAAAGCTGCCAAAGGAAAGCCAGAAGTCTGATAGCCATTATTTTTGTCTGCTACTCACCAGCAGGTACCTTCATCCTCCAACCACTGCCAAACAACTTAGGGCCTCATTACGATGTCGGTCGGAAAGGCTCCGAATGACATTCGGATTGTCCTAACCCAAGTTGGAACCCATGTTTCCAACCAACTCGGAAACATTTCTGACTGACTGATTACGATGGAAGTTAACTATTCGGTCTGTCCGACTCGGTTCCGACCGGCATTCAGAGACTCCGAGTTGGCGGAGCCGAATCATACAGCTCTATGGACCTCTTTTCCGACCGACGTATTACGATGTCGGATTTGGACAGACTTTCCTACTCGGTTTGCCCGACACAGAACAGCTGTCAGAATTTGACTTTGGGGGCCAGTAGCAGGCCCCCCTTCACTCGGAGGCCTCCAGTTGGGGCCCGTGGGGGTACCCATGTGACCCCTCTTTGCTCCCATGCACAGTATGGCAGGCACCATGGGGTGCCTGCCACAGGGCACAAGGTTTTCCGCAACCACCCCTTTCTTCAATGGGAGCCTGTGTTGTCGGTCGGAACACAGGCTCCCATTGAAGTCAATGGGAGTCCAACCGAACAGTGTTTGGAAACATCGGAATTGGTTGGTTGGACTACCCGAACCCAAGTCGGTCAGAAACGATTCTGACAAGGAGTCGGTCGGAATGCTTCCTGACCGACATCGTAATGAGGCCCAGGGTGTTCAAAGATTCTTTACTTGATTCCATTTAGGATATTTTATTAAACAATCCCAATCTCTGCATCCAGTGGAATCGGAGCATATAGTTTGGTTAAATTTCTCTCCCTCTGCCATTAAGTACATCAACAAACCTGTGAGCACTAACCTTCACTAAGCTGTTCAATGGCCCCACAAAAACTAGTGGTCATACCAAGGTCCTAGTCTTCTTCCCATCTGGACTAATCATGGTAACTGGACTAATCATGGTGACTGGACAACTATCTATCATCATGTATCACCACAATGTTATCTTTTTTTACCATCAAACTCACAACAAGATAAAATGATAAACCAATGCTACCTATAGACACTGAAACTCTCAACATCTCTGCAATTGACTTTCATCTCTCAATGATATCACCTCCCAAACAAAAATCAAACTTAATCAGCTATTCGGTTGGCTTCCTAAAACTTTCAACCGATTCCTTCATCTCAAGACATCCACCTATTCAAATAATTCACTTAAGAACCCTTGGCTCAATGAGGAATAAAGATAAAAACAAAAATCACTACAGGTCCTAGCAGAAGAAATGCAGCAATCCACAAGACAAAGCACATCTCCAGTGACACAATAGCGTCTACAAAAATCCTAAATTACTCTAACAGAATGTCCAGCACCCCATGACCCGTCAAAGAGCTCCTTAAGATCCTCATTTAATTCAGCAAGTAAAGATCCATAGCTGACAATGTTGTAGCATTAACTATTTTTATTATTTTAAATTATCTAAAACTGAAAACATCTCCTACAACTCACAGGTCAACAAGGAAATTCATAGATTCAGATCAAATAACCATTCTCATCTCCCCGCTGAAGACTACAGGGATGCTAACAAAGATCAAGTCCTCATTAGTACATTGGACGTGCACATCGTTGACTTGAGAAGTTGTATGCCAATTTCACTCATATTCAGTGTCCCAACTCAGGGGCATATTATCAAGAACGGCGTTAAATTATCGCCGGTTTAGCGGCAGAAAACTGCTGCTAAAGCGGCGATAATGGGCTTGATAATAGTGTTCTGAGAATTCCAATAGAAGCCCAGGTTCACACCAGAACATGGACTTCTATTGAATTCTCAAGGGCATATTATCAAGCCCATTAACGCCGCTTTAGCGGCAGTTTTCTGCCGCTAAACCGGCGATAATTTTTAACGCCGTTCTTGATAATATGCCCCTTAGTCACCCTACAGGGCAGAGCTCAGATATTTCAAGCAGGATGATGCATAGTACCATAAAGTAACTAGAACACCGAAGTTCACTGAATTCCTTTGTCAAGAACCCCATGAATGGGGAGTAATTTATATAAATCCCTAAGTATGTAATCAAGTGAAAATGAGATTTCTTCATCACAAGAACATCCTGTATGTGGTATAGTCAATAACTCATTTTTTGCCCCTCCAATTTTCTCCAAAGTGCCTTGATTGCTGTCACCAAGGCAAATGTGATGTGTTTGCCCAATTAGTATTCAGGGGACAGGCCATCAGGAAACGGTTGACCAAATTTTACCACACAGGGTCTTTAGAAAAAAAAACTTGTTGATAAAACAAATACAGTGGAATATGAACCTGAAAACACAACATCCACCAGCTGGTTCACCAGGACCAAGAAGATTACACCAACAGATATCACACTCCTGCTTCCTGTGAGCAACTCTTGATTATCAAATTCTAGAATCTGATCAAGACTATTGGACTTGGAGCCCACAGTCCGATTGCTTCCCATGACAAACTTTCTAAAACACCCTTATTTCAATGCTGACACAAACCCAACTATGATCAACAACTTGCTATCATCAGGCACCTTGCCAGCAGAACTCAAGATATCCTGCATATGACTGCTCATCAAGAAGAAGAATCTAATACATATTTTTTGACACAAGCCATCGATTACCTGTCAGTCAACAAGGTTAAGGCAGCAATTTTAATGCTTGATGCAGAAAAAGCATTTGACCTTGTTGACTGGCAGGCTTTGTTCTTTATATTATCTAAGGGGCTGATTACGATGGCGGGCGGTAGCACATCCGCGCTGCTGGCGGTGGTGGAAAATTGCCTTTTCCTTGCGTCCGCCGTATTACGATGGGCAAGATAGCCCATTTCCCGTCCGCTGCGGTGTTACGGGAACCGCCAGGAATCCCCTTCCGCAGCGGTGGCGGACGGAGCCAAAAGGGAGGGACCGCCATGCGGAATGCGGTTACGACCGCCGGTTGTATTACGATGCCACAAACAGCCCACCACACCACAGCGGAGAATCCGGCCAATAGAGGATGGCGGTGGCAATATTGCGGATAGCTCCATGAGCCTGAGACCGCTGGGGAAACAGCGGTCTTTGGCCTTTCTGCAGCAAATCCGACCGCCGCGGACGGATTTTCAGCTGTTCCGCCGCTGAATTCTGGAATACGACTGCCGCTGTAGGGAGTTTCAGGCGGTGCATCCTAATCTGGCCGGCGGTTTTGCCGCGGTACCTGCAGGCGGCAATTTCACGCTAGCACGGCTGTCGGAATGCTTTTCCGTCCGCCATCATAAACAGCCCCTTGGTTTGGCTTGTCTGAACGTTTGGTCAATGTGATAAAATATGTGTATTCAGGCTCAGAGGCAAGAATCTTCATTAATAGAGAATCAGCGGGTATAGTCAAGATTCGACATGGGACTAGACAGGGATGCCCGCTGTCCCCTCTTTTATTTGCACTTTTTATAGAGCCCCTGGCAATTAAAATCCGCAATAATTTCCAGATAATGCCCCAAAAAGCAGGCATGCCAAAAATGAAATTATTCGCAGATGATGTTATTTTATATCTATCAGCAGAACCATCTAATATCTTAAATGCATTTAAGGAAGTAGAAGAGTTTACACGAATAGGTGGGTATAGACTAAATCAAGCAAAAACTGAGGTACTTTGGATTAATGCCCCATCGGTGTCGCTGCCTTTCCTTCCTCAGCAGAATTCATTTAATCCTATTAGATATTTAGGTTTGTATGTAAATTGTCATTATGATCATCTTTTTAGGCTAAATTATCGAAACACCCTGGAAAAAGCTAAAAGGCTATTGGACCGATGGTCTCTTCTTCCTTTAACTTTAATAGATCGTGTATCGTTGGTCAAACTGTCTATTTTGCCATTGTTTGTATTTTTATTTATTCATCTTCCGATTAAAATTCCTAAATCATATTTCTCGGAAGTACATGCATTAATTCGGAAGTTTATATGGGCTCTGAAACAGCCTAGAACTTCCTTAGCTATTTTACAATTAGATACGTCTCAGGGGGGGCTCGCACTCCCCAATCTTGAACTTTATTACCAGGCTGCTTTATTGAATTTATTGGTTCAACTCCCATTGGTAGCATCAAAATTTGAGAATTTTTTATTAAAAGTATGGTGCAGGAGTGTGCAATCCAGTTACCCGTTTTTCTACGCTTTCCGAAACACCCCAAAAAATCGAGATATAAGGCATTAGCAGACTTTGCTTGTCGCATACAAGTATTTTTTAATGTACATAAAAGAAGAAGAATCTAGAGCAAGCAGACCAGGTCAGGGATAAACCAATCTTAAATGGCCCATTGCCATGACCACATGTTACTGAAGTCCAATAACCAGACAACTCAAATGATCAGCCAAAGCTAAGTACTATACAAACAACATCAATGAAGCTGCCAGTCGAGACAGAATGCTCTTCAAGACAAACAAGCACGGCATAAATCACCTGCTTGGCCAACCAAACCCAAACTCCACAGGCAAGTGCAAGGCCATCAGCATCTTCTTCAGTGAAAACCTACAGAAGATCCAACAGCACATCAACACAGAGTCTGCATCTACTCTGACACCTACCTCTGTCTGCTGTAGCCATAATAATCATACTAAAACCCCTATCTTTTGCAGGCATCGCTGACATCCTCAACTTCCTCAAAGCTACTTCCTGTCAATATGATGTCTTATACTTATTGATAGCCCTTAATGGAGAACATCTATTACCCCAACTCATCGTTGACAATGGTCCCTCACTCATGCAGTCTTCACAGAAACTGTCAAGACAGGCCTGATCCTTTTACTCCTGATGCAATCCACACTAGACCCTGATTACGTTCTCAGCTACTAGATCATTATAAAAGCCCCAAGATTGTATGAACATCAACTTGACTACCAAATTGGCTTCAGATCATGCTAAGCATGAAGACAGTACAATATAATTCATCGATGATGCTTTCCTGACCACAAACAAAGGTGAACCATGAATCTTGATATTGTTTGACCTCTCAACTGCCTTCAATACTGCTGACCACCCTTAGCCTACCCACACCCCGTAGTCTTGAATGGGATTCACTGTCAAGTCTTTCATTGTCAGGGGACAATGTGTACTATCCTTTATGGTGTTGTCATATGTCAAATAGGAGCGACATGGATCCACCATGCATACACAATCCTGGGGTTACCACGACAAAGTATCAGAGACCAAGCAACACATGCGAGCGAAATGCAAATGAAGCATGTACGTGGAATTCTATGGCAGGACTTGATGCTTCAGATTAGGCATCCTCCTCTTTGTTTTATTTTAACAGAATCCATGTAAACATACACAGTAACAATAAAGTTGTAGAAGATAAAACTAGAAACCTCAGAGTTCCAACAAGAAGTACATATCCCATTGTAGAATGTCCGATAGACAATCATCACTCATTAAGACCTATAAACAGGGTGAACAGAATAAGCACCGCCTCTTCTTTGCTGCTCAATGGGCATGTTAAATACCTCTCTAATATTTCTTCATATTATTATTGTAATTATATAGAGATATTGTGATAATATGTGGTATTTTCTAAATTGACTTGCATTTATTGTTTAGTTTTCTTTTCCACCACTTGGAATGTTTGGCCGCTTTCTTTCTCCTTATTGCTTTGGCCCAGCTGGTCAGGCTCCACACAGGTTTCCGTCATCGCTGCCATTTTATTGAAGTGTTTCCCGGTTGCTGACACCCTGATTAGCGCTCCCCTCTCTTATTCCTTTCCTTGACTGCATTGGAAGCAGCATTCTTTCTGCAGCCCCTCCCCTTCTAACACCCCTGTTCTCATCACCTTTGGCAAGACCGTACTCAGTGAGACTTGCCTTCCAGTTTGCAGTGCGCCTGGTGCTCTCCTCACAAGGTGTCCCTTGGCCTTGGTGTTTTTCTACCATTCACTGAGGTATTTCTTATTCCTCCTGGACATGCATCGCCACTGCCTGTTTGCTTGCCTGATTTATGCCCTGTGCTCAATGTTGCAATAATTTTGACGCTTGGATGTTCAGTGGTTGAGTTGCACCGGCAAATTAATACAGGTGTTTACATGAGGGTTACTTGAATTTTCATCCTATTTTAATTTATATACACCCTTACCATAACCAGCTTTATTTGTGCCTAGCTAGGGTTAATCCTCCCTAAGTTTACAGTTCATTCTGTGATAGAAGCAGGCACTAACCTTTCAAACATAAGGGTGATATTTCTGGGAACTTGAATTGATTCTGCCGCACTCTGAGCGTATATACAGATGTATTAGTGCAATCCAGCCGGTATTCCTATCATTCTGACACCTAAGGGTGTTATTGATTTTGAGTTGGGCCCTGATTGACCTGTCTTAGGCCAATTCTTTCAAAATTACATACAAAGAAAGTTCACAACCTCACTAGGCCCTATTGCTGAACAATTTCAATTCTTCTTCACTGGGTTGCTAAGCCCCCAATCACAGGTTCTTAGCACTTCAGCACCGGCTCAGTCACAACCTAAACAGTCAGCCAAACATTCTAGAGTGATAGCTCTTGAGAACTTACAGTGAGCGTACCTACATTCCTTTGCCACCATCCCAAATGGGGATGATGATGATGAGGCTTCAGAAGGTTTTGCCTCCTTCCTTGACAATGAGAACCCAGGCAGGGATTCTAACATCTTGGGTAATCAGGAGTAGAGATTGTGGCATCCTGCCCTCAAAATGAGATGCTCTGAAGACCTTGCAGGTGGGGAATGACACTTTCATTCACAGTCCTCCCTATTACTGGACACTTTTGATCAAGAGCATATCATACACCCCTGCTCCTCTGAATGGACAGAGTCCACTAAGATGGCTGCTTACATACAAAACAAACTTCATAAACTCTTCCCTAAGGACTCTTCCCTTGCCTGGCAGTGTCCTCAACTGGCCTCTTGGGCAATGTTGCATTGACTCCTGATATTGACCTCGAATTGTCAACCTTTCAAGGTAAATTCATCAAGGACTACAAGAAAGGAATAGACCATTTCTGGAAGGCTTACCAGGATAAGCTAACTGACATCTCTGGTCTGCTGGCAAAGATTCTAAATTTGGCCCCTTCTGCTAAAGAACAAAATACACCCATTGGCCATGAAGTGCGGGCTGGCTGGGCTCAAAGAGCCATATATTTATTGGGTAATACCAATTGTGCACTTTCTTCAGAATGCCAGAGATCTATTCTTCGCTGGATAGATCCCAACCTTTGCAAACTGGTAACCAATGAGTCTGGTCCTTTGGCTGAAGAAATTCTTTTTGGAGATCCATTTGTGAAGGAGGTAGCACACTTTTCAATACATTTACATCTCTAGACAAAGCTCACAAATCATTTAAAAAAGTGTTCCAATCCCACCTTTTCAGCAGGACTGGTCAAAGTAATGGGTGTTCTACCAGCTGCTTCTTTTACCAAGTTTCCTTCGGATGTAAATCCAAATGCTGTTTCTCCAACTGGAACGGCTCGCAGAGGAGATCCCTCTTCTTCCCTTCTTGCATGAGAGGATACAGAGGTCATTCCCAATCTGGAAGCTTCAGTGGAGCTCCTTCAAATTGTAGTTTCCAAGGTAAGACAAATGCCTTCTTCCCTTCCAGAAATAGGGGGCAGAATTGGCCTCTGTAAACACAGTTGGATGCTGACACCACAGGATGCATGGACACCGCAGACAGTCCAGGGTTTTTGCTTGGAATTCTATGAAACTCTTTACCAAACCTGGGTTACAAATCAACTTCATTTCCACTTCCAAAACAACACTTCATAGACTTCTTCAATCATGAGTAACCCTGGGCGGTGAACTACGCTACGCTCGCGGAATTTGCGAAGTTTCGGTAACTTCGCGATTCGCGTAGAACGCGAAGTTACCGTGCACTACGCAATTTGCGGCGTAGCGTAGCTGTTTTTCTTCTTCGCGCTCAATATACGTTCGCGCGCTGTAACGACCTACCGTGATTCTGCATTCGCCGACGCGACTTCCTATCCGTTCGCGGGCGCCACGAGATTTGGAATCCGGCCGCACGATCCCGCGAGAGTGTGCGAACGCGAACACGTCATTCGGACGCGCGATCTGACTTCCGGCGGCAGTGTTGGTAAGATCGCGATCCCGAACACGAAGAAACTACAATCTGGCGAAGAATATATCTCGAGCATCATAAAACCTTCTCGAAAATGATGAATTTGTTCATTTTGCACAAAAACTCCTCAGGTTGTCATTTAGAGATGTAGTTTGGTGAGCAAGGAGTCCTTTTTCTTTTTTTCCAAGAGGAAGGAAGTGCCCCTGATTCTCAAACTTCCTGTTCCTGTCCAGCAGGCTCCTCCCAGTGCTTTGTCCATGTGCTGTTCACTTTCATTTGGATTTGGAGCTGGAAGGATCACTTTTTGTGTCTGTCTGCTGCATCATATCATTGGATTGGATTTGAGGACTCTTGGATTTGAGATTTTACAAGTAAGTTGGAGAATTGGTGTACTTGTTTGTTTGATTGGGGCTTGTTTGTACCTACATTTTTTTGTGGGATTTCCATAGTTTTTAAAATGTATTGTTGTGGCCTGTAGTTTCGGCAGGGGCCTAGTTGTTTTTCTTTGATTGGAATTTCAGCCAGTATGCCCGGACTAGAGCCAGAGGTACCCATGGGTGCATGTTTCTGTGGTGTCTGTTGAATTTAAAGTTTAAACATCATGTAGGCCGGGCATCCATGGATGGCATTGGATTGATTTGCAAAATGTGGGTTTTGGGGTGGTATTTTATATTTTTGGGTGTTTGTTAAATAAATAGGCCTTTTCAGCCAGTAGGTAACCCTGGGCGTTCAGCTCGCGGACTTTGGGCAAGTCCGCACTGCGCGACAACGCGGACTTACACTTTTTATCTTCTTCGCGCGCTCAATGTACATTTTCGCGCGCGCGATAACGACATTTTGTGACGATTGCGATGCCGAACACGCAGAATTTACAATCTGGTGAACAATATCTCTTGAGCATCATTAAACCTTCTCGAAAATGTTGATTTAGTTCATTTTGCACAAAAAACTCCTCAGGTTGTCATTTAGATGTAGTTTGGTGAGCACGGAGTCATTTCTTTTTTTGTTTTACAATTTTTTCCAAGAGGTAGCAAGTTGCCCAGAGTCTCCAACTGCCTGGTCCTGTCCTTTGTCTTCACTTTTTTGTTATTTTGGGTGGTCTGGCCATGTGGGTGGCGGCCATTTTGTAAAGCCAGGCATTGTGCTTTTGCCATAGGCCTGCATTGTCTGTCTTGTGTTCCTTTTCTTGTTGTTCTGGGTGGCCTGGCCATGTGTTGGCGGCCATTTTGTGTGAACAGCCACTGTGCTTTTGCCATAGGCCTCCAAGCTTGCGGCCTAGTGTGCCAGTAGGCCCGGAGGTAGTCATCCTCATGGGTGCATAAAAACTGTTTCTGTGTTGTCTGTTGAATTGTAACATAATTTAGGCCATGGATGGCATTGGATTGATTTGCAAAATGTGGCTTTTGGGGCGTATTTTATTTTTTTGGGTGTTTGTTAAATAAATAGGCCTTTTCAGCCAGTAGGTAACCCTGGGCGTTCAGCTCGCGGACTTTGGGCAAGTCCGCACTGCGCGACAACGCGGACTTACACTTTTTATCTTCTTTGCGCGCTCAATGTACGTTTCGCACGCGCGATAACGACATTTTGTGACGATCGCGATGCCGAACACGCAGAATTTACAATCTGGCGAACAATATCTCTCGAGCATCATTAAACCTTCTCGAAAATGTTGATTTAGTTCATTTTGCACAAAAACTCCTCAGGTTGTCATTTAGATGTAGTTTGGTGAGCAAGGAGTCATTTCTTTTTTGTTTTACAATTTTTTCCAAGAGGTAGCAAGTTGCCCAGAGTCTCCAACTGCCTGGTCCTGTCCTTTGTCTTCACTTTTTTGTTATTTTGGGTGGCCTGGCCATGTGGGTGGCGGCCATTTTGTAAAGCCAGGCATTGTGCTTTTGCCATAGGCCTGCATTGTCTGTCTTGTGTTCCTTTTCTTGTTGTTCTGGGTGGCCTGGCCATGTGTTGGCGGCCATTTTGTGTGAACAGCCACTGTGCTTTTGTCATAGGCCTCCAAGCTTGCGGCCTAGTGTGCCAGTAGGCCCGGAGGTAGTCATCCTCATGGGTGCATAAAAACTGTTTCTGTGTTGTCTGTTGAATTGTAACATAATTTAGGCCATGGATGGCATTGGATTGATTTGCAAAATGTGGCTTTTGGGGCGTATTTTATTTTTTGGGGTGTTTGTTAAATAAATAGGCCTTTTCAGCCAGTAGGTAACCCTGGGCGTTCAGCTCGCGGACTTTGGGCAAGTCCGCACTGCGCGACAACGCGGACTTACACTTTTTATCTTCTTCGCGCGCTCAATGTACGTCTGCGCGCGCGATAACGACTTTTTGTGACGATCGCGATGCCGAACACGCAGAATTTACAATCTGGCGAACAATATCTCTCGAGCATCATTAAACCTTCTCGAAAATGTTGATTTAGTTCATTTTGCACAAAAAACTCCTCAGGTTGTCATTTAGATGTAGTTTGGTGAGCAACGAGTCATTTTTTTTTTGTTTTACAATTTTTTCCAAGAGGTAGCAAGTTGCCCAGAGTCTCCAACTGCCTGGTCCTGTCCTTTGTCTTCACTTTTTTGTTATTTTGTTAAACCAGCCACTGTGCTTTTGCCATAGGCCTCCAAGCTTGCGGCCCAGTATGCCAGTAGGCCCAGAGGTAGTCACCATGGGTGCATAAAACTGTTTCTGTGTAGTCTGTGGAATTTTGACATCATTTAGGCCATGGATGGCATTGAATTGATTCAATTGAATTGCGAAATGTGGTTTTTTTTGGAGGGTCTGACTATTTCACTTTTTGGGTGTGTTAAATAAATGCCTTTTTGCGTGTGTACTGTGTAATTATAATTGTGTTGTTGTAGTGGTTGTCTAACTTTCCAAAGTGTTTTTAGCCATGTGGATTTTAGTTTTTGCATTAAACCTGTGTGTGTTTTATAAGGCATCCTTTGTCTGCCCATATATAGGCCTGCTTGAGTTCATTGTTTGCCGTGCCTTGTGCCTTTGAGTCACCATGTTTCTGGGGGCCATTTTGTTGTGGTAGTTATTAGTGTGCTGTTTTTGCCACATAGGCCTGCGTGTCTTTCCATTCTTCCTCTTGTCTTACTGCTTCCAAATCCATCCCCATTGCCAGCTGCAGCTCCCTGATGCTGCTATATAATACATCCCACGTGATGCACAAATTTAGGCCAAACATGCTCCAGTACATTTTAGTTTTTGTTCTTTACTATTCTTATTCTTCCAGAGTGTACACTAGCACTACACAGTAGCCAGGAAAGCCCTGGCCTTGTTGTCAACGTCTCATAAATGGCTACACTGTGTGTTGTTGTTCACAGAGTTTCTGAAATTTAATAATTGAGGCCACCACACACTAAGTTCTATATTCTATTTGTTTGATTTGTGCTATGTTTGACTGATGTTCTGGCTTTTTTGCTTTTAGGTGCACAAAGACTGAGGAGGAGGTGTGTCTCTCATCATTGCCTGTTGTACTTCCAGACAGACATCCTGCTGCTGTACACACAACACAACGTGACGTGTGACCTGACCAGACATCTCTGCAACTGAGTGCTGCTGACATCTGAAGAAGATGGGCCCAAAGAAAGCAGGTACCAGGTCCTCCAGTACCAAGAAAGTTGCTATTGAGAAGAAGAAGGAACAGAAGAAGCAAGTGACACTGAAGTCTGGTGTGCCGGCCAATACCTTTTTGGGAGGAAAAATTGCGCCTGCAGCAGCGGTGTCCGGGGGCAAGCTGGGGCAGCACCTCCGCATCAGTGGACCCAACCCACCAACCCAGGCCCAAGCACATGAGTGTGGAAGAGGTAGCCAGCCTAATGGTGGAAAGCAGTGATGCTGAGCCGGAGATAAACTTATCGCTATCTCAAAGTAGTACCCAATCAACGCAGGAGGAAACACAGCAGATAAGTGGTCAACAACAACAGCCGCAACCACCGCCCGCAATAGTAGTTGTTGTTCCTCCTGAAGTAGGGGCAGTTCAGGAAATTGAGCCTCATGCAGAGGTAGAAGAAGAAGCCACTCATTCAGAAGATCCATTGTCTTCCAAATCCCCAGCAAGGAAAAGGAGGGGTAGTCCATCAAGTTCTTCGCCAAGCCCCCTTCTGATGATCTAGATGCCACTTGGAAGCCACAAACTGAGTCTGAGAGGGAGCCACGTTCCAAGACCAAGCTAGGGAAAAGGAAGGTTCCGGAAAGCCTTACACTTATGGAGGTCGATGTAGAACAGCAAGATGATGATGATGATGACGACGAGCCAGTCATCACGAACATCACTCCCGGCCCCGAGGAGATGGAGACCAACATTCTTACCCTATCCAAAATCGCTGCGAGGGATGTAGCACGCATACCTCCACAGGTAACACCAACACGACCTACAGCTTCCATATTTGCATTAGCAAAGGCCCGGCAGCGACCTACATCCAGCACAACCACCACCTCTGTAGGAGTAGGTAGTGGTACAGCAGCACAGAGTCAAATTCAACACACACCCTACAGATCATCCGGCATTGGAAGTGGCACCTCCAGCAGGAGGCCAAAGTTAAGCTCCCCAGTTTGGGACTTCTTTACGGTTAGCGAAAAGGAGGAGAACATTGCTATATGCTCCATTTGTAATACCTCTGTTAGTCGTGGTAAGCTTGGTACAAACTATGGTACCGGAGGCCAAATCACCCATCTGAAAAAACACCACTTGATGAGCTGGGAGGACCACCTTCGCGCCAGAAAAAAAACTGCAACCATTGGTGTTGGTGGGGATAAAGGAGTAGAAGAAGAAGATCCGATCACGGTGGAAGAGGAAGGACAGGGAGACATTCTCTCTGGTAGTGGTACACAAGGTGTCCCTGACCCCAGCAGTGCAGTCTTAACATTGCACACATCTTCAGCAACATCTCAGTGGCACAAGAGTAAGAGTCAGCCGGAGACACCAAGAAGTACCAGGTCCGCACTACCAAAAAGTGCGTTGAGCCTAAGAGAAAGGAAAACCATGCAGCCTACCATTATCAGCATGTTTGGGGGTGAGGGGCAGTACGAACGCAACCACCCAATAGCACGTTTGTACAATGCGAAGCTGGCTAAAATGTTAGCACTGGACCTTCTCCCTTTTTCTTTTGTTGAAGGGTTGGGTTTTGTGGAATTTGTGTCAACCATCTGCCCAAAATGGCATGTTCCCAGCCGCTACTATTTTGCCAGAGTTGCAGTTCCAGCACTACATCACGACGTGCTGGAATTGCTAGGAAAGGCCTTGAAGCAGAGTGCTGTTCACAGTATCCACCTGACTACAGACATGTGGACCAGTTGCCAAGCCACAGATTACATGTGCATCACTGCACACTGGATCAGTTTTGCGGGGTTAGAGAACAGGTATCTGCTGGTGTTGATACTGCAGAGATTTTTCATGCCACTCGCAAACATGCAACTGTAGCCATGTTTGCCATGGAGAAATCTCATACTGCTGCAAACATTTTGGAAGAGTTTAACACCAAGGTCTTTGAGTGGCTGCGCCCAAGAGGGCTTACGATTGGTTTTGTTGCCACGGACAACGGCAGTAATGTAGTTTTGGCCATGCGCAATGGTGGCTATTTCAGGGTCCCGTGTTTGGCACACTGCATTAACATTGTTGTTCAAGACTTTTTGAAAAATGAATCCAAAGTCAGCAACTTACTGGTCACCTGCAGAAGAATATGCACACATTTCAACCATTCTTTTAAAGCCCGGAAGCAGCTGAGGGTCATTCAACGTGAGCATAAAATGCCAGTCAAAGCGCTCATCCAGGAGGTGCCAACACGTTGGAACTCAACTTATTACATGCTTGATCGTCTGTTTGAACTGTACATACCACTCAATGCTTATGTCATGCAAAGATTAGGGGAACCTACTGTGAAAGGCATGACCGTTGAGATGGCTCAATGGGACCTCATTAAATGCCTGACTGAGATGCTACTTCCTTTTGAGATCTTCACACGTGAAGTCAGCAGGGAGGACTGTACTATGGGCCAAGCTATCCCATTGTTGCACATGCTAGAGCAACAGCTGAAGGATGTGTCTGAAACGTACGCAGGTGTGGATGACAAACAAGACGCATATCATTTGGCGGAGACCTTAGCCGCTCGTTTATCGGAAAATACAAGGATTAAAAATAAAATTTTGTCACAACCACATTACATTAGTGCCACAATTTTGGATCCACGGTACAAAGTATTTCTGAACAGCAAGGCAGTAATTCCTTTTTCGGAAGTGGATGTTGCCAACTACAAAACTTTGATAGCTAAGGAAGCCACTATTTTCGAAAGAGAACGGCTGTTAATTACAGGCCCCCCACCCCAGGCCACCATAACCAGTACTACAGGGCATCCAGAGTCAAGTTCTACTCGGAGCCTGAGGGCAGTGCATTTGCCTCCCAGCAGTCACCTACACCAACAATAACATCAAGAACAGGATCATCCACCGCACAATGTGCAACTGATTGGTTTCTACAGCAGGGGTATGGTAAGTCCAGTGCTGATGCAAAGGCAAAACAGGCCGAGCACATCGGAGCACCCCTGAACATTGAGCGGATGGTCCAGGCCTATCTGGATGACCCAACAGAGGTCTTCATGGATCGAAACCCATTGGTGTATTGGTATGGGAAAAGAAGCCAATGGACAGTGCTCAGCAGGCTGGCGATAAAGTATCTGGCTTCCCCTGTCACAAGAGTCTCTTCTGAGCGTGTTATCAGTGCTGCTGGTGCCATTGTAACTTCGAAAAGGACCAGTCTCTCGGCCCAAAGCGTGGAGAGGTTAACCATGATCAAAATGAATCAGCACTTTATACCACCGGATTACAAAATACGTGAATCACAGCAGGAAGAGGAGAGCAACTTGGATGACGTAAATAGTGCGTTACAGGACCTACTTCTGTCCGAACCACCAGAGTTTGAGGACGAGCTCCTCTTCCCTGACAACTAGGCTTTCAAATTGTTACTTTCTTCCTTCCTTTATGTGTCTGTGTATCTGTCTTTCTGGTTCAAATCACAACAAATCCATCACCACCGTCTTCTCTTTTATTTCCCTATTGGAGTTGGATGTCTGTGCATTTAACTGTCCACTCTTCAAAGTCCTGCTTCATCTTCCTGTCTCGCACAAGTACATTTCCATCAAGCCAGACATTAGTACAAGAAATGTTGCCTTTACCAGTCCCGCCTCCATAAGAAGTGAAACGTGACTATAGCTATCCTCCGTTTTGTTTTGGAGCCGAAACTCATCAGTGTCCGAAGGCTACAGCCTCAGCAGGCATCCAAAGGTCCTCACTGTCAGGACAGAAGGTACTTGGCAGAGAAAGACAAGAGACTCTTCGAAGAAACTTGCTGACATTTGTGCAAACTCAATGACCATCAATGAGCGCTACCCAGGCCGCGGCCCATCATCACAGTGCTGACCATGGGAAGCAACTTAAACTGTGACAAAGTGCCACAGAAGAATAAGACGAAAACCAAAACAGCGACTAACACTCAAAATGAATGTGGACTGGAGTAATGATGAGGCCACTGCCCCGTAAAAAAAATAACAACTGTCAGAACTAGGCATCTGATGATCTGACAGCCAAAGAGAAGAGCAAGACAGGTAATGATGGAATGCATTGGATGCTTGCAGAGTCTGAGCGATTGCTGTTGTTTGTTGTTGATGTTGTGCATGAAGTCGAACTCTACTCTACTAGTTAATCTACAAAGTGACTCAAGTCAGTGACAGTCAATGTTTCCCTTCTTGTTGTTTAATAACCAAATTGTACTCCTACTACTGCAGGTGCCGGCCAATATCTGTTGCAATTTTTTAATATGGAATATGGACTTAATCGGAGTCACTACAGACTGAGTTGGAGTTGGACAACACGTACCACAACATGATGATGACCATACTATCTTTGCACGCAGTCAGTCAGTTGGATCGGAGATGATTCAAGGAATAACTGCGTTTCATGAAGTGGCATAAGGTAAACATAAACACAACAATTCAACAAGAAAGTAAACACAGCAGACCTACATGTCCATGTAGTGGTGGAGTCGAGTCAGTGTAGTTATGACTGACAGCGGCGCAATGATTTTGTCACTTAATTTTGAAAATGCTAAGTTGCTGTATATATGCCTTTTGTCTGGCTCTGTCAAAAATTAAGGTAAATGGAGGTTGGGTCACAGGCTGGTGCTGTGGTGGGCCTGTTCTGTCCTGTTGTTGTTGTAGCTTAATGCTGTAAACGGAATATACACGATATATCCAAGCCGCCTCAGTCTGAAAGTGTTCTCTCTTCTCTTCTTGGACTCCACCGTAATTGATGCTTTTTTATATTCATTGATTTTTCAATACCCCTTTTGTTTTTCCATCTAGACGTTACAGGCCGGCCTTTACCCTGTGCTATACTGGGAGACTCAACTCACATTTACCTTACCAATCCGCATCAGGAAGGCAACCAAGATTGATGTGCGGAGCGTCCATGGAAGATAGGACCAAGAGGAAGGACGAGATTCAACTCCACAATTTGACCAGGATAATACAGTAACTTTAGTATCATTCATCTTTTAATTAATTGGAATCCTTTTTTCTCTTCAATCATTACGACTGTGTGTTGTGTGTTGTTGTTTGTTTGCTAATTGATCCCTACAACTATTTTTTACTTTTCTTTGCTATCTTTAAAAGTAAGCCCAGTACAACATGGAATTTGGGTCTCTGTCTGAGGGCATATATTACAGGCAAGGCAAATTGCATAGAATATACTGCTGCCCTGTACTGTCTTGTCTAGTAGGAGTTAGTAAGTACTACTCATTAACCATCAAGTTATCTTCATCATGCATGCATTGCCTTTTTCTCCCTTTATAGATTTTTTGGATAAGATCATGGTCGTCTGCCAAGATTGCGCTTTGCTTTTGTTGTCCATGCGTACTGTTTTTCTTTCTCAAACCTTTCCCCAAACTCCCTTCCCATCCATTCATCAAACCCTAACCCTCTTCCCCCGGGCTGTGATTTATATTGAGGTGTGATGTGACTACCTAAAATGTACACCAATTGATCACACGCTTGCTGGGGCAGATGTGGTAAAAGCAACACTAATTAAATTTCAAGGCAGGGCGAGGAGCTTCTTCTGCTTGCCCACCCATGCTCAGTCTATGTGCATGCCGTCACCGGCTAATAGTACATCATAATTAATTGCCAGCATTGATTGGATTCATCATCAAACTCCTACCACACAGCAGTAAAGGTTACGAATTACGATTGTGTTAAGTTAAGTGACTCACTCGACACAACTACAGTTTGTAACTTCTTGTACTAGGCTGTCCCCGCCAACATTATGTTTTATTTGACTTTAGCAGTTGCAAATGCAATATTGTTTGTTTGGCAGTCTTCTTCTGTACTGTATTTGACTTCGTTCTACTACTCCTCCCACAGTCGCTTTCAGGCAAGTGACTGTCTCTTTTTATTTTTTTAGCAAATGCTGCTGGCAGTGTCTACTCTACTACTACCACCACAACCATGGCATCTTCTCCATTCTCTTGGGAAACCATGCAGCCATCGCTGTGCCGAACGTAATCATCATCAATCACAGGTAAGATAAGTTTGGTGGGAGGTATAATGGACTAGGAGGAGAGACTGACAGTACTAGTAGGACAAATCACTCAGTGAGGGGTACCGCATCTATCTGTTTGTGTTACATCATCGGCAGATTATTTAAATCAAACACTGGCTGCGGCCCTGCAGCAGCAATGAAAGAAACCATGTGACGTTAATTTGTAAAACAGTAACCCCCCACAAAACATTAACATTGTATGTTGAAGTATAAATATAATTTATTACCCTAACAAAAATAAACTATCCCACACCTGACCCACCCCTCTCCATAACCCCAACCAATGTCCAAAACGAAAAAAGTACAAAGAATGTCCAAACCCCAACGCCCAATTCCCACCCACCAACAAAAGGAATAAAAAAGGTACAATGCAACAGGGTCCTATTATATTCGGCGGGCTTTAAGGTGTTTGTCCACCAGAATTTTAACCCGCTCCTCGAGTTGCTCCTCTAGCCGTGCCACCCGGAGGAGAATCTTGCGTCGAAATGCCCTGCAGTGGCATCCAGGGTGGGGGACAGCAGTGCTGGTTGCAATCGATTTGCGGCGGGCGGCTGCCAGACTGCGGCGCCGTACCACTGGAGGTCTGGCCTGGCTGAGGCCCGGGGCATCGGACGAGGCTGCTGCTGCTGCCGCCTCCTCCTCCTCCGCCTGAGCCACCAGCCGCCGGTACTTGGCACAGATGGCCTCCAGTTTCCGGTGCCGGGCCCTGGCTGCCAACTCCTTCCGGGATGGTTTGCCTTGGGAAGGAGATATCTATATCAAGAAAGAAAAAGAATATTGTTGTAACCAGTACTCTTAGCAAAACAGTAACACAAAATTAATTCAACACATAATGGCACAGTAGCACTAGCAAGAAGCACAGTACATAACATTTCTGGTATAATAATCTATCTATCCTCCCACTTCCTCGGCCTGTAACATTTGTGGGAGTTTCAGGCATTATACTAGCACTATGGACTCCAGTACACCAGTCTTCTTCTTATCTCTACTAGTTTAGCGAAATGACATAACCTGGTTGTAGCCGGCATGCCAGCTCGGTCATCTATGCTTGCACCCAAGACAAACATACGAGTCATCATGACGCAGACTCACGTTAGTTTGATTTACTACTGTATGCAGGTGGGGAAGCTCGTATTTATTTTTCTATTACGGGTGGCACTGGCCATACTCTCTCTGTTACATGAAGCAGGGCAATTGGTCAATTTCACTTTAACAGTGCCCTGGCTACTACAAAAAGGCAGATTATATATCTGATCCAATGATCATTGCTTTTATGGGACGACGACATAAGGTCAGTAGCGGTCGGTGGTGGGACTCGGGGAGTGCTGCCGGGCGGTGACGTAGGGAGGGGCAGGGTGGGGGTAGTAAACTATGGATTACGGCCAATTACAGGTAAGTAAACATATAAAGAAATAAAAGTAATTTTGTTGCGCCCACTGCATCGCTTTTGGCGGTGCAGTGCGCACAATGAAATTCGCTTTATTTATTTTTATGTTTACAGTAAACTTACCTGTATTTGGCCATGTAATACATTGTTTACTGCTACCCCCCACCCTGCCCCTACCCACATCGGCTTTGCTACTGTGGCGCGGTTTCTTTTACATTCCCTTAAAACTAAAACTGTGCATCCCGTGACAGTCTCCACCTATGCTGTCTATGATGAATACATACAGGCATCCATCCATTCTAAGTAAATGTCAATCATTCTTCTTAATCTCTCCACAAACCTTACTTTGTTTCGCCAACAACAACCCATGCGTCCACTCACTCCGTTGCTTGCCTTGGCTTAGAGTTTCACCCAAACACCGCTGATGATTCTTGCTATCCACAGTATCCACCCATACTGTGTCGCCCACCCAGGCAGGCATCCATTCTTCTTTCACCTTCCACCCATCCTTCAACAACACATGCATCTGATTCCTATCAGCCACCTATATCCATGCTTCCAACGTATCCTTCTCTGCCAGTCATCAATCATATTAAATCTGGCCCGTCCTTCCTCCTTCCACCCTTCTTTCCCTTTTATTCAACACATCCATCAAGGTCATCTGATCTGACTTTTAGTCTCCTCCATAAAACTTTCACAGCTGAGTTGGAGTCAGATAGAAGAGGCCATTGGTTAATCAAGTCACGCTGGTAATGCTATTGCTACTGCATTGCTAATGCTAAGTAAAGGGTGTCTTCTCTTCTTCAACCGTTGTATAATGTTCACTACAACTTCATACCTAATAATAAGTCTCAACAACAGTACAGTGAGTGAAGTCCACACACCCTTCCAGCTAGTGCAATGTCAATAAGTCATGAATATAACTTACCACCGCCCGCCACCGCTGCTGGCTCCCCCTGTAGCTCCTGCAGGTGCCGCATCTTCTCCTGCCCCCTCCGGAAGGCTCGAATCGCCGGTGGCCCCGCCGCCACTGGTGGTTGCTAGTCCGCCTAGATAAAAACATGACACATTTTTAGATGCCTGTACACCTCCCCCTATTTATTCTTTTTCATTAGCAAGATTGAAAAAAAAGTTAATACATACATATTATTATAAATCACATTCAATAGTCCAAATCGGGTACTAGAGTACAGTCAGTAGACACTAGTAGTGTTATGGTCCCTAGGGTCATTATTATACTATACTCTACTCTTTGCAAAGTTAGCCTGAGCCATGCAACCATTTTCCGCTTCATGTCTTTTGCGCATGTTACCTCGCAGCTTGTTGCGCAGTAACAGTAAGACGCCTTTTTGAGCCCACATGAGCACATACAGCTACTGTCTGAGCGTTGCGTACAAGAGGTCGAAAAACAAGCCACTTTGTTATGGAGTTCGGTTAGTCCGTATTGCTTAGCCATAGGTAACATGTTACACTTTTTGGGCAGGACTGAGAAATGCTTGCATTATACTATAATAACACGCACCATTTTTCTCAGGCAGAGGATTCCCTTCTACGAACCAGAGATTTGCAGAGCTTATGAATGATGCATGTAACCAGTAATTCTACGTTCTACGGTGAGGAGTCGCTCAGAATTCGCACAGATCTTTTGTCTTATATATCATCAATGATCATGCACTTGTTGCAAGTGCAACACTGTTTATTGTTTTAATCTTATGCATTTTGCTGTTGGAGCTGGCTGGAGTACACTGAATTTTATAGAACATACATACAGAGCTTGTTAGTTGAAAAATAAACCTTTTGAACTTACACATAGACTCTGTGGTATTTTGTGTGGTGGTGGTGGACTTACACGAGTGAGTGAGCGAAAGGGTGTTATGTTCTGGGTTGTGTAATCATAATCATTGGGTATCTTCGGGTGGGGGTTCGGGGACCTAATGAGACACTATAGCTAGTCGTTCAGGGGATTGTGGGTTCACTTCTGACTGAGGTGTGAGGAACGTCCAAGTTCCAAACTCGCATCACCAACATCCTATTTCATTGTGCATAGTTCTGCATGGGGCTGTGCATAATCCAAGTAGTATGTACTATATCCTATCAAAAATAGTCAAATATCTGGTTGGGCATTTTGTTTGTGGTAATTGTCAAAGCCTCAAGATTAAGAAGCCTAGAAGAGGACAACCGAAAGGACTGGACTCAGTGGCTAGAGCTATTAGTATTGGTCAATCTGAGTTTTATACAAAACCGTACAATAAAGAGTGGCAATGCAAACTGGGCAAGCTTAGCGACAGACTAATATTAGTAGTACAGAGTACAGACATTCATAGCAGAGGCAGTTAGAACTTAGAGGCAGGGATAACCAGAATTTAGAAACAGATAGTCAAGTCAAGATCAAAGAATCTTTTGTAAAAAATAGAATTAGGGAGTGGAGCCAGAATTAATAGTTCTGAAAAAATAAGGTGCAGTAAAAGTTAGGGCAATATAATTGTTAATATTAACCACTGGAGGACTTACTGGGACCAGCAGCAGGGCCCTCGGTAGAGGAGCGGTCCTCTGGTGGTTGTCCCGCCGAATCTGACCCCGTCTTCTTGCCCCTGGGTGCTGCACATCAGTGATCATGTAAGATATAATAAAGAAAAAGAAAGACACAAACATTAATGATTGATGTGAAACAAATAAATTATCTAAATAAAACGCTCAAAAAACGTTTTAGGAAACAAAAATTGCAATAAAATTGACCTATCTAATCCGATCAACTACTGCCTTGCGGGATTCACGGACAGTCTACTTATTTGGGAACACTAATTCAGTGTTCCATTCTGATTGATTCAAATAAAATCCAGAACACTAACTAAGCCTAAGTACCACCTGACCTAGCCCACCTATTCCAGGCGGGTCAATTGTTCATTAAGCCTGCATTTCCATTTTTTATTGACATCAAAAATGCATAGATGAGAAGGAGGACACATGCATAAAGTGCATAATGCATACACCAAATTGTTGGTTGGTTGCGTCTGATGTTCTGCAGCTGACTGACACTGCTAAGCTAAGCTTACCAGTACCACTCACTAAACAAACTACAAAAGGTTCTAAGGACTGGGGTAAGCAGCACTCAGTGACAGAGGATGCGTCACGCAGACCGCTCAAAAATTATCAACTAATAGTAACTAAACCTAGTATCAAATGCATCCACCACTATTTGACAGGAGGACAAAGGAAGGACTACAGTCTCTCTAGCAATAGCATTATGAAATGAAGACACTACACGGGAATAAGGTAGGTGTCTAGTTTAATCCATCTGACGTCCTCCGGGTCCCGGCAGCAACTGCCTGCCTTAGAACTCCACATTCCAGAATAGAATCCCCCAGCGACACAAGCTCCTCACGAGCCTGAGACAGCGTTCCTCAGATCCCAACACACCCCCTTCCTTCACAATGAAAACAGAAAAGTAAGGTTTGACAAAGATAAAAAAACAATAAGAAGAAGATAACAGGAAACAGGGTATACAGAAGAACAACATCACTACATTTTGTAATCTTGAAATCTTGCAGGAACAAATTTCAATCTGGTGGAAACAGCTCTGGAAGAAACATGATCGGAATGCACAGGTTCCCTCCCGTGGGTATTGGTGGGCACCAATGTTGGGGAAGAAACAACACCAAGTCTCTTGTTGACATAGACCAGCATTGACTCAGGCACAATGGAAATAGCAGACTTGTTCCAAACTTTCCCACTCTCCAACACCACCACGTGATTTCTTACAGCTGACACTCTTTGGGAGCGGAGAACCGAGACTCCCCTTGCGAAGAAAACCTGGTCTCTTGACCCTCACCCAATCCCCCACCTTAACAGACAAAGGATAACGAACTCCAGGCCTGGTGTCGTACTTAGCCTGAACAGCAGCCCTGACGTCAGTTACAACAGACAATTTCTTAGTGTCCACCTCCCTCCTGGACATCCATTCCTTGTTTAATTTAGAACCAGCAACCCTTCCCCTAAGTAAGGTAAACGGGGCAATGCCGGTACTACTAACATGGGGAGTGGTCCTCACAGCCCAAAGCATGTTGCTGACCACTTGCCGCCAATGCAACCCATTCACCAAAGCCAATTGCAGATGTTCCTTGATTACGCGGTTGAAGCGCTCAACCAGGCCATTGCTGCGGGGGTGATAAAGAGAAGTAAGAATGTGACTAACACCTATGTCCTTGAGGAATTTCTGCATCCTCGTCGCCACTGAAATGAAGACACTACACGGGAATAAGGTAGGTGTCTAGTTTAATCCATCTGACGTCCTCCGGGTCCCGGCAGCAACTGCCTGCCTTAGAACTCCACATTCCAGAATAGAATCCCCCAGCGACACAAGCTCCTCACGAGCCTGAGACAGCGTTCCTCAGATCCCAACACATTACCTAACTGAAGTTCTCTAAAGTAAACTCTTACATAATGACAAGCGAGCGCAAAGTTGCAAAAAGTAAGAGTACCGCCCAGCACCTGTGTCCTACAATCACAGAGGATTTTGAAACTGAATTTACCTGCAATGTAAGCAGCAGTATTCTTGTTATTTGTAAAAATATATACACAAATCACAATACTTATACTACTATATATATATTGGCTACTCACCAAGCCCCACGACCTCGACACCTAGCAGGTCCAACAGGTCCTGCTCCCGGTCAAGGATGTCTGACCACCGGTGGGCCAGCTGGTTATGGGTGCGCCGGACCTCGGAGCAGCGAAACACTGCCCGACGCACCTTCGCCCACCGGCGGTGACGCTCCTGGGTCGGGTACCCGGAGCCTGGCCTGCCGCCTGCTGCCAAGGTCAAGGGGAGGTGGCGCTGAATAAAAAAAACAAGGGCGGCCACCTCCGCCTCATTAAACAGCTGGCGGGCTTGCACCCCTGCAGGGCGCAGTCTGCCGCAAGGCAGGCGGCGATTGGGCGCACGCGCCTTGCCCTTTGAGCCGCTGCTGCTACCCTTCGCCATGGTTCTGGGGTGGGAGGAGGTGAAAAAGAAAAGTTAGAAGGGAAAAATAAAGTTAGGGGAAGAAGTAGGAGCTTAAAGAAGAAAGTTATATAAAACAGTCGAAAAGTAAAAAACACAGTAAAAAGTATAAAAAAATGCAAAATATAGACTTAAGCAGAGAGTGAGATAGATAAGAAATAAAGAAAAATTGAAAAACAGTGTAAAAAACTAAGGATTGCAAAGATTGAGGGAGGATAGAAAAGCAGGCCCAGAACCATAGCATAGAGTGGTAAAACAAGATGGCCGCGCCATCGCGACCGCGTGGGTAAGTTTGCGCGATATTTGTCCCCGAGCACGCAAAAACGTCGCGAACACGTACAACGCGTTCCCGAACAAGGAATGCGCAGCGCGAGCACGCTATACGCGACCCGGAACAGGAAATAAGGGATCGCGAACGGGCGGGACAAGTGAAAAACAAAATGGCCGCGCCCATAGGCGACCGCATGGGTAAGTTCGCGCCCCCGAGCACGCAAACAGCGTCCCGAGCAACCACAACGCGTTCCCGAGCAAGAAAAACGCATCGCGAACGGGCGCGGCAAGCAGCTACGCGCGCTCACGAAGCTACGCGTAGCTTGCGTAGCGCTCCGACGTCTTCGCGTAGCTTCGCGTAGCGCGACTACGCGAACTACGCCCAGGCTTAATCATGAGCAACATTTTCCTAGTGGACAAAAAAGCAAAGCGTTCCGTCTTGTGATCATTCTCAAGGACTTCAACCTTGGGATCCCCTAGATCCAGGATGGAGGGATACATTTGCTGAGAGACCTTCTCAGAGAAGGAAACTTCATGGTTCAGCTCAGCCTGAAAGATGCCTGTCTTGCAGTGCCAATCTTTCTACCACACCGTAGATATCTTCAGTTTTAATGGAAGAATAACTTCTATGCATTTTGTGCAATGCCCTGTGACCTGTCCTCGACCACATGGTGTTTTATGAAGCTGCTCAAAACGGTGGTGGAATATCTCAGAGGCATCAGACCGATCATCTTTCTAGACGATTTTCTGTTAATGTCTCAGAATTCAGACACTCTCATTCAACATCTAACCTAACGCTTTCTCTCCTTGAAGCCTTAGGTTTTGTCATCAGCTACAAGCAATCTGACTTAATACCATCCCAACAGATGATATTTCTGGGATTCAGCCTCAGCCACCCTTGCTCTTTCTGTCTAGAAGATCAGAGAAATACAGAAAGTAATACACAGAACATTGTTGAAACAGACTTTGACCTTTTGCTGGTTAGCGAGACTGGTTGGACTCCTTACGTCTTCCATTCAGACAATATTTCCTGGCCATCTTCATTACTAGGCTCTTCAACATCTCAAAGTCACTCATTTGTGAAATGGCTTTTCTTGTTCAGACAAAAGTCAATTGACATCTGAAGTTCACCAGGAACTTCAATGGTGGATGCATGGAGGGGGAAGGCCAGTTTTGACATTGGGGTTCAAATCTGATGGCAGTCATCATGGCTGGACAGCTTGTTGTGGAAACTTGACCACTGGTGGCAGATGGTCTCAATCTTTTTTTTGTGTAAATTATTTTTATTGATTTTTGACAAAATGTCATCATTAGCATCAGTATAACGACATAGTCCAACATTGGCATTACAATGACAATAACATGAGTGGCTTAGGCGGGACGCCAGGAGAATCCAATGCAAAGAAAGTGAAGTACACTATGTTAATTGTGTCGCCTCACATTTGCATGACATAGTACATTGACTGACAGTTACATGAGTCATAGGGACAAAAAGGAAAACCCGTCGATATTTACACAGATCAATTCCATCATTGAATCATTTGTGAACAACAGAATAAAATAACATAAAAAGGAAAAACTAAAGGTCGATCCCTGTGCGTAGGCACAGGCCAAATTATACCTGTCGGTGGGGTGTGTCAGTGGGCAGCACGTATGTAGCTAAATGGGTATGATAGTCCGTCTTGTGGGAAACGAGCCGAGAGGAGGGCGGTGGAGGAAGGGGAGGAGGGGAGGGGGGTGATCACCAGTGGAGGAGGGATGAAAAGAGGGGAGAAAAGAGGAGAAGGGGGAAAGGCGGAGGCCCAGTGCATCCAGCAGGCAGGAATGTATATGTGTGTGGGCGCAGTTCCCGTGTAACTGAGAAAGCTAAAGGCCAAGTGCCTTTGCCCGGGGTTAAGGGATTAAGGGAGGGGGCGCGTCGCGGCCAGCTTGGCCTCGATTAGTGTCAGGTAGTCTTGCCATTGAATGGGATTCAGTCGCGGGGGCGCTGTCACACGTGCTGCATTTGCTAGTTGATTCATGTGTTCCGACACCAGTGCCCTGCGAAGGTCAAGTAGCCACGTATGTATGCTGGGATCCGTTCGAGCCTTCCATGTCATGGCTATTTTATGCTTGGCAAGGCCCAGGGCTAGATCTAGAAACTTATTTAGGCCCTTACGAGAAGCGCAACGTTTCATGATACCCAATAGGAAATGGGCAGGATGCGCTTCCACTCGGGTATCAGCTGCCTCTGCAAGTATAGTGGCTTCGTCAGTCCAGTATGTTTGAATTCTTGTGCAGGTCCACACCATATGTGTAAATGTGGCCCCCGGGTCGCGACACCTGGGACACATATCAACAGTTGTCAGGTATATGTGTGCCAGCCTATGAGGTGTAAGGTACGTATGATGCAAGTAATTGAATTGGGTGTGCTGCAACTCTGGCATTGGTCGAAATAGTTTTTGGGTGGCTGATGCATTGTGCCCATTGTTTATCGGTGATGGTGGTGGCCAGCTCGGTGTCCCAGTACGTGCGTAATGTTGTCAGTGCAGGTGCATCGTCCAGTCTAAAAGAGGTGTAAATGGCCGCTACGGCGTGCCGGCCCTGTCCATGCGTCAGCAGTGTTTGCAGGAGGTGCGATGTGGGGGGTCCGTTGCGATCATTATCCCATGTTTGTAGGAAGTGGCATGTAAGCAATGCGTGCAACAGGAATGAGTCCTGCGGTACTTCATAAATGTCCACTAACTCCTCGAATGTTTGTAACTGCGAGTCTACATACATCACCCCATGTGTCCAATCCCCTTTCCCTCCAAGGCCCAAGTTCCATGCGTCCGTGACATGCAAACGTGCTCGGCAGTACCTCTAGTGGTAGGCCCAGGGCATATAGGGCGGTCCGACCCTTGGGCAGCACATATCTGGACCAGCTACGCCTGGCCGCCGTCATTAGGATGTTGCCTTGATGCTTTTGGGTCAAGGTGGTGTACCCGACAGCAACTCCAGCAGTACCGGGTGGTCCCAAGATATGGCCACTGTGACCAATTCGGTAAGGTTGCACTTAGCTAGCCATCTCATTGGCCATTGCAGTTGTGCTGGGGCGTAGTATCGCTCATAATTCGGGGCTCCTAGGCCACCATCTGACAGTGGCAGATATAATTTATGGAGAGCCACCCTGGCCCTAGAGTTCTCCCATATTAGGGAGACTAAAAAGCACTCCAGATCCTTAAATATTTTCCATGGCAGGCGGTAGGGGAGTGTGTAGAAGAAGTATAGGAGGCGTGGAAGGACCAGCATCTTGGAGATAGCCACTCGCCTCATGCGAGACAGAGGGAGGCCCAGCCAGAACGGAAGAGTCGATCGGGCTCTGGTGATGGCACGCCCCAGGTTGCCTTCTATAGTGTCCGTCCCTGAATGATAAACCTGGACCCCCAAGTATTTGAAAGTGTCAAACGCCCAATTCAGCGGCATGTTCAGTGCCGCCTGTCTCTGAGCCAGTGACATAGGTGTCATCGGAAACACCACCGATTTAGACCAATTGACCCGCAGGCCAGAGATCCGTGCATGCTCGTTTAAAAGGTCCATTATCTGTTGCAGTAACTCAGTTCGGCCGCGCAAGTAGATTAATGCATCATCCGCATACAGTGACACTATGGGGCCGATTCCGATCTCGGTCGGAGGCGCACCCAATACCATTCGGTCGGGAAAAAAGCCATGCGAAAGCCTGTTTCCCGACCGATCCGTACAGCACACCGAACGAGCAAGTACGATGCGCACAACAGCAAAAAGTCCGGCCGAGCCGTACTCACCCAAACCAGGTCCTGTTCTCCGACCGAGGCGAATCCGGAAATGCCGAATCGAGTCGCACGGAAGGAAAAATGCAGCCCCGTCCGGCCGGACAAGTACGATGCGCTTCCCGTACGCGCCAAACCCGTCGCTACGCACGGCACGTTAAAGCATCCGGGAGAGGCGCACATAAGCTCCGATTCGCGCCACAACACGATCCACGGCTACGAGACGAACACGGCACCGACGAGGACGACGCGAAGCGACGAGGACGAGGCGAAGCGACGAGGACGACGCGAAGCAACGAGAAGGACGAACGACACGAACCAACCATGAATCCCTTCGTCCCGATCATACCAATATTCTACATCTACTACCGGAACAGGCACGGACGCGTACGGCGCAGAAGGTAAGCCAGACACCAACCACAAAACACATACAACACGTACACGACACATCACACACATACACGGGGATGCTGAATATACTTACACCAGCAACAGCAGCACCATAGGGGCGGGATGCCCATCACCAATGCCACATATGCACACAGGGGCCTGAATGCGCACCACCACCCCTACCCAGGGGGGCTGGATGCCTACCACTACTACCACCCTTAGCCAGGGGGGCTGGATGCCTACCACTACTACCACCCTTAGCCAGGGGGGCTGGATGCCTACCACTACTACCACCCTCACCCAGGGGGGCTGGATGCCTACCACTACTACCACCCTTAGCCAGGGGGGCTGGATGCCTACCACTACTACCACCCTTAGCCAGGGGGGCAGGATGCCTACCACTACTACCACCCACACCCAGGGGGCTGGATGCCTACCACTACTACCACCCTCACCCAGGGGGGCTGGATGCCTACCACTACTACCACCCTTAGCCAGGGGGGCTGGATGCCTACCACTACTACCACCCTTAGCCAGGGGGGCTGGATGCCTACCACTACTACCACCCTTAGCCAGGGGGGCTGGATGCCTACCACTACTACCACCCTTAGCCAGGGGGGCAGGATGCCTACCACTACTACCACCCACACCCAGGGGGGCTGGATGCCTACCACTACTACCACCCTCAGCCAGGGGGGCTGGATGCCTACCACTACTACCACCCTTAGCCAGGGGGGCTGGATGCCTACCACTACTACCACCCTTAGCCAGAGGGGCTGGATGCCTACCACTACTACCACCCTTAGCCAGGGGGGCAGGATGCCTACCACTACTACCACCCTCACCCAGGGGGGCTGGATGCCTACCACTACTACCACCCTTAGCCAGGGGGCTGGATGCCTACCACTACTACCACCCTTAGCCAGGGGGGCTGGATGCCTACCACTACTACCACCCACACCCAGGGGGGCTGGATGCCTACCACTACTACCACCCTCACCCAGGGGGGCTGGATGCCTACCACTACTACCACCCTTAGCCAGGGGGGCTGGATGCCTACCACTACTACCACCCTTAGCCAGGGGGGCTGGATGCCTACCACTACTACCACCCACACCCAGGGGGGCTGGATGCCTACCACTACTACCACCCACACCCAGGGGGGCTGGATGCCTACCACTACTACCACCCTTAGCCAGGGGGGCTGGATGCCTACCACTACTACCACCCTTAGCCAGGGGGGCTGGATGCCTACCACTACTACCACCCTTAGCCAGGGGGGCTGGATGCCTACCACTACTACCACCCTTAGCCAGGGGGCTGGATGCCTACCACTACTACCACCCTTAGCCAGGGGGGCAGGATGCCTACCACTACTACCACCCACACCCAGGGGGGCTGGATGCCTACCACTACTACCACCCTCACCCAGGGGGGCTGGATGCCTACCACTACTACCACCCTTAGCCAGGGGGGCTGGATGCCTACCACTACTACCACCCTTAGCCAGGGGGGCTGGATGCCTACCACTACTACCACCCACACCCAGGGGGGGCTGGATGCCTACCACTACTACCACCCACACCCAGGGGGGGCTGGATGCCTACCACTACTACCACCCTTAGCCAGGGGGGGCTGGATGCCTACCACTACTACCACCCCCACTCATAGGATGGACAATGCATGACACAACAAGCACACCACAACCTAGGGAATGCAAGATAAAGACATCCCCCCACCACCATGACAAGCGTGTGTAGGCTGTGTCAAATGCCTACAACACCGAACATGACTTTGAACATACAATGTGACCCCCTAGCACATGTGCCACACATATATGTGTGTGGCACCCACAATGCAAGCAGCCCATGACCATTGTGGCAATGGGGCCTAAACCCCCATCATCACAGTGACCAAAAGGTAAGTGTGGGGTCCATAGCTCGAAGCACATTTTGACCATTGTGGCAATGGGGTCTAAACCCCCATCATCACAGTGACCAAAAGGCAAGTGTGGGGTCCATAGCTGAAGCACATTTTGACCATTGTGGCAATGGGGTCTAAACCCCCATCATCACAGTGACCAAAAGGCAAGTGTGGGGTCCATAGCTGAAGCACATTTTGACCATTGTGGCAATGGGGTCTAAACCCCCATCATCACAGTGACCAAAAGGCAAGTGTGGGGTCCATAGCTGAAGCACATTTTGACCATTGTGGCAATGGGGTCTACACCCCCATCATCACAGTGACCAAAAGGTAATTGTTGACAAAGAAAGAGCTGCAACTGCCAAACTGCATGGATCATTCCTGGTCACAGAACCAAAAACTCATCTGTGGCAAAGTAGTGTATGTGTCCCATTGCAACATAAATTGGGGGAGCCAAATACTGCAGTGCAAATGAGACATTCCTTTGGCCATGTGCAGACAAACAACACCCATGGGGGCTGAGACCGTCAACAGTCATCAATGACACAATGACAGAAGTGACCATCAGAATGCAGAACCACATATTTGCACCAATGGGCACACAAATGCAGATATCCTGTGGAGACAGCAGATGTGAGGTGAACAGATACCATACCATGGCAGCAATGGGACACACAAACCATAATCACTGTGCTGACCGATGACCTAGGAGTCCCAGGGACAGCAGGGGAAACACACCAAACAACATACAGCCAATGGCACACCCAAGATATGCCAATGCAGTGGTGCAGATGCACAAACACAAACAGGCAGACCAACACTGTCATCATACACAGCAGGTGAGGGGTGGGGGTGCCAGTGTCCCCAGGCAACCACACAACACATGAGGAGAGCTGAATACCAATCATACAGATGTGCATACACTGCCACACTAAGGTAACTCATGGATCCAAATCCCCTATGTGGGCAAGCAGGCATTGTCAGATGAGAGGGAGCACAAAACACACATGTCACACAGGCACGTAGGAACAACAACTGACACAGCAAGACACAGACACACCACAGCACCACCCCCAGGGCCCCCACAATGTGGTGACCCTGGGCTGAATAAAAATCCCACTGTGATGACAAAGCTAAATGTCGTTCACACTGTGAACCACAGTCAGGTGTCCTGAGCAACAAACTACCATCACACCTACACAAGCACAAATCAATCAGCATGGCCAGTAAGCCAAGGCCAACATGGAGGCAGGGGACTAGCTGGGCAACAACTCCCATCTGCACACACTCAAGACCACACCCCTCGACCTCTAACAATGTGCAGCAGTGAAGTACACATGCACTGGTGACATTGCACATGCACCCATGACTATTCCAGGGTGGTGGGTGGGAACCAAGGTGCAGAAACACATCACACATGGCCACTCAACAAGACTCCTGAATGTCTGACACACTGCACACTACGCTGTACATGGACATGACGGCGATACCACACCAACCAATGGGATCCCAGCCACAGTCACACACCAATGAAGAAGCCAAGGTCACCCACAAAGAACACACATAGACAACAACCAACATTGCAGCCCGGACCCTGAGGAGTGCCAGCAGTCACACACACAACGTGTCACAATCACTGAAAGATAACACGAACTGAAAATCACATGACAGGGGCAAACAACAAGTGCCAAGGGGAAACCTGACTGTGACCCATCTGCGTCTGCACACAAACTCAGCCCTGACAGCAAACACACCTATGGGTGACACCCTGATGACCAGTAATGTGCCATGCACCCACATCACAGAGAACACAGGGAGAAGACTTTGGGGGAACATAGCTCAAGTCAGCAAGCATCACAAACAGGTACAACACTAGGGATCACAGCATGCGCAGATAAATGGAAGTGAACACACAGACATGCACATACAACACACACCTTGGGCGCAGGCAATGTCACACGTGTACACACTGCCATGAGGGGACTCCACTCCTGTGTGAGGAAAGCTGTGCCATATGTTGCCTCAGTAGGGCCCCATCATGTCAGCTGAGCACTTGGTCACACAATCAACAATTAGCACCAAATGAGGGCTCCCATCACATCAGCCTGGTCATGGATGTGCCAACGGAATCATCAGCACAGATCCAACACACTTGTATAGCAATGTTGCACTGACTACACGGATGAGTCCTTCCCCATTGATGCCCAAACCTGCATGTCCAGTGGAGATGGCAACACGGTCAGGGAAGTAGACAAATGCAACGATGGCAGGCACAACAGATGTGCAGGGGTGGAAGCCACAGATATGAAATTGCTAATGTAAGTAGGAAACCCATTGCCAAATACTGAACACATGACACCCTCAGATGCTGCTATTGATGACATGGATACACCACATGATAGGACACATTCCCCCTGGACCACATGGGTTCCTGCACAGTAACACTTCATAATCATGAGACCAGATATCACCATCACTGCAGCAAGGGCATGGTTAGCAGCACCAACAACATGTACATCTGAAGCATGAGCACTAGAGAAAAGAAAGTTGCTTTATTCAGCATATGTGTTGATTGAAAACGACGTCCAGAAAAAAATAGAGCAAAGGCCAATGGCCAGTCCATTGTCAAAGTTCAAACAGGGTGACACTGGCAGATGTCACCCTACGCATGCCTGCACAAAACCAGGGACAATCCACTAGGAGGGGCAACCGGGGGCAGGCCAGGCACCGCAGGGACAGGATCAGGGCTCACCAGGGGGAGTCAGGGAAGGGGTGGTGGGTGCTGGAGAGCCACTGACAACTGCAGTGGAGGTGTCTGACATGGTGTGTGCCGGCACAACTGGGGGGCATGACTCAGATGTCGTGGGTGCCGGCACAACTGCAGTGGACCCTGCAGATGGAGTGGACAGGTCCGCCACTGCAGTGCCCAAGTCAGACAGGGCGGTAGTGGACTCCACTGCAGTGCCTACCTCCAGGGGAGGAGAATGGGGAACAGGCAAGGTGGGTTGGACAGAGGGGGAGGACACCCTCACCACATCAGTGGCACAGACAAGCGCAGCGGGGGTGTGGTGCTGGGAGAGCAAGTGGCAGGGGGAGAAGGCCTGATCCTCTTGGGGATGGTATATCTGTGGGTGGGGGAACCTGGGGCAGGGTGTGGTGGGGGCACCTGTGCAGTGGGGGCCTGAGGGATGGAGGACGGAGACCTTGTGCCTGAGCTGCAGGGCGGTGGCGGGGTCTTGCTCTTAGGACTCCGGGGGACTTGCGGGTGGGGGCCTCAGTCCGTCTGCGCCTGGGGGAGGGTGTCCGGGTGCGAGGGGCACTCTGCTCCGTGTGGGTGGGCTTCCTCTTCCCCCGGGATGCTGGAGCAGCTTCATCGGTGGGGAAGAGGCCGAGGTCACAGAGGAAGAGCTGCTGTGACTTTGGGGTTGCAGGTGAGGCAAGGGAGGGTGCTTTGGAGGGAGAGGGAACTGAGGACTGCGCAGTGCATGTGGATGCGTGTGTGTGTTCCAGGGCCCCATCCCCTGTGAGTCTGGCTTCAGTCCCCTGAATGTGCGTGCGTGTGCGTTTTGTCATTGGCGTGTGTGTCAGTGTGCTGGATGTGTGTGTGCTGGTGTGTGCCTGTGCCGGTGTGTGTGTGCTTGGGACGGGTAAGGTGCTGGGGAGTGTGGATGGAGCAGAGGCAGGAGGGGTGAGGGACCGTTTGAGGAGGGACACTGCTGCCGTCAGGGAGGAGTCCATGGACCTATTGCCCCTCTGTAGGTCAGACATGCCCGATGAGATGCCCTCCATGAACGACACCAGCTGAGTCAACAGCGCGGTGTGCGCATGGAGGACACTCAGCATGGCTGTCTGCCCTACATGGAGCTGGCGAAGGAGGTACACAGACTCCTCACTCAGGGCAGCAGGGGACACAGGGGCAGGGGGTGCGGTGCCTGGCCCAAAGGAGACACGCTCCCGGACATGGGAGCCTCCACGGACCTGGGGAATGGGAGCCGATGGGAGGGCGGTGGTGGTGCTGGTGGTGGCGGGGACAGCAACACTAGCTGGGGTGTGGTGGCTGCTGACACCCGCCTCCACAAGGGAGTCATCCTCCGAGTTGCTCTGGTCCTCAGCTGAGGTGGATGCTGCTGAGGACTCCTCGGTGTGGCTCCCTCGCCCTCCGTGCCACTGGGTCCCTCCGACCACTCCTCGGCTGCTGACCCAGTCTGGCTCTCTGGCTCCTCCTGGTCCGTGGAGCTGTCCCCTTCCGTGGCCGTGGATGTATCTGCAAACAATGGGGATACAGACAGACATCAGTCACCTGCACATAACGCACACACCACTGTGAGCACAGCACATCACAGAGCAAGCCCTGGCATCATTAGTTGTACATTGCTAAAAGTGCCCTAATTGAACAGGAGAAGTCAATTGTCAGTCTGATGCCAAGCATGGCACTCACATCCCACATGGCCTTGCACCCATCTGTCTGGTGTCTGTTGGATTGCAACACCCCAGTGTTGACACATGCACCAAGTACACAGTAGTTGGACAGTGCAGAGGACACGGTGTGGCATGTGGACATGCACACATCACAGCTCTTGCCACTGAGTCAGTACAGGTTTCCGGATGAAAGGGATGCCCAGAGTCAAATAGGAAATGCATGTGATGCATACCAGCGACAGACACCATGATGCACCCATGTCCTGATAGCCAGCGCCACTATGGTGTGCATGTAGCACATGTCACTCCCCTGCAGGCTCACCAATCAGTAGACACATGCCATGGCGGAGGCATGACTGCAAAGTCATACATCACTGTCTCAGTGATGTATGACTTTGCAGCCAGACAACAACACTCTGCACTGTGTCACAATAGTAGGTCATGGGGAATGCAAGTCCTGGAGCTGCACAAGTGCACATGTACATCCCCCCCACAACACATCCTCTTAACCCTCATCTGTCCAGGTCATACCTATTGGACATATGGTAGACCTGTGACACTACCCTCTGAACCTGAGCCCCTCACACTCTGCTGTGCATGGGGAACAGCTGCCTGAACTTCACATTCACATGCCCCAGTCTGCATGGGCAGCTGATCAGACACCTATGTGTCACACAAGTATCGTCTCCTATGGTCACATCTCCAGTGGCATGCTGAGCCCCTACCAAGAAACTCCACAGCAGTCCTGGCGACTAATCCACAGCACACTGACACAGAGGCAGACACCTGAGGGGTCAAATCACTGCGCACAATGTGTCAGCTGATACACGGGAGTGGGAGTACAGAGTGTATTGTATGGCCTGGAGTAGGCATGACTGTCCAGCCCCACATGAATGAGGGATGAGCCCTGGACTGTAGGCAGCTGGCTAAGTATGTGTGACACACGTCATATACATACTCCTGGGGCCCAAACATTGTTCCCACCCGCAGCATGGGTGTGTGCCAGATACCCCAGCCACATGTGGTGGATCAGCTCAGCAATTGGACCACAGATCAAAGTAACACGCTGAATACATGTCAGAATACAGGCATTGTGTAAGCAATGGACCCACCCATGATGCCCACCACAGAGTCAGGGAAACAGATGCTGTCTCCCACCTTGAGTCAAGCAAACTGCAAGGACACAGTCCTAAGTGACAGAATTCCCTGCATGTAAGGGCCACACCTGGGTATCAGATGAGGAGTGGGCAGTGCACAATAGAGGGACATGGCTCCTGGACAACATGACTGCTGTACTGTGGCAGTTTAACCAGGCCCGAGGAGGGCACATAGCATGTTAGACAGAGTACACAGTGCAGTCTTTGACTCACCCCCTCCTTGCTGCTCTCTGGCCTTCAGCTGCCCATCCAGGTCTGGAAAGACCACCGCCAGGATCCTGAGCATGTGGGGGGTCAGGGTCCGTGTTCCGCCCCTCCTGCGAGGAGGCGACAGCTTCAGCTGGACCCGTGCAATCCTCCGGGTCCAGCCCCGAAGGTCCTGCCACCTCTTTTGGCAGTTGCGGATCCGGCGCTTGTAGACCCCCACGGACCGGACAGCCCGGACGATGTCCTTCCATATCTCCTGCTTCCGATGGGCAGAAGCCTGTCAGGATGACAAAGTGATAAGGCCATTACTACACATGCAACATATCCGTGCATGACACAGTTGCATATACATGTCGCAATCACAGGGGCACATGGTGTACACAGGCAGTGCACGGCTGCCCATGGACAGTTTTCCAGAAGTCACTACATGGTATCATTGCATGGGGAGTAAAACCCTGTTCAGAAGCACTGTCACTGCACCATACCTGTCCAGTGCAAGTCACTACACACTATGGGGGGTGACAACTACTCAGTGAGCCTGCTAGCCAGTGGCGTGCAGACTCTCAGCCTTGCTAGTCAGACAAAATGCACATTCAGAAAGGCAGTGCACAGGACACTCACCTGCTCCCCTGGTGTCCCATACAGCTTGCTGTACTGTGGAAGTAGGCTGTCCAGCAGGGCCTGGTTCTCCTCAAGGCTGAAGGCTGGGGCTCTCTCCACAGTACGTGCCATTGCAGGGTCCAGAGGGGCAGAGACAGCAGCAGTGCAGTGGCAGATGTCGTCCTGGAGCATGTAGTGCAGGCAAGTGGGCTCTCAGGGGAACAGCCAGCAATATATATGTGCTGGAGAGGCAGATCCTGTCCCTTGTGTCCAAAGTGATAGGTCCAAGTCGTTTGCATCTTCTGAATCTGGCCAATCCATGGAATAGCAGCACCAAAACACGCCCACAGCATCCTTCAAATCTTCAACTTCATGACATACATGATTTTGCAACATTGTTGTGGGTGACCAACTGAATTCCCAGCAACCGACTCGTTCGAAATTCGAAAACGCGTCCGTTGCCAGGCAAGCCCATTGTCAATGGGTGCGCACCGATCGGTCCATTGCGGTACAACGCGTACAGGGGTACAACGCGTACCCGCACACATTGAAGGCAATGGGCCGGCCGGAGGCACCGATCGGTCCATTGCGGTACAACGCGCACAGGGGTACAACGCGTACCCGCACACATTGAAGGCAATGGGCCGGCCGGAGGCACCGATCGGTCCATTGCGGTACAACGCGCACAGGGGTACAACGCGTACCCGCACACATTGAAGGCAATGGGCCGGCCGGAGGCACCGATCGGTCCATTGCGGTACAACGCGCACAGGGGTACAACGCGTACCCGCACACATTGAAGGCAATGGGCCGGCCGGAGGCACCGATCGGTCCATTGCGGTACAACGCGCACAGGGGTACAACGCGTACCCGCACACATTGAAGGCAATGGGCCGGCCGGAGGCACCGATCGGTCCATTGCGGTACAACGCGCACAGGGGTACAACGCGTACCCGCACACATTGAAGGCAATGGGCCGGCCGGAGGCACCGATCGGTCCATTGCGGTACAACGCGCACAGGGGTACAACGCGTACCCGCACACATTGAAGGCAATGGGCCGGCCGGAGGCACCGATCGGTCCATTGCGGTACAACGCATCACTGTACATGTGACTGGCATAGGTCAGCATGCCTGTCTCAGATGGACATATGCCAGCCACAGATAGCTCCCAGGGAGTGAGGGGCACACCTACATCACGACAGCCTGTCCAAACCTTATCATAAGGCATGTAAGGCTGCATTTCCTATTGTGTGTATGTTGGTGTACATGTTGTCCTGTGGGTGTCACCTGTGGGCAGCCACCCCCAGGCTGTGCACGTGTTCATGGGGACAGGATCCTGGGTGTTACGTGTACGTGACCACTGTGATGTGCAACTGTTCATATCTGTGCATGTGTCATGGTCACATTTCACAGTGGTGTTTGTGTATGTCATGTCACATACCCCGTGAGTCCCATGTGGGACGGTATGTTTGAGCCAGGGTGTCCCAGTGGCACAATAGTGATGGCCCTCCACAGTCTTTGTGCATGTAGTGTTTACAATGTCTCTGATTTCATGTGCACAATGGGAGACAGTCTCCACATCCACGTTGTGTGTGCATGGACTCTGATGTTGTGCGTGTGTGTCACAGACGTCCATGTCTGTCCTGCCATGGCAAGTGTGGCCACTACCTGTGGGGGTCATGTTTGTTTTGCTGTGGTGTACACATGATACTCCAGGTGATGCCAGTGTCCATGTGGCATTACAGGGTCCCTGGGAATGTACCTGTCGTTGAGCTGTGGTGCCTGGGGCACATCTGTCCTCACATGTCACTGTGGGGGTGACTGTGACACGGCATCATGATATCCAATGGGCCAACCTGGGACAAATTGATGCCACCTGTAGGACCGTGTTGACAGATGTTGGCCATGTATGTACCATACATGTCCTTCCGGTACTGCACACTTCATGTAGTTGTGCCTCATGATGATGTATGTTGGGATCTTGAGTGTGTTCAATGCCGCATATGTGGGGTGACTGACGATCTTGCTTACTTCTCCTCTGCACTGCAGGGCTCCTGCTGTCCATCGGCCATTCCCAGACCTGGCAACGATGGTGGAACGGGACAGCATCCGACGGTACCGCTTCACCAGGCAGCTGATTGAGGATTTGGCAGTGCAGTTGTCCCCACATTTGCAGCCTGGCCGGCCGTATCCTACAGCGCTGACCCCCAAGGTGAAGGTGATGGCAGCCCTACACTTCTTTGCCACCGGTACCTTCCAACATACTGTGGCGTCTGCTGGTGGGATGTCACAGACCATGTTCAGCCGTGTGCTCCGCGATGTTTTGGCGGCAATGTTGCTCTTCCTGAACCGGTACATCTATTTCCCTAGACTGCGACGACTCACTGACGTGAAGAGTGACTTTTATGCCCTGGGGAGGATGCCGCATGTAATTGGCTCCATTGATGGGACACATGTGGCTTTGGTACCACCACAGGCCCAGGAGCAGGCCTACAGGAACCGCAAGCACTACCACTCGGTCAATGCACTGGTGGTGTGTCTTGCAGACATGACCATCACACACGTGTGTGCCCGTTTCCTGGTTCAGCACACGATGCCTTTGTGATGAGGAGTAGTCGCATCCCCAGGATGATGGCACAGATGCAGAACCAGCGTGCCTGGCTTGTCAGTGTGTACTGACTTTGTGCCATTGTGTGTGATCTGATCTGTAGTATTCCGCCCACTTTTCCAAGTCAGCTGATGTGCACTTGTCTGTCCGTAGGTGACTCGGGATACCCCAACATGCCGTGGTTGCTGACACCCCTCAGGAACCCTGTGACACCTGCCCAGATGCGCTACAATGAGGCACATGGTCGGACCAGGAGAGTGATTGAGCGGACCTTTGGTCTCCTGAAGAGCCGCTTCCGCTGCCTGGACAAGACCGGAGGGTCCCTCCCATATGCCCCTGCGAAAGTGTGCAAGATTATCATCGCCTGCTGCATGCTACACAACCTGGCAGTGCGGAAGGAGTTGCCTCTCATCCAGGATGACGATGACCAACATCCGCCACCTGTGGAGGATCCTGGCCTGGACCACGATGCCAGTGACGATGATGATGATGATGGTGATGGTGATGTCCGCACACAGCTCATCACCAACTTCTTTAGCTGAATGTGAGTATCCTGAGGTGTCATGTGAATGATGTGAGTTGGCATGATGTGTGGGTGGGGCTCTGGCGCTGTTGGAGTGTGTCCATGGGCTACTTGACTGGATGTGTGTTGCGATGTGTGGTTACAGGTGGGCTGTACTCCCCAACAGTGTTGACATGCTAACTTGGTTCTGGGTGGGTATCTTGTAACATGTATTGTGCATGAGTTTTGCTGTTCTGTCCTGTACTGCATTGCTTTTGACTGTGTGTCATTTCTGTCCTTCACAGGGTACTTTCAGATTCGTTTGGTCAACTGTGTCCACCGACGACGTGATTGCACATCCAGGCTGGTAGCTGTTGTGTCCCTACAGGTGATGTGCGCCACACCCATGGACTTCCTTCCGTCTACAGTTGTTGACTGTGTGCCCGCTACCAGGTGGGGTTACCTTGCATCTGTAGTGGTTACGGCATGTTGCTACTGTGTTATAAACCTGTGCTTCACTTAGTGATGTGCGTTGTCTGTGGTCACACATTTGACTGCCATTTGCTTACTGCACCTGTGGGCTACTTGACTACAACTGGGAATGGGTGTGGTGTCTGTGCATTGCACCGTCTTCCCTGGCAACATCAGTGTAGGCAATGAGTCAGATGGCCTAGGTGTGTATGTGTTGTGTAGCCCTGGTGGTGTGTCTCCCTCATATGTGTCACGTTGCCTTTACTCACATGCCTGTGTTGTCCTTGCTGTTGCAGTTCGCATACACAGTGTAATTTTGCAGTTCATCATCCCCATAACAGCACCCATGTTGGAATCACGACAGAGGCAAGTATGGTGTATTAGTGTGTTTATTGTGATACATTTGTGTTAATAGTGCATAGGATGGGTTGTGCTGTACATGAATCTTGCAATCCCAAGTTCCTAGGTGAATTGAAAGTCCGTGTAGACAGGATCCCCAGTATCGGGCCACAGTTGTCTGACACATTGGTCCAACTTGTACTCCCCATGCAATGTGTGGGAGTAGTGTTGCCGTCAACAGGGTGAACAGTCTGTGCACAAAGGCGAACATCCAGAACAGGTTCAGGCTTCCTGGGAGTTGCGCTTGGCCATCGGCCTCTCACTTTTCCCTCCTCGGACGACCCCTCTTCTTGGGGGGGGCCCTCAAGTGCAGGCTGCTGCGGTGCAGGGGACTCTCCGCCAGAGTCCTCCTCCCTCCCTGTGGCAGTTGCAGTTTGTTCGGCACCAGATGTTGTTGGCACACAGGGAGGTGTGGACTGGTTGCTGTTCATCTGGCGGAGGCATTGTAAAATGTCCCTGTGCACCGCCGTCATCTCATGCAGTACATCCCACTTGGACTCCACACGGGACATGTGTGAGTCCACACGGGACATGTGTGACTCCACGTGGGACATGTGGGAGTCCAAGCGGGCATGATGGGCAGCCTGCTGCTGTTTGATGTCTCTGAGGAGCCCCACTACCTGGCTGAGCTCTCCGGTGCTGGACTGGTACGCATCAGCTATGCGTACCAGTTGTGGGTCGTCATGCACACCAGCAACATCTGCAAGCAGCGACCTCTGTCTCCCACCCTCCCACCACCCCTGCTGACATGTGCAGTGTGTGCAGTTGCACGCACAGATAACCCTGGTCCACCTTGGGGGTTGGTGGTGGTGGTGGTGTCCATGGCCCCAGGTTGGTCCAGGGTCACTGCGCTGGTGTTGCTCCTTATTCTGTCCATGTCGGCAGGGATGGTATTCGTGGTGACAGTCGTTGTAGGGGTGGGTGCAGGGAGTGCAGCTGGTGGTCCTGCTGGTGCTGCAGCTGGTGGTCCTGCTGGTGCTGCATGTTGACTTGCACCGGATGTGCCAGGTTGTTCATCGTCCGAGGAGGACAGAGGCTGTACGACGCCAGTGAGCTCGGCATCCTCTTGAGCCTGGGACTGGGACTCCTCAGCGTCTGCTGCTGTGTCCCCATCATCACCTGTTTTTGGGAGACACAAACAATGTATGTCATGTTTCTGCAGGCATCAGTGGTTGACACACATGACAGTTGTGACTGTGCCTCTGGGTGCGGGCCTGTACATTGCATTGTCCTAAGTCGTCACAGTCAGGGGTTGATATTGGTGTGGCACATTGTCCTGCATTATTTGGGCATTTCTATGTATTTTCTGGGGTGTGAACATGGTCTGCATTGCTTGTGTTTGGTTGACAGCCAGACCTCCTTCCCACCCAGCCAGCCAGTCAGTTATCCCACCATGGAACGTGCTTGCGTTGCAGGGAGTGGAAGTTGTCTCTCAGGATGTCAGTCAGTGGTGTCCTGCTGTTTGTTGGTGCACAGTTGGCAGCAGGGCCTTGTGCTCCCCACAGCAGTAGCCAGTGTCAGCCATCTTGTGAGTCCTTCTCCACTCCCTGTGATGTGAGCATGGTTCAGGGTGGTGTTGATGGGACAGTTGTGGGGGTGAGCTATGTCTGTGACTACGACTCCCATCATGCCATTGCCTCCACCCCACTTGCCAGCATTCCCATACTTACTTGCTTTTGTGTGGAGTTCAGTGGGTGTGGGTGTGAGGGCAATGGCAAGATGGCTGACAGTGGTGTCCTGCTGATGGTTGGTGTGCAGTACCCAGCATGCCCTTGTGCTCCCCACGACACAGCAACAGTGTCAGACATCTTTTATGGGCCTTTCCACTCTCTGTGGGATGTGCATGCGTGAGTGTGAGCTTGCTGGGCCATGTGGTGGGGGATGTAGGGCTGTGAGTACGACTCCCATCATGCTATTGCCTCCTCCCCCTTCCCAGCATGCCCATGCTTCCTTCCTTTTGACTCTGCTTCCCTGTGGGTTGGGCTGGCTGTGCTGACAGGATGGCTGGGAGTGTTGTCCTGGCAGTTGTTTGGCTAAGAGTCCCAAGAGTGTCCCTGTGCTTCACACAACATAACCCAGGGTGGTGGTGCTTTGTGGGATCTTGTGTTAGGATGGAGGGCATTGCATTCTACCAGGTGGGTACTGTGGAGTTTGTGTTGGGGAGGGTGTGAGGGGAGGTGCTGGTGACTATAGTCAGTGCTGCAAGTCCCCCTTCCCACCCAGCCAGCCAGATATCCCACCATGGAACGTGCTTGCATTGCAGGGAGTGGAAGTTGTCTCTCAGGATGTCAGTCAGTGGTGTCCTGCTGTTTGTTGGTGCACAGTTGGCAGCAGGGCCTTGTGCTCCCCACAGCAGTAGCCAGTGTCAGCCATCTTGTGAGTCCTTCTCCACTCCCTGTGATGTGAGCATGGTTCAGGGTGGTGTTGATGGGCCAGTTGTGAGGCTGAGCAATGTCTGTGACTACGACTCCCATCATGCTATTGCCTCCACCCCCTTCCCAGCATGCCCATGCTTCCTTCCTTTTGACTCTGCTTCCCTGTGGGGTGGGCTGGCTGTGCTGACAGGATGGCTGGGAGTGTTGTCCTGGCAGTTGTTTGGCTAAGAGTCCCAAGAGTGTCCCTGTGCTTCACACAACATAACCCAGGGTGGTGGTGCTTTGTGGGATCTTGTGTTAGGATGGAGGGCATTGCATTCTACCAGGTGGGTACTGTGGAGTTTGTGTTGGGGAGGGTGTGAGGGGAGGTGCTGGTGACTATAGTCAATGCTGCAAGTCCCCCTTCCCACCCAGCCAGCCAGATATCCCACCATGGAACGTGCTTGCATTGCAGGGAGTGGAAGTTGTCTCTCAGGATGTCAGTCAGTGGTGTCCTGCTGTTTGTTGGTGCACAGTTGGCAGCAGGGCCTTGTGCTCCCCACAGCAGTAGTCAGTGTCAGCCATCTTGTGAGTCCTTCTCCACTCCCTGTGATGTGAGCATGGTTCAGGGTGGTGTTGATGGGCCAGTTGTGAGGCTGAGCAATGTCTGTGACTACGACTCCCATCATGCTATTGCCTCCACCCCCTTCCCAGCATGCCCATGCTTCCTTCCTTTTGACTCTGCTTCCCTGTGGGGTGGGCTGGCTGTGCTGACAGGATGGCTGGGAGTGTTGTCCTGGCAGTTGTTTGGCTAAGAGTCCCAAGAGTGTCCCTGTGCTTCACACAACATAACCCAGGGTGGTGGTGCTTTGTGGGATCTTGTGTTAGGATGGAGGGCATTGCATTCTACCAGGTGGGTACTGTGGAGTTTGTGTTGGGGAGGGTGTGAGGGGAGGTGCTGGTGACTATAGTCAGTGCTGCAAGTCCCCCTTCCCACCCAGCCAGCCAGATATCCCACCATGGAACGTGCTTGCATTGCAGGGAGTGGAAGTTGTCTCTCAGGATGTCAGTCAGTGGTGTCCTGCTGTTTGTTGGTGCACAGTTGGCAGCAGGGCCTTGTGCTCCCCACAGCAGTAGCCAGTGTCAGCCATCTTGTGAGTCCTTCTCCACTCTCTGTGATGTGCGCATGGTTCATGGTGGTGTTGATGGGACAGTTTTGGGGCGGGCAATATGTGTGACTGCGACTCCCATGATGCTATTGGCTACACTGACTTGGCCAGCATACACAGAATTCCTTCCTTTGAGTGGTCTTCACTGTTTGTTGGTGTTGTTGTGGTGGCTACATGTGTGGATGTGTTTGTTAGTTCTATTTGTGCCACTGCCTAGCTGTAGTTGTGGTTGTGTTTGTACATGTGTTGGCACAGTTGGATGTGACTTTTTTGATGGCATGTGTTGTGTTTCTCTGACTGACATACACATTTTGGGATGATTCTGTTCTGGTTGCTGTGTGATTGCTATGAGTGCATGGTTTGACTCTCCCCTTGACAGTGATGTGTGTGTGTTTTGTGGCAGTATATTGTGTACATTTGTTGTGTACTCACCAGGCTCTGGGATGTTCTCTAGTCCATATACGCTCACTGGCGGAAGGATGGCCCGCACCTTCTCCTCCCAGGGCCTGAGGTATACTGGCTTGGCAGGAGGGCCACTGCCGGTGTATTGGCTGATGAGGTAGTCTTTCTTGAGCAGCTCCCGGACCCTCCTGCGCACGTCATACCACCTGTTCTGGATGTCGGTCTTTGTGCGCAGACATGGTGATTGTGCGTTCACCCTGTTGATGATCCTCTCCCACATCTTGGTTTTCTGGGAGATGGGGGTCTGTTGGACCAGTGTGCCAAACAGCTGTGGCTCTACCCTGAGGATCTCGTCTACCAGGACTTCCAATTCACAATCTAGGAACTTGTGATTCTTCTTGGGGGGCATGGTGATGGGTGGTGATGGTGAGTGATGTGTGTGTTGGTCTGCAGGTGAGGGTGTGTGAGTGTGTGTTTTGCTGGGTGTATGTGAGGTAGGTATTTGTTGGTGTGCTGCTGGTGTGTGGCTTGTGTGAGGGATGAGCTGTGGGTGTGTGGTTGCTTTCTCTTGGGTGCTGGTAGTGGAATGGCATTTGCAAAGGCTCATGGTAGTGATTTGTGTCCTTTATATAGGTGGAGTTGTGGGTGTGTCTTTGTTCTCTGTCCCCACCCACCCCCAGTATTTATTGGCTTGGTAATTGCTTGTTTGGCCTTTTTTGGGTGATTTTTCCTTTGTGTTGTTTGTGTATGTTGGAAACGTTCTTGTGACCGAGTCGGACCCTGCATTGTTCTCGTACGGTGTTTTCCGCTTCGTTCACGCTGTGTTTGTGCAGTTTTCTATGCTGCGTACGCGTCGGTCGCGGTGTTTTGTGTTGCTTCGGCTCGGTTTTGTATGCGTGTCGGTCGTACGGCTTGTCCTCCGTCCGACTCGGTCGTGGGTTTTCGCGCCTTGCATCGTACTTTGCGGTTTGGAGTTGGCGTGTACGCTTCGGGTCGGATTTGTTCCGGGTGCGTGTCGGTCGGTTGGATTCGCGTGTTTTTCCGGCCGGATTGCTATTTTCCGTGCGGCTCGGTCGGTCGACTTGGTTTCGTTACGTGTCGGTCGGATTTTTCGCGCCTTGCATCGTACTTGGCGTGTCGGGCGCCACGGGTACGTGTCGGTCGGTATTTTTTCCGGATCCGAGTCGGTCGGTGCTTTTTCCGGCCCGAAGTGTCAATGACGATCTACATGCAGGCCCCATTCCGTGACTCGTTGTCGTAGCCTACATGCCAGTGGCTCCATGGCCAAGGCAAAAAGTATCGGCAGTAAGGGGAAACCCTGGCGTGTGCCTCGCGCGATCATAAAAAGTGAGGAGAAAGTGCGACCCGTCTTCACCCTGGCCTGTGGTTTGTAATACAGCAGCCGTATCCACCGTAAGAAATTGGGACCGATGCCGAACCTGGATAACACCGCCAACAGATAACTCCAACTCAGCGTGTCGAACGCCTTTTCGATGTCCAAGGATGTTATTCAGGACATCCCCGCCTCCCCCTCGCCCACTCCATTAATGCGAATAGTCGACGCAAGTTCAGGCCAAATAGTTCTCCCTGGTATAAAACCATTTTGGTCCTCATGGACCAGTAGAGGGACAGCTGCGACCAACCTATTCGCCAGTAGTTTCCCGAGAATCGTATAGTCGATGTTCAACATCGACAAAGGGCAATACAAGGCCATTTGAAGAGGGTCTCGGCACGGTTTCGGTAATACCACTAGCGTCGCCTCTCTCAGAATGAGCGGGAGTTCACCTTTATCGAAGGCTTCGGTGTACATGCTGGCCAACCGAGGTATTAGCTGTTCTGAGTAGGTAGAATAAAACTCTGATGGCCAGCTGTCTGTTCCCGGCGTCTTGCCAGTTGCCAGCTGCCCAATTGCCTCCGCAATCTCATCCATCGTGATAGGGTCTTTCAGGGAATCATAGTGAACTGGCGTGATTTGTGGGAGTTGAATCCCCGCAAGGAAGTTCTGTATGAAAGCAAGGTCTTGGACGACAGAGGCCGCGTAGAGCGCTGCGTAGTATTTATAGAAGGACTGATTAATGGCATCTTGTGTGTTCACAAGAGTCCCGGCGGAGGTGTGTATGGCAGTAATAGGGGGTTGGGATGTGTCGGACCTCAGTAGCCACGCAAGCAGCTTGCCCGCTTTATCCCCCTCCTTATGTCTGTGCGCCAAGTACGTCTTATAGTACAGCGTGCAAAGGTCGTCGGTTGCACTCTTATACTTCAAGCGATCCTGGGCCAGAGAGGGACCAACCGGGGGTCAGTAGGAATGAGCTGTTTGCATCTTCGTATTTCCTGTTCATGAGTCTGGAGCGCATCTGTCAGCGACCTTCGGGCGCCATACGTGGTTTAGATGGCATGTCCCCGAAGGACAGCCTTAAAGGCGTCCCATTCTGTCCCGACAGACGAGGCAGTACCAGCATTCGCCAAGAAGTACGAGTCGATGGAACATGAGAGGGTGACGCGATATGAGTCGGCAAGCGCGGCGCACGGCAATCGCCAGGTCGACATCCCAGGTCATCTCGTACCCCAGGATAAACATAATTGGAGCGGGCTGTGGTCGCAGAGCGCTTGCGGCAGATAATCCGCCTGCAGCACGCTGTGTAGGGCGTCATCCGAACAGTATATAATGTCTATCTGAGTGTATAGGTCGTGCAATGCCGAGTAGTGCGAGTAGGTGCGTGCCAAAGAATGCTTGCTACGCCATATATCGTGCACCTGCATGTGAGATACCCACTCGTTCATGTGATGCGCCAGTTTTATGGACTATGCCCCTGGAAGGGGGGGCGGGAGAGGTCCAGACTAAGGTCCTGTACCCCGTTAAAGTCTCCGCCCCAGTACACGGTGGGGTCTGTGAGCAAGGACGTCGTGAGTGACTGCAGGAATGAGGACTGGTCTGAATTCGGGGCATATAGGGACACCAATGCCAGCAGGGATCCATTCAGTAGGCCCTCCATGGTGACAAAATGGCCATGTGTGTCTACTCTAGAGTGTGTGACCTGTAGCAGGGTCCCCGGTGCCACCCAGATAAGCGCGCCCCTGGCGTATCCTGAATACGTGGTGCCCAGGATCGTGCCCCTCCAGCGCTTAGGAAGTGATGCAAGTGTTTGCGCGGTGAGGTGTGTTTCTTGCAGTAATGCAAACGTGACCATGTGACTGCATAGGTATTGATACACTTTATGTCTCTTGGCACAACCCGCCAATCCTCTCATGTTCCAGGTCAACAAGACATAATCTCCAGCCACCATTTATTTAGTTGTAAGGAGGACGTCCAATCCCGGACAGGCCTCATGTATACAATCCTCCCCCATCCCACCCCGCCGACCCCACGCCCCACCCCGCACATAGTACCAAAAGTATATAGACAGCCCACAGTCCCCACATCATACAAACAAAGAAAGAGATCGACATCATAAAACAGATTCCCCAATGTCACACCCCAGGCCGGTTTGCCAACGGGCAATTGGCCATTCGCACTAAAATGCAATTCAAATAAGCGAAAATTAACATAAAACAGATAGAAACAATATTGGCGCTATAACAGCTACTTATCACTCTTCGGAGGGGGCGCAGCAGGGCTAGATGTAATCGCCAGTGTGCCACCTCTCATGACTCGGCCCGGTGTGAGGGCCGGTCCGTCCCCCGATAGCACCTCAAGCTGTGAGGCCATAATGAGCAGTGTTTGATCCATTGCTGTGTCCGAGTCCGAGTCTAGCTTTTGGGAGGAGGTAGGGCTACCTATGTGCTCCGCTGTCTTGATGGCCTGTGCACGTTACTGGGCCAGCTGGGTTTTCGTAGGTCAGATGGTCTCAATCTAAACTGTCCTTATACATCCATTGTCTAAAGTTGCTTGCAAGTTTGTTTGTGATTCAATCTTTCTTCCCCCAGCACGTTCACTGTTGTATACTGCTCAAGATGGACAGCGTATCAGCAGTACAATACATAAATTATTTAGGAGTAACATGTACTCGTCTTCTGGCAGAGATTTCCAAAGACTTCTGGAACTACTGTCTACACCATCAGATCTCAGTTATAGCTGGTTAACCAGAATACAGTTGCCGACTGGAACACCTGTTATCTCAAGGACTCCAGTGAGTGGAAACTGGATTGTCTCTATTTTCCAAGATCATATGAGTGTGGGGTCTGTGTCAGATAGATCTTTTAGCATCTCAATTGATTTACCATCATTCTATAGTAGGAGACCAGATCCTTTAGTACAAGAAATGGATGCCTTCATGCAAAAGATTGTTCTATTCCTTCCCCAACTTCTTGATGATCCTGCGTCTTGCCCTCCAAGTTAAAATTACTATTGGTGAAGTTGGTTCTGGTTACTCCCTTATGGAGAACCCAGACGTGTTCACTCTTCTTCTGGAGCTGTCTTGTGATTTTCCTCTTCTGCTTCCATGGTTCCTGAATCTCCTCTTGGACCCACTAGGGCAACAACATCCTCTTGTCATGACCCATCAGTTGAGACTGATAGGTTGGAGACTTTCCAGAGATGTTGGCAAGTACCGGACCTTTTGGAACAAGCTTTCGACCTCATTGACAAGGCTTGGGCAGACCCCACTCACAAGAGATGTCAAGCAGCTTGGCAAATATGGGCATGCTGGTGTTTGGAATGGGATGTGGATCCTGTGGCAGCTGATATAGTTTATATCACCAATTTTTGTAGCTTATCTTGTTTCAGAGGGCCTTTCTAACAGAAAGGTCAGTTCCTATAGATCTGCGATCACAGCTAGTCATCTTCCTGTGGATAACAGACCTGTAAGAGAATATCCATTGGTGTCCAAACTTTTGAGGGGAAAAAGGTTGTCTGCTCCTCCTCAGCCCAGGTATTTCAGTCTTTGGGATGTTTCCTTGTTTCTTAAATGTCTGCAATCCTGGCCGGAGAATTCTCTCTTATCGAGGAAATAACTGTCTGGTAAGCTAACACTTCTGCTTTGCCTAGTTTCTTGTAAGCATGTTTCAGATGTTCGAACCCTTGATCTGGGAGTTGGTCATTTACCCCAGATGGGGTGGCTTTTATTATTACTAAAAGGACCAAATCAGCAACCAAACAAGTTGTGTTCCCTGCTCTTCTGACTAACCGCTGTGGTCCAATGTTTTAGGGAGTGAGAGAAAGTCACAGCTCCACTCTGGAGATCTACTAACGGTTAATTGCTCATTTCATTGCTCCATCCCTATGCTCTTGTATCTTGTCCTACCATAGCAAGGTAAGTACAGCAGATTTTAGCTGAAGCTGGGGTGGATATCTCCATCTTTGGAGCTCATTCTGTTAAAGGCACCATGGCCTCAAAATCGTTTGCAGTGGGTGCTCATTTGGAAACAATTACCAAAATGGCAGATTGGTCATCAGTTTCTAAGTTCAGAGGATTCTATCATAAGCTTGTAGGTAAACCCTTTTCAACGATTGTTGATAAGCTTCAAACCTGCATATTCTGAAACCTCTGGTCCTGTCACAGAATAGAAAGATGTATAATTTATGACCAAGAATTTTCAATTCTATTAAGGACACTGAGGTGAAGATTATCCCAACCATTAATTATATGACTGTATTAATTCCTGTCATGATTAACTACTGATGAGGTATTTATTTAAAGCTGTTATGTGGATGTTGATGGCTATGTGTTCCACCCATGCTATAGTGCAGAAGTTCAATTCTTTATTTTTGGTTTCAGATCAAAAGCAAGAATGAAACCAGGATATTTGCATCTCGTGAAGGAGGTGTCTTTGCAGCAAGAAGAGGTGGTGCTTATTCTGTTCACCCTGTTTATAGGTCTTCATAAGTGATGATTGGCTATTGGACATTCTACCATGGGATAGGTAGTTCGGTATTTAGACAGACTAACTTAAGTTAGGATTTAACTTGAGACCAAAACTTAAGACAAACTTAAGACGAAATCCTGACTTAAGTTTAACTTAAGTTTAACTTAAGTTAAGATTTTGTTTTAAGACCAAAACTTTAGACAAACTTAAGACAAAATCCTAACTTTAGTACTTCTAAATGCCTTTTGTGAATACCGAAAGTCGTAAAGTTAGGATTATGTCTCAGATTACTTTTGTGAATCGGGCCCTTTGATTTTTAAATATAGAAGTCTTTATTATGGTTTGCAAAACTATAGTTGTTTAAAATATCGTTTTTTAATTAGTGTTATGTATTTTAGAATATATTTTAAATGTATGTGATGTAAATTCTTTGTATTCTTTATGTTTTTTAATATATGTGTTACATTTTTAGTAGTTATTAAATTAAATTCAATTAAATGTATTGTTTTTTAGTTCAGTAGTGGGTTGTGGGTTTATTGGGGAATAGAGTGGGAAGTAATTTAATTATAATAAATCAATGATTACTTTTTATTTAATAATATTTATTTACTTGATATTTAAGTGTTTTAATTGCTCTTCTAATTTTTTTTGGTACATTTTATGTGTGGGCTGTGGGGTTTATAGGGGTAAAGGGTGGGAAGCAATTTATTTTTAATTAATTAATAATGAGTTGTTAATCAATTTTAATGAATTAATTGATAATTAAGTATGCTAATTGTGTTTTTTTTTTAGGTGCGGGTTGTGGGGTTATAGGGTAAAGAGTGGGAAGTAGTTTATTTTTAAATAATTAATTAGTTGTCAAGTAATATTAATTAATTAATTGATAATTAATTGTGTTTATTTTGTATTTTTTTGTTAGCTACAGGTTGTGGGGTTTATAGGGGCAAAGGGTGGGAAGTAATTTATTTTAACTAATTGATAATTAGTTGATAACTAATAATAATTAATTAATTGATAATTAATTATATTAATTGTTTAATTAATTTCTTTAGGTGCAAGTTTTGGGTTCATAGGGGTAAAAGGTGGTGAGTAAATTAATTTTAATTAATTTATTATTAGTTGTTAAATACTATTAGTTATTTAATTGAAAATTAATTTCAATTGTGTAATTAATTTTTTTAAAGTTTAATTTTGGGTGCAGGTTGTGGGGATTATAGGGGTAAAGGGTGGGAAGTGAATTAAGTTTAATGATTAATAATTTTCTGAATTATTTTAGATTTTAGATGTGGGTTGTGGGTTGTGAGTTTTGTAGGGGTCTGGGGTGGGAAGTAAGTTCATTTTAAGCAATTAATAATTATGTTTTTATGTTTATTGTGTAAATAATTTTTTGTTAAATGTTGTGAGCGTGTTGTGTGTTTTGTGGGGTAAATAATGGGAAGTACTTTAATTATAATTAATTAATGATTAATATTTAATTAATGATAGTTTGTTGATGAATATTTATATTAATAGTGTAAATATTTGTTTAGGTGCAGGGTGAGTTTTTCTGGTGTTATAGGGTGGGAAGTAACTAAACTAAATGTATGTAATGTATGTAATAATGAATGCTTTTGTTAATAATGAATAATTTCTAAATAAAAATATTTATTTGTATGAAAATTATATTAGGATTTTATTTATAATAATATTTGTAGGTATTTATGATAGCTATTTAACATTGTAATATGATTCTATTTTAACCATTTTATAATATTAAATATATTTTTATTTTATCTTCCAACATATTTATATCTTTTTTTATTTACTTTGTTTTTAAAATAATTTTATTTTTTAAGATATTTTATTTGTTTTTAATGTTTAACTGACTGGAGTGGGAATATTCAATGTTACCCCTCCGCTATCCAATACTTTCCCTACTGTTGCATTCTTGGAATGGGAATAGAAAATGTTACCCAACTGCATTCCAACACTTTCCCTACTGTTGTACTGACTGGAGTGGGAATAGTAAATTCTACTCCTCCGCTATCCAACACTTTCCCTACTGTTGCACTTATTGGAGTAGGAATAGTACATTTTACCCCTCCGCAATGCAACACTTTCCCTACTGTTTGCTGATTGGAGTGGGAATAGTAAATTTTACCCCTCGCTATATCCAACACTTTCCCTACTGTTCTACTTATTGGAGTGTGAATAGTAAATTTTACATCTCCGCAATCCAACACTTTCCCTACTGTTGTACTGACTGGAGTGGGAATAGTACATTTTATCCCTCCGATATCCAACACTTTTCCTACTATGGGACTTATTGGAGTAGGAATAGTACATTTTATTGCTCCGCTATCCAACACTTTCCCTACTGTTGCACTCATTGGGGTGGAAATAGTAAATTTTATCCCTCCACAATGTAACACTTTCCCTACTGTTGTAGTGATTGGAGTGGGAATAGTAAATTTAGCCCTTAGCACTCTAACAGTCTTGCTACTGTTGTACTGGCTGTAATAGGTACAGTAAATATTACCTATCCCCAATCCAATGCTTTTACTACTGATGCATTTATTGGAGGTATATTTGTAAATGTAATCAGTTGTAGTATTTTTGTGTTGTGTGACGTGGGAGTAGTGCATTTTTTTATATTTATTTTAATAGTTTGCTTAGTTTGCTATAAATTGTAGTGGGAACAGTATATGTATTACATTTTATAATTTATTTTATGCTGTTATAATTTATATTATTATGTTTTTGTTTATTTTAAATTATAATATTTGTAATTATTAATATTGTTAAGGTGTAAAATACTTTTTGCAAAATTTAAAGAATGTTAAGTTGTTAATTTTTTTTATTTAATTATAACAGTTTTAAAAAAAATGGTTTTATGTTAATGGTATATGTGTATATATATTTATTTGTTTTTATCTTATTTTAAAATTATAATATAAAATTATTAGTTTAATAACTTTTTTGTGAGTAGATATATGTAAATATATATTATCTACTGGCGGTCACCAGTAGATAGTTATAGTTAGGACCTATTTTCCATAGGAAATCCGCAACATTCTATTTGAAATAACTCTTGCGTTGGTTGACGAATCTTCGCGAAATTTTCAAACTTTGTGGCCCGCTCCGGTCTGCTCCTATCCTGAAAGTCTTGGGGTGATTCGTCAAGCTGGGGCCGAGAAAAAGGGGTCCCAAAACGTGTTTTCCCCATTCATTTTCCCATAGGAAACTTTAGCCACGGCTACAGCTCGAACTGCTGAACAGAATTACACCAAATTTGGAAAAGAGGTAGTTCTTGGTTCAGAAAGAACCCTTTTGTTAAATGGTGTAAATCCGTTCAGTAGTTGCTGAGAAAATCAAAAGTAAAAACACATATATATCTATGGCACGCGGAGGGTCCGCGCACCCTCCCGATGACCAGCTGTATGCTAATTGGCTGTCAACACTCCAAACCAGGAAGTGTTGGCAGCCATCTTGTGACTCGGTAGAACCGAGCCACAAGAAAACAGTAAAAACAATTGCGCAAAACGCAAAAAGGGGGCAGGGTAGAAACACCCTGACCCCCTTGGCCTTGGATTTTAAAAATCGGCAAAAAACGGGCTGGGTGCGCGGATCCTGCCGGAAAAAAAAAAAAATGAAGCGCGGACTCCCGCGCTTCGTGGTTAATTGGTCCCCGGTTGGGCCAAGTCCCGGGGGCATGCGGGGTTTAATTTAATAACATGGGGGGGCCTCTAAGGCCCCCCAAGCCCCGGGGACCGCCACCCCCCGGGGCTTTATAAAAATAATGGTGCGGGAGGGCTCTCCGCCCTCCCGCAGCCCCGGGGACCGCCACCCCCCGGGGCTTCATTTTTAAATAAACAATGACCTGTGTGGGGGGGCTCCTGCCCCCCCACACGCCTTGGGGACTGCCACCTCCCCGGGGCACTAAGAAAATACATGTGGGGGTCCGTTTCGGACCCCCGAAGCCCCGGGGACCACCACCTCCCCGGGGCTATGTAGAAGTGGGGAGGGAGGCCGCGTGGCCCCCCTCCTGGAGCCTGTGGTGGCCCTGGGGACCGCCACCCCCCAGGGCCGGCTCCTGCAGTGTCCCGGGGTGCCTACCCCAGGGACACTGCTGTTTGCAATGGCAGGACGGGAGCCTCGCGGCTCCCGTCCTGTCATTGCAAACTTGCTTTGCTTCATTGAAGCGAGAGCAGGGAAACCTGCTCTCGCTTCAATGAAGGAAAGCAGAATTGCTTTTCCATAAGGGGAGCTGCATGTCAGCAGCTCCCCTTATGGAAAAGAAATGCCGGCTCCCGCAGGACGTGGGGAGCCGGCGGGACCGTGCGGGCATTGGGGACCCCCCCATGGTCCCCAACGAGTGGCCAGGCCCCGGGGGATGGGGTCCCCGGGGCCATTAGTGGCCCGGGAAGGGGGCCACGCAGCCCCCCTCCCAAAAAAAGGAATTATTTTTTTAAAAAGACGCAAAGGCCGGCCCCGGGGGATGGGGTCCCTGGGGCCTTAAATGGCCTGAGTAGGGGGGCTACGCAGCCCCCCTCCAAATATTTAATTAGAAAAATAAGAGGGCATGCCCCGGGGGATGGGGTCCCCGGGGCCAATAGAGGCCCAGGGAAGGGGGGCCACGCGGCCCCTTCCCGTTTTTTTTTATTTAAAGAAAATCCTCAGGCCCTGGGGGATGGGGTCCCCGGGGCCAAAAGTGGCCGAGGGAAGGGGGGCCACGCAGCCCCCCTCCCATACAAAAAAAAAAAAAGACAGGCATCGTGCCGGAGGCCCCGCCCCTTCCCTTAACCACTCTGCAAACGCGCCACCTGGCGCGTTTTAAGAAGTGGAAGTAATTCCCCTTGAATAATGGGGGTCCCTGGAGGCCAACTAGCCCACCAGGAACCTCCAGTATGCGCCAGGGAGCTGCGTTGCAGAGAGGTGTAGAGAGGCCATGCCCCTTTTTACACCTCTCTGCAACGCAGCTCTGTGGCGCTTACTGGAGGTACCTGGTGGGATAGTTGGACCCCAGGGACCATCAGGATTCAAGGGGACTTAATCCCCCAACTTAAAACGCACCACGGGTGCGTTTGCACAGTGGTGAAGGGAGGGAGCGGGGCTAAAGGTGACATGTGTGCAAACAGGCCCAGTGGCGCGCTTTAAGATGGGAATTAAATCCCCTTCAATCCTGAGGGTCCCTGGGGGCCAACTAGCCCACCAGGTACCTCCAGTAAGCGCCACGGAGCTGTGTTGCAGAGTGTTGTAAAAAGGGGCGTGGCCTCTGAACACCTCTCTACAACACAGCTCTCTGGCGCATACTGGAGGTATCTGGTGGGCTAGTTGGCTCCTAGGGACCCTCGGGATTGAGGAGGAATTAATTCTCCAACTTAAAACGCGCCACAGGGCGTGTTTGCAGACATGTCACCTCAGGCCCCACCCCCTTCCTTCACCATTGTGCAAATATTCCTCTAAAATCAGCCAAACTACGAATTCCGATTTACTCACCTGTTATCAGGAGAGACCTCAGTGCTGCATCTTTGAGCCCAGTACAGATCCTGAAAAGTAATTCTAACCGTACTTACCAGTAACTTGAATTTCCTTCCATAGGCTAACATTGACTGGTATCACTTGGAAATTCTTCTGTGTGTGGATTTTTGGAACTTTATAATATTCCTCTAAAATCAGCCGAACTACGAATTCCGATTTACTCACCTGTTATCAGGAGACACCTCAGTGCTGCATCTTTGAGCCCAGTACTGATCCTGAAAAGTAATTTTAACCGTACTTACCAGTAACTTGAATTTCCTTCCATAGGATATCATTGCCTGCTTTTTGCTGAAAAAGTTTCTGTGTCAATTTTTGAAACTTACAAATATTCCTCTAAAATCAGCTGAACTACGAATTCCGATTTATTCACCTGTTATCAGGAGAGACCTCAGTGCTGCATCTTTAAGCCCAGTACCGATCCTGAAAAGTAATTCTAACCGTACTTACCAGTAACTTGAATTTCCTTCAATAGGCTAACATTGACTGGTTTCACTTGGAAATTCTTCTAAGTGTGGAGTTTTGGAACTTTATAATATTCCTCTAAAATCAGCTGAACTACGAATTTCGATTTACTCGCCTGTTATCAGGAGAGAACCCAGTGCTGCATCTTTTAGCCCAGCACTAACCCGGAAAAGTAATTCTAACCGTACTTACCAGTAACTTGTATTTCCGTCCATAGGAATCCATTGTCTGGTTTTCAGCAGAAAAGTTTCAAAGTCTACAAATATTCCTTAAAAATCACCTGTATGACTTAAACGCATTCTTTCAACTGTTTACAGGCGATGCACCAGTGCTGGATCCAGGATCCACCACTGAGTAAGAAAAAGTAACAATAACACTACTTACCTGCTAAGTGAATTTCCTCCCATAGGATAACATTGGTGATTCTATGTGAAAAAGTTTCTAAGTGTCAACTTTTAAAATACAATAATATTCCTTAAAAATCACTACTGTAACCAAAACGCTTTTACTCAACTGTTTACAGGAGATGTCCCAGGACTGAATCTAGGATCCAGTCCTGTGGTTAGAAAATTAATCCATAAAGTAACTAATTGCATTTAACTAGAAATTCACATTGAGCTCAATGTTGCATTGTGTTTGAAATTGTGTTGCCCATTGCAACAACTGTAACTACTGTACTTAAAAGGTTATTGCCTATTTGCAAAGTATTTAAACTAAAGTAATTCATTCTGAGAAAGTATATTTTGTAATGTAATGTATAATGTAATTACAATGTAATTTAAAAAATAAAATATCAAAAAATAAATAGTTTAAAAAAATGTAGTAAATCAGTATCAAAAAAATAAATATAACAATTAATACATTTAAAAATTGTCATTTACAAAACCTTTGAAATTCACTGAAAAAAACCATAGGTTTCAGACATGTTATAGTTAGGAATTAGCATTTAAAAAACCTTTGAAATTCACTGAAAAAACCATAGGTTACAGGCATGTTATAGTTAGAAATTAGCATTTAAAAAACCTTACAAATTCACTGAAAAAACCATAGGTTTTTGGGACAGTTATAGTTAGTTGGACATTGCACTCGTACAAAACCCGTGAAATTCCCCCGTTATAGTTAGTTCAGCTAACTATAACTCGCGCCCCCGCAATGCACTGCTGATGACGTCACATATTACATCACTCATGACATGGTCAGTGACATCACTGATGACATCACTGATGACATCATCCATGTGATAATTTGATGCACCTCCCCACACCCTAATATAACCTTTGATACACCCACTCTAAATTACAGACTGCCATTCTCAAAACCATAGACACTCCAACACCAATAAATACATACCCACTCACTGATTCTTAGGTCTACACACACATCCACTCACTCACCCGTACAGTCACTCATACTTACGGTCACTCAGTACAGGACTATCATATGCACTCATACACCTACATTGACACTCAAACACCGCCACTCATCCATAGAGGTACTCACACACCTAGTCAGTCATGCAAATAGTTAATCACACTGCCATTTACTCACCTATAAAGTTATACACACACCAGCTCACTTACTCATACAAATACTAGCACATTCTTACGCTCTTATACAATCACTGATACAAGTACACACTCATCCATACAGCCACTCTCACAATCACACACTCTCACTTATAGCCATTTATATACTCCAACACACATATATACTGCCTTTCACATATGTAGTTACTCACACATGTACCACTAAGATATACATTCACTCACTAACACACCCATACACACACTCACCCACCCATACAGACCATCACAGATGCACTCTTGAAACCATGCATCCAGTGAATCACCCACTCACACATCTATGCACAGAGTCACACACACCCCACCAACACAAACACTCAGGCACCCATACAGATACTCAGACAACCAATCAATAACTCATATAGACACTCATGTAGCTATTCACAAACCCATGCAGCCGCTTACACAGCAACAGACAGATGGATACAGACATTCACCCAGTTTAGTCACTAACCCATGTATTCAGTAAGATACGTTTAATCACTCACTTATAGAGTTAGTCACGCACCTACTAAATCATCCATTCACACACTTATACACCCACTCATTCTTCAATACGCCGTTCCCTATATATATTAAACATATTTAAACTTTACAGAAACACACAGTCACTGGATGATGTCATCAGTGATGTCATTTGAGATGTCATCAGTGATGTCATCAGTGATGTCACTGACCATGTCATGAGTGATGTAATATGTGACGTCATCAGCAGTGCATTATGGGCGCGAGTTATAGTTAGCTGAACTAACTATAACGGGGAATTTCACAGGTTTTGTACGAGTGCAATGTCCAACTAACTATAACTGTCCCTAAAACCTATGGTTTTTTCAGTGAATTTGTAAGGTTTTTTAAATGCTAATTTCTAACTATAACGTGCCTGAAACCTATGGTTTTTTCAGTGAATATATATATATATATAAATTATTATATACTTTTTTAAATAAAGTTCATTTGTTATATTTGTTAAGATATATAAATTCAGGGGCCGATTATGATCTCGGTCGAAGTTGCCTCCAACCGACATTGTCTCGGACTCGGGACCCACCGAACTCAGGTCGGAGGTTCCAACTGCCTGATTATGATGCGACCGAACACTGTTTGGTCGGATACTCACTTTTCTCTATGGGAGCTTATGTCATGGCCGTAAACCGGCCGTAATACAGGCTCCTATAGAGAAATGGGGGTGTGTGTAAAACCCTGCACCCTGTGGCAGGCACACCATGATGCCTGCCACACTGTGCAGGGTTTTACAGGGGGGACCTTGATTTGGGGCCCCCTAAGTTGCTTTCTGACAGCCTTTCCATGTTGGAAAGGCAGGCACGGAAAGGCTGTGGGAACCAACATCGTAATCCCGACGCCAGAAACACCGTCCATAGGGGATTACAGAATGACCGGCCGGTTTACGTTTCGACTGCCGACATCGTAATTGGGCGGTCGGACCGCAAACCGACCGTGCCGGCTGGAAAGCCTCCGACCGAGGTCGGAAAGCTTCCAACTAGTGGTCAGAGGCTTTCCAACCAACATCGAAATCGCCCCCTAAATAATTTTTTAATTAATGTTACTATTCAATATATTTAATATTTATTATTTTATTTTATATATATTTAAAATCGATATTTAATACAACTGTATTGATGACATCGATATTTTTTTCCCGATATTTTTGTACTTACAATTATAAGTATAGGATGTCGATATTTTTGACATCGAGGTTTTGGTCACGATATTTTGGTATGGAGATATTTTGAGGGTTGATATTTTGTCAGTGAACCATGTAGTTCATGTTGGAACTCTGGGATTTCTAGTTTATTTCTTCTGCAAATCAATGGTTACTATGTATGTTTATATGACTGCAGTTCAAATAAAGAAAAGAGGAGAATGCATAATGTTTGCCTCCATGTCCTTAATAGAACTTAAAATTCTTGACCATAATTGTTAAAAAAAATTCAATTCCTTAGAGACTAATTAACGTTACTTGCATCTTGGTCTACTAGCAGATAATAAAGAAAGAACTCTGAAGCATCTGATCAACCTGGAACTCTGGAGCTGATGAGTCTTACGAATGAAGCACTAAGGACCAAGGGATAAGCTCTTGTTTCTGCTGGTCTGGAGTCTGTAGAGATTGACCCTGAAGAGATACTGCTGCTTTTGTTCAGAAACTGAAAAAGAAAGTAGAGGAATCCAGACTGGGTGAGGCTTTTATACTGAGCCACACCCAAGAGCTGGTGCCACAGGAAGTCTCACAAGTGAAGAGAGAATTCTAGATCCGAACAGCTTTCAAATAAAGGTCCACACAGACAAGGGCATGGCATTCACTGACTTTACTCCTACCTATCTAGCCAACACCAATAAATTATCATGGGTGCCTCCACTTTCCCGAAGATGACTATCACTTAGTACTCTTTACAATCCAACATTGGGCCCAATTACGATGTCAGATGGACCTGAGTCCGTCCGATATCGTTTGGGAACTGGGACTAAACCACCTCCTGTCATCGATCCCAACCCAGCAATTAGGATGCGACTGAACACTGTTTGGTCGCATTCCTATTCTTTACAATGGGAGCATGCATTCCGACAGGAATGCATGCTCTTATTGTAAAGAGTTGAGGTGGAGTTCATTCCTGCACCCCGTGGCAGGCACCTCAAGGTGTAGGGATCACAACAGGGCCACCACCCAGAGGCCTTACACCCATGGGGGCCGTGCTGGAGGCCCCCAAAGTTGGATTCCCACAGCCTTTCCATGTCGGAAAGGCCAGCACAGAAAGGTTGTTGAAATCTGCCATTGTAATTCTTTGGGCGGAAAGAGCCGCCCGAGGGATTACTGGAGGCTTTCCGAATGGCAGACAGGCTCTCCAGAGGCCATTCAGAAATCCATCAAAATGGGTCGGTGGGAAAGGAATCAGAACGGGGCGTTTCGATGTGCTCAGAATGGCTCCAACCGACGGTCGGAGCTGTGTCCGGCTGCATTGTAATCGGGCCCATTATGTCTAAGGTAATGCAGGTGTATGCGTGTTGTCAGGGATGTAAACATGTCAGAGGAGTAGCAGTCATTAGGAATATGGTGAGCCCTAACGGAGTAAGAATGTAAATTGTTAATGTAAATCCCAAAAGCCTCCAAATTGTAATGGAAAGTAGAGAAAGAGATTTCACCTCTTAGGAAAATCGATTTGTGCTAAAACAAAACAATGATTAAAAGTTATATGCCTCTCAAGGCACATTTTCTCAACACTTTACCCACCAAATATTCTACAGTGCTGGAATAAGTATAAGCAATATGACTGTGTGTGGAAATCTACCACGTGTAGATTTTCCAGACATATTCCTAGAAAATGCAAAAACAAACCATACAAATAGCAGGCGGACTTTTCAAAGTGTAGGTTCTCACATTTATCTAAGAGTTAGGCTCATACAAGTAATGCATGAAGACCTACATTAGGCACATTCATGACTTTGTGACTCATGCATAATTACACCAGAGTGAGTTAGAACTTTTTGAGGAATACGTCTGACTCAGACCTGAAAAAAAACGTTATTCTTTGGACCTGGAAGGAGGTGATGCTTTCAAATGGTCTATTCAACCATCAATTCATACTGTAATCTGCCATTTGAAAACCTTCACTCATCACCCTCGCTTATGTGAAATAATGATTCATAAACAACCAAATCCTTGTTTTATTCATGAAAGTAAAATTAATCATATCTGATTCTGCCTGAAGGACAGTTCAATGAGTATGCAACTCAAATACTGCAGCAGTTGTCAGATCACGAGTTTGAATCCAGGCAGCCTTCAATTCTCCGTATGGTAGGTAAACTGAGTACCATGGGTGGATAAAGGCACATCTGTTATTTACAGTGCTTAGGTACAGTAACATCTGTTATTTACAGTGCTTAGAAGCAGCAGAAGAGTGGTATGTACCGTTATATAAAAATGCATGCTATAATTAAAAGGCGGATATAAAGGATACTAACTGTCATAAATGACGAGAAAACATCGCTTGGTGACTACATGTCCCAAGAGACTCTGGGGCTCTGGAGGGGGCCCTTCAAACCATCATGCCCTGTGCGACCAGGAGTGCCGCTACAAGGGATTTGCCCGGGAAAAGCCTAGACCATGGGCAGGACCATTCAGCACCCATCAACGACAGGAAGATGCCAGGCAGGGCCATTCCCCTTTGCCCTGTATTAAAGGAATGAGCCTGGTAAGAGTTTATGTTTAACCGCTTGGGCCAAAAGAAGACTTATTTTGCCATAATTTACTCAAAGTGTGTAGAAAAGAGGTTGGGTCGATGTCCTGCCCCTCCCCCTGCTTATTTAGAGTCACTTTCCCCCTTTTTCTTTTTTCTTTCTTTGGGCACTAGTTTTTCATAAGCCATTGGGAAATACAAGACCACAGTGGCACCCTCAGGGAGCACAGGGACTACTCTGGATGTGTTTTTACAATGAGCGGTTGTAGTCATCTCAAAAGAAATTGAGCAGACGGAATGCCTCGTGTCAATTTCTTCATCTCCAAATGCCAACTTAAGTTCTACACCGGCTGCTTTGGCCACCCAAAACTGTGGTACAAATAACAAACCCACCCCCCCAGATGAAGATCAAAGTTCTGAGACAACAGTGGCTGCACCAACCAGTACCTCTGTACCGACATTACCTCTGTGGGAGGCATTAAATTCCCAAGCGGGCAGCAGAATAACTGGGGGCCAGACAGGAAAAAGGAAAAGAATGGCAATAAACACCAAATCGAAAAGGCCTCACATTGTAACCCTGACCCCTGCGTCTGAAAAGGAACAGGCAAAAGTGGATGTTCACGCTAGGGGTTTAAATGTCCTCTTCATTGATCTTAAGGACTCCCTATTGGACTTTATATCAAGTAAATCTGAACCCATCTATACTCGCTTCAAGGCCATTGAAGCCAAACTAAATTTGGCCCCCCCTCACATCTCACCACAACAAACAGGTGTGCCACTAAACTCTATATGCCAGGATGAAAACTGCCATACTTTAAAACTGACTGAACCTATCCCCTCTCCATCGAATATCTCAAAACCCCACCCAAGTGTTCCAAGGGAGAATCAGAAGGGATTAGGGCTCTCAGCAAAGCCTGGGCAAGGTGAGTCTGCCAGAAATGGACCAAGTAGTGAAACTTTAAAACCCATAGAGAAAGACCATATTGTTCCACCACTTCTACCTGAATGCACCCCTTATGTCTTGGTTTTGAAAAATGTTCCAACAATCTCTGCATCAATTCACAAAGACTTTGTGGGCCTGAAGAATAAAACAATGTTCTGGCTCAAAAGTAGGGTTGGCTGGATGCCGGATTTATCATCTGAAATTATGATGGTTAAAAGAACTCCTTGGATAGGTCTCGCCAGAAAGGAGTCAAAGGGTGATTGCTTGATTGTCCATTTTAGAACACCAATGGTGATAAAATCACTTTTAAACTTTTTTGAAAATCAATTCCTACCTCCATGCGTTGCTATTCAGCTGCTGCCTCTGGACTATTTCCATAAACCATATATACTGCCCAGGGCAAACAGTGCTGAGGCCAATGATTGTTCCATCCTAATCAGACATAGGTATAATATTTCCACCAGTAATGCAATTGAACCTTTGGCCGCCTTGGAAGACATTGACTGATGCCACACCAGACTGGCTTCTGCTGACAGGGAAGTAGGCCCTTTTCCTTTGACTCAGGAAACATCTAACCTTTTGGTTAAAGGGGTCACACAAATTATCCAGAATCATTACTCTGAATTCGGTCTCTGCAAATCTGGCCCGTCCCAGTCTGAGGTAGTTTCATTGGGAAATCATTTTTAAGGTCCTGCTGAGAATTTTTTCAGTATTGTTTCTTGGAACATTGCGGGAGCATGTATGAAAATTTCAAATCTGGACTGGGTCAGCTTCATAAATGCTGAGCAAAAAACCCGAAGTATCGGGTAAAGGGCCTAGCCATTAGACAGGGAATTGAGTTCCTAATCAATTAGATCCGGAAAAACAACAAGAAAGAAGAATTTCCTTCTTGAGTCCCCTCACTCACCAGGGTTTCCCCATGGTGACATGCTTCATCATTGGGGCCATCTCCGCTCTCTACGAGCCGAGGCGTGCTACGACTCTGCGATAATTATGTAGGAGCACTAAAGTAGAAGACTATGTGTAATGTAAAAGTGTAGTGGAGTGGGCTGAAGTGAGTTAAAAATACCTTGCTAGTGGGCGGAATACTTTATTCTTGCTCCTAGTTTGGTATGTCTAAAAACGGGGTATGATACAAGTAGACCTAACTATAATGGGTTAGAAATCCCTAGTATACATCAACATGTTTCGAGCTTCCCCAGCTCTTCGTCAGGACCACACAGGGACCAGCCCTGTGTTTGCCACTCCTAATCAACCAAAATAAGGTAATCTAAATAATGAAATAAACGCTGCAACCCTAAAGAATGCGTTAATCTATACATACGCTCAAGACTTTATCACGTAGTATCTGTATGATAGAAAAACAAACAAAGTTAGGGAAACAAAGGCCCCCTCTCTTTGAGTAGGTGGGTATACAACATTGTTCAATGCGCTTCCACAATCAATAATGCTCCTTAATGGTGCGTGCGATAATCCAGTACTGCGCGTGGTCTTTAGCCTGTGTAGGATAAAAGGCATGCTGGAAAACTGTGCTACAGGAAGTATATAGTCGATCCCCGTCCCCTGACACGCCAATATGCGGTCCGACGGGGAGCAGACTAGGTATTTCCCTTTGAGGCGTTCTCATACTAAGTAAGTTCTTCCACTTAGGCTGGCCGTGGATAAGCTGCCTTCAGACCCGAATCAATATATCTGGGGTATATTTTAAAACTAACGAGGCCTTTTCTTCCCGTTTTCTTCATTTTCACTCCTCAGATTTAGGACCAAGAGATCCCTCAATCCCGGCGGTCCATGAGGCATAGTCATGCTTTTTTTGAAGTATGTAATTACGACCGCAGTACCAACATTATTATATTATCTTATGTGTGTGATTGGTGAAATTCACGAGGTGTGTGTGTTAGATGTCAATATTCATGTTTTTAAACCTAGGTTATTCACTAGCAGCCCACTAGCAAGGTATTTTTAACTCACTTCAGCCCACTCCACTACACTTTTACATTACACATAGTCTTCTACTTTAGTGCTCCTACTTAATTATCGCAAGTCGTAGCACGCCTCGGCTCGTAGAGAGCGGAGATGGCCCCAATGATGAAGCATGTCACCATGGGGAAACCCTGGTGAGTGAGGGGACTCAAGAAGGAAATTCTTCTTTCTTGTTGTTTTTTCCGGATCTAATTGATTAGGAACTCAATTCCCTGTCTAATGGCTAGGCCCTTTACCCGATACTTCGGGTTTTTTGCTCAGTATTGATAAAGGAGGGTGGACCTAGCTCATAAATACCTCTACCTCCCCCCAATTTTTTGTTTATCAGCTTCATAAATGCACATGAAATTATATGTTGTCTGTCAAGAAACCTGGATGATGGCAAACTTCTACATCAACGGGTATCATGCCTTTTTTTCAACCCGCAATACCATCCAAGGCAGGCAGAGCAAGAGGAGTACTTGCCAGCTTTTTTCGGTTAAAGTCACTGACCTCAAAATAGCGAAATGTTGGGCTTCCTCTCAGTTGCTGATTTCTCTCCTATCATTCCCTGTTGGGCCTGAGATTTAGTTAATTCATTTTTACTATAACATTTTTAACCACTTGGTTAGGGACATTATTGACCAACTTGATGAATTTCTTGAGGGTGTCTATCAAAGAAACCAAACATATTGGGGCCGACTCCGATTCGGGCCGGAAATCTCTCCGACCGAGCCGGACCCGGAGAGATTTCCGACCGAATCGGACCCGTGCAGCCCGACCGAACGAGTACGATGCGCACGTATGCCATCGGACTCGAGTCGGTCGGACTCCCATTGAAGTCAATGGGAGCCTGTCATACAACGCGTACGCGGGCTCCCATTGACTCAATGGGTGCGATGCGGACAAGTGCGCCCCTACAGCGTGTACGCGGCGAAGCGATTCGCGCCGTACACGCACAGGTAGGGGACCCATGTGTCCCCCTGTGTGCGACTCGCGCGGCTACGCGTACAGGGGGTCCGACACGGACCCCCAAAGTACGGCTCCGACAGCTCTTTTGAGCCGGAGTGCGCGGCTCGGTCGGACTGCTCCGCGGCGCGCATCGTACTTACCCGGCCGGGGAACGTCTCCATTGCGCGGTGCGAGTCGTGTCCGTGCGAGTCGGTCGGTGCGGTTCGACCCGGGATCGAGTCGGTCGGAGCGGTCGGGACGCCCAGACGAGTCGGTCGGTGAATACGCATCGTACTCGCTCGCCCGGACGCGCGTACGGATCGGTCGGGAAATAGGGCTCCGAATCGGATCCGGTTAAGCCGAATCCGATTCGGAGCCCTACCGGCCGAGATCGGAATCGGCCCCATTGTCTATATTATCTGGGTTGGAAAGTTTAACATTATCACATGTAACTTTTCAGATACACAGGTCTGTGGCATTAGTAACGATCAGATTGATAATGCAATACACTTTTACCATTCTGTTTACGGTGAGGCTTTGAATGAATTGCTGGTAAAGTACAACTTAGGGCCAGATTTAGATCTTGGTGGATGGGTTTCTCCGTCCCAATGGTGACAGATATACCCTCCGCCGAAATATAAATCCAATAGGATATAATGGGATTTATATTTTGGCAGATGGGATATCCATCAGCGTTGTGACAGGGTAACCTGTCTGCCAAGATCTAAATCAGGCCCTTAGTCTTTTCAAGTGATATATGCAGTACAAGAAATGCATGTGTCCCATCTTTCTCAGAGAATCAAGCAGGAAGTACCATAGATTATATACTCCCATCAACTGAGCTATCGTTCCCCCTAACTGATTTTATGGTGTCTAACAGGTGTGTAAGAGACCATAACCCACTTTCTATTACGTTCGATTCCCTTATTAAAATGTCAGAGTCCAAAAGATCTGATAATATGGAGATCACTACGAACAAAGGATTAAAATTAAAGTGGGATTGGGTAGATCCAGCTGCTTTTAACCAAACTATTGCTGAAGATTCCCTAGTTTCCATTATGGTCTGCTTAATTGATGATTTAGGGCCCAAGGAGATTCAATCCGAATTTGTTAACATTTGCAGGTGCATTCCGAATCATCTCAGATCTTCTGCTCCTCCCCGTGAGATGTCACTTTTCTGTTGGTTAAATACAGCATGTTCGGCTGCTCATAGAAAATTGATGGTCGTGCTGAAAGGTCGCCCACGGGTAGCTTGTGATGTCAAGTATGCTAGAAAGAATTATAAACAGATCCTTGAGGCAAGGAAATTCAAGATCAGGAACAAAGATCTCAAAATGGCTGGGGAGTTGAGGGACAGCTCAAAATGTATGCAAGTGGTTAATAGGCCACTTTGTAAGGCGTCATGCCCCATATATTGATACTGTAATATCAGTGGACGGATGAGTTTCTCACTTTACAAATTTATTTTAACCAGGGGACACGTCCATGCCACAAGGGCCTAACTGTATTTTGGTTAGTGAGCCCCCTTGTGATATCCAAAACCGAATGAATTTCATGAGGTAATTGCAGCTATAAAGAAATATATCCCAGGTAAGGCTCCGGGACCAGATGGCATCCAGGCAGATATTTTTTAATCTAATATTCATCTGTGGGCCCCATTACTTACAAGTGTGTTCAGATCAATTGCCCCGAGCCCTATTCCTGACTCCTGGAATACTGCCACTGTAGTTCCTATATTTAAAAAAGGGGGCTGGTCCCAGCCAATTTGTTATTGGCCGATCTCCCTAATGGATTCTAGCACTAAGATCTTGAGTCAATCACTATTGTCCTGCCTTGAAGATTGGGCCCTGGATAATAATGTTCTATCTGATGTTAAATTTGGTGTTAGACCTGGCATAGGGACAATGGAACAATGCTTAAACCTTTATTTAATAGTGGGGAAATATACCATGGCAAAAAAGGATTCTATGCACTTGTCTTTTATTCATTTATCAAGTGCTTTTAACCTTGTGAAGCGTTCTAAGTTGTGGGAATTAATGGGCAGGATGGGAGATGAGATTGAACGCCTAACCCTCATTAAGCGATTACACCAAGATCTTACAGTAAGGGTGTGTCTTGTCCCCATTCCTCTTCCTGCTCTACATCAATGAGATTAACAATTACCTGATGGAAAATAGAAAGGATGTGCCACGTATGTGGAACAAGTTTATCCCCATTTTATTATACGCGGCCAATGATGTGTTGATCGCCAGCACAGCAAATTAACTTGAAATCCTTTTAGATTTGTTTCTAGCTTATATGAAACATCTAGTTCTCCAAGTAAATTATTCAAAGTCTTATGTAATGACTTGTGGCTGCCCAAGTACTAAGTCCAAGCATTTTAACATTGGGGTTTTTAAATTAGTAAAGGTGAAGAACTTTAATTATCTAGGGAGTCTTTTGGCAGGAACATTGAGGTCATATTTAGATTCGCCCATAAGTTAAAAAGCAAGCTAATCATAGAAATGCTGAGTTTGTATAGAAGTAAGTGTATTGCGGTGGGACATATGGTGCTGGGTTGTGGAGCTACAGAAGAGCTTGTATCCTCCAAAGAGCAGTAAGCAGCTTTATGCGTAGATTAATGTCAGTTCTGGGAGGTACCGCTGCTCTAATATGTCACAAGGAACTTGGAGGACCTGATTGGGTTAGCCCCTCTACTACTCTGGGTCAAAATTTGGGGATCACCAGAGACTGGCCTAACCAGAACCTGTATCACCGACTGCAGACCAAATATCTTGGCTCTCATATATGAAGGAATCATTTAAGAACTGAGGTTTATTGGATCTGTATGAAAATCCTCACATAATCGGGACGGAACATAAGTTATGCGTTAAAGAACGCTACCTGGAGCATTGTATGAACATACACCTAGAAAAAGCCCAGGCTAAGAAAACGATTTTTAGATATTGGCAAGTGTCAACAACACGTAGTATAGAGCCTTATTTAGGGTGGATTATGAACCCAATACATCGGCTATTGGCTCACTCTTTTTAGGTTGCGCACGCTGCCCTTTAAATTTGCTTTTCCCATACCAGGGGCCTGGAAACAGGACTTACCACCTTGTGGGTGCAATAATATCTCAACTCAATGCACTAGTCAATTTGTCCTGTTCTGCAGTTTGTACTCAGGGCAGAGATGCTCTTCTCTGGTCCAGATTTTGCATAAGTCAAATTTGAGACCTACAGTTCCTAGGATACCTAGAAACTTACTATTAGGCCTGGGCGAAAAACTACGCTACGCTCGCGTAGTTTTCATAGTTTGCGCAACTACGCGCTTCGCGAATTGCACGTAGCACAGTGCAAAAACGCGTAGCGGGCATTTTTTGCTTGCTTGCGGTCCTCAACGTCAAGTTGGCGACCGCGAGCGAGCAAAATGACATCCCGGCGAGACTTTTTCCTCGTTCGCGATCAGCAACATCAAGTTGCCGATCGCGAGCGTGGAAAATAAACCTCCCGGCAAGATTCTCAACGCGAGGAGGTCAGGTTTCTCATTGCGAGTGGTCGCGTATGCTCGCGACCGCTCGCGATGAGAAACTACCAGTCCGCGTTGAGAAAACTGCTGCTCGAGTATAAATCTACTCGAGTGGCAGAAAACGACCGCTTGCACTGTGCAAGATGCCATTTGCAATGATTGCATAGTGCGGACAAGCATCCGGCACTGTGCAATCATTGCGAACAGCATTTTCTACCGCACTACGCAGTTCGCGTAGTGCTACGCGTAGCTTGCGTAGTGCGAAGTGCTCTTCACATAGCTATGCGTAGCGCTACTACACGAACTACGCCCAGGGTTACTTGCTATGCATTATTAAATTTGAGAAAATCAGCTTTTTATATCAGGAACAGGTATGAATTCTAATATAATATATGCCAATAGATGATTATTAAGTTATACATGTGCCTCTTTGGTTTAATGAATGAGCCTTTCATATGCTGAAAATGATATCTGTTTTGGCGTCTCAGGCCCTAAAAGAAATCTTTGGGCCATATTATCAAGAACGGCGATAACATTATCGCCGCTTTAGCGGCAGGAAACTGCCGCTAAAGCGGCAATAAGGGGCTTGATAATATGCCCAATAGAATTCCAATAGAAGCCCCGGTTCTGGTGGGAAGGACATCAAACCTGGGCTTCTATTAGAATTCTATAGGGCATATTATCAAGCCCCTTATCGCCGCTTTAGCGGCAGTTTCCTGCCGCTAAAGCGGCGATAATGTTATCGCTGTTCTTGATAATATGGCCCTTTGTTTTTAACCCTCCTGTGAAAGTTATCTCTTAAAATTGTATTTTGAGCCAAATTACGCATATTTTTACATAGATTTTATTGATGCAAAATTTGCTGTGCTTTTATGGCTCCAACCGAATAAAGATTTCTTTGTTTGACTTGAAATGACGAGACAGTGGGGAATATTCTCAAGGAGCCATCGCCGATTTATCGGCACTTTAGCGCCGCAAAAGTAGCGATAGACTTATCGCCCCATTCACAAGCTGGTGCAAACTGTCGACATGGGCAGTTTTCCTGCGATAGCTGGCGTAAAACACATCGCCACGGATGAGAGCGACAAACAACGCTAATGACATGCAGAGTAGGAGTTCCCGTGCAAAAACACACAAAAACACCACTTTGTGATATTCTCAACGACCAGCCAGATCTGCGATGCCGGACAAAAACAGGCGATAAGGCGCGTTAGCAGCAGGGACTTAACACCTGCTCATTACTGGTCTTAAGTAGGACGATAACCTGCTGTACAGAGGGAGCCCAGGCCAGAGCCACATCTGAAGACCAACACATGTCATGGATCTAATGATCATGCAGCTCGGAGACCCAAGAGGTCCACAACACCCACCGCCACCACCCCAGGTCCCCCTCCCTCCCCCCCCGGACTAACACTGAGGCTGCGCAGAACAAGACAGCTCACCGTCCGAAAACAGCATGGCCCCTCAGCCACACAATTGCAGAATGTGGGGAGAGGTGGGAACCAAGTATGTGTGAAGGAGGCAAGTCACCCATGAATAAGAATGTACACAATGCCAAGTGTGGTGGTGATGTGCTGGACAGACTCCAGTATGCAGAGCACAGACATGTCCCTGTGGACACATACTGCTAGTGTGTGCAGTGTTGTGGACAGTGGACGCAACATTCTTACCTCAGGCAGTGGGGAAGACCTCGCTCATGTAGCTGTGTCGTCCCCCCCTGTACGCGGAAGTGGAGTGGGCTGGCCCGGCGTACGCCACACCAGTGTAGGAGTGTGAATAAATTGACTGGGGCTCTGGGCGTGGTTCACTTCCGGGATGGCCAACGCGTCTACCAGGGCGGTGCCCCTCACCCTGCCACGAGTCCACCGCCGTGACCGCCAGCCTCCTCAGCCGATCGCTGCCTTCCGTGACACAGGCCCCCAGCACACCCAGTGGCACAGCACCGCAGAGTAATGTGTGCGCTGACTACTGCTTTCTGCCTACACTGCGGTCAGCAGGGCTCACAATTCAAATTGAGTCTTATTTATTTATGGCAGAGTCCAGTAGGCAACAGACATTGCTTCCAGGGCGGCCCGCCCGGACGACACATCATTGCAGGCCACGCACCCGCCAAGCGCTCCACGTGCCACTAACTCTGTGCAGCTCAAGTCATCACCACGTGGCTGTGGGCCCTCGCTGACCGCTGCCTCCAGCCTACACTGCGGTCAGCAGGGCGCTCAAATCAAATCCAATCCTGACCTGCGAGGACACGCCATCATCGCTGGCTGCACACCCGCTGAGCGTTCCAGGTGCCACTAACTCAGTGCACCATAAGTCATCGCCACGTGGCTGTGGGCCCTCGCTGACCACTGCCTCCGCCCTACACTGCGGTCAGCAGGGCGCTCAAATCAAATCCAATCCTGACCTGCGAGGACATGCCATCATCGCTGGCTGCACACCCGCTGAGCGCTCCAGGTGCCACTAACTCAGTGCACCACAAGTCATCGCCACGTGGCTGTGGGCCCTCGCTGACCGCTGCCTCCGGCCTACACTGCGGTCAGCAGGGCGCTCAAATCAAATCCAATCCTGACCTGCGAGGACACGCCATCATCGCTGGCTGCACACCCGCTGAGCGCCCCAGGTGCCACTAACTCAGTGCACCACAAGTCATCGCCACTGGCTGTGGGCCCTCGCTGACCACTGCCTCCGGCCTTCACTGCGGTCAGCAGGTCCCCCAAGTCAAACGATGCATCATCGCAGGCCGCGCACCCGCTGAGTGCTCCAGGTGCCACTAACTCTGTGCAGCTCAAGTCATCGCCACATGGCTGTGGGCCCTTTCTGACCGCTGCCTCCAGCCTACACTGCGGTCAGCAGGGCTCACAATTCAAATTGAGTCTTTATTTATTTATGGCGCAGTCCAGTAGGCAACAGACATTGCTTCCAGGGCGGCCCGCCCGGACGACGCATCATCGCAGGCCGCGCACCCGCCGAGCGCTTCCGGTACCACGAACTCAGTGCAGCTCAAGTCATGGACTCTTCATGATGTAATCTTCTGTGAGTGAGACCAGTTCTGGTGCCCCTACCTCAGTGCACTGCAAGTCATGGACCCTTCATGATTGAATCTTCTGTGTGTGATGTCACAGCCGGTGCCCCTTCCTCAGTGCACTGCAAGTCATGGACCCTTTATGATTGAGTCTTGTGTGTGTGATGTCAGAGCTGGTGCCCCTACCTCAGTGCACTGCAAGTCATGGACCCTTTATGATTGAATCTGTGTGTGTGATCCAATGATCACTGTTCTAGTTGTTGCCAGCACCAACCACTCCCTGAGGGCTGGCTTACACTCACCCCACACCCATCCAGCACAGGCGTCACTGGACATGTGACCCTGGTAATAAAAAGGGGCCGGGCGCACGTGCCCGTAGCCAGTTCCACCATACATCTAAGTGTGTCCGTGTGGTCATTATGTATGCGTGATGGCCCCTGGCCCTACCACATCATATCGTGCTGTGGACAGCGGACGCAAGCATGTCACCTCAGGCAGTGGGTAAAACCTTGGACATGTAGCTTTCTCCTCCCCCCTGTAAGCGTAAGCGGAGTGGGCTTGGCCGGCGTACGTCAGTCCAGCGCAGGGGTGTGTAGAATTAGCCCGGGGCTCAGGGCGTGGTTCAGTTCTGGCCTGGACAAGGAAGTAACTAATGCGTGTGTCTCTGTTGTAGTGTCGGCGCCACCCGGCCCGCAATTGACAATGTTGCAATGTAGCATGCACCCGGAGGGCGGTCTCGCACGAACGGAGAAATGAAGGAGCGCAAGACCGCTCGGGGTCTTGGCTCATACTTGCCAAGTGTTGTGTGTATCTGCATTGCCGCATCATGAGCCAAATGCCTAGCCTTAATTGCAGCGCGAGTTCAGCCAGGCATGAACTTTACATCTGTGTCCGCACTATCCTTACCATAGGCCTACACTCACGTTGCCGCTCACCTTCAACGGCCAACATCACAGTGTCGTTGTCAGGCCTGTGGACATGCGCAGACAGGCATGACAATGGTTTGCAGTTGGAGTGAAAGTGATGCAACCGCGCAGCTTACACAAGTGAATAGGCTCGGGGAGGGAGGAGCAGCTGTGAGGCAACATAACACATAGTGATGCCGCTCACTTGGTACATGCAAGTCATGTCAAACATGAATCTCAAAGTCGCACACATCACACCCCACACCCAACAATCCACATCACACTTCATGAATGCAAGCAGATGACAAACTGACATTAGGGATGAAAGCTCCTTTGTCTGAACTATCAGGCGGAAGCACATCTGCATATCCGACCTCGGAATTGCATGTGCCCGGCACCCCCTGACAGATACGATAGCAGTTGAGGACAACTCCCACACTACGCACAGCCCGACGACAGACCAACGTATACACACCCCACACACAGAAGTCCTTGCTCGGAGTTATCTTGCATGGAATGGCCTTCACACTTACTCCCACTCCATCCCAGGCGTACAACCGTTGCACACTTAAACAACTCATTGATCCGAGCTGTGGCATTTCATCCACAGGACTGGCGCAGGTCAGAACAGTGCCGCTTCAACCAGGGCCACTAACGCAATGGCAGGACATCTCGGACACATGCACAACCCCTGTCACATGGAACTGTACCGTGCACGTATGCTGCATTTACTGGGGGCACTGCCATTGGTAGTGCTGCGGGTCAGTTACCGGCTGAGCTTCCGCCTTGCCAACGTCACCTGCGTTCAGCCTGTGTTGCATTGTCGATCGTGCATATTCGAGTGGTCCATGGATGTCTGCCTATCCAACAGGACGGTAGCCGAACTGGATTTTGACATGTGTGTGCGCCCCCTGTTGGCCCACGACCAGGAGTGTCACCGTGATACCACTCCATGGGATGCCTGGATACTTGGCATACATGCTGGCAGCTGGACCTGGGAAATTGCAGAACTCCTCGTGTGCAGTGACCACATTGAGCCGCTCCCCTATTGGGCTGTAGTGCTAATTGGTGACAGAGGGTGGACGCAGCACATCTGTCCGGACCTGCTAATGGCTAGCCTCGCCATCCTGTTCGATGGAGTCGACAACGACCTCATGTTGGAAATGATTGCCTATGAAGCTGCACTCGCTTTCATGGACGTGTAACTACGTACCTGCAGCCACAACAGTTTGGAACCCATTGCACATGTCCCGACACCTTGTTGCATCTTGGGGTTCTGGTCACATATCCCACGACGAACAGTGGACATGGCTGCATTCGCCTGGACCCCGAATACGTGGGCGGACAACCACGCGGGGTAACACACACCTGTGAAAGGTGAGGCACTCCCCGGAGTGGACAGCAGCGCTTGGCAACATTCCTCATTCTGACATACTGCTGCATTGGTCCGCATGTTGTGGCACTTCTCTTGTCCGTACTGGCACGCATATGCTAATAAAGTCTACGCACATTCACTTGTTTTCAACTGTGATGTGAGTTGTTTTGAATGACAATGTGTGTCTCACTGCCTATCTGGGTCACGGCCATACATGCGCATTGATAGCATTACCCAGGGAGTACCATTTATGTGGAATCACTGTCCCTACATTCATCAATACTTTCATGCTTAATTGATCAGGGCCATGACACATCAGTGTGAATTTGAATGTTTTATTCGCATTCAGTGGGGTGTTTCAGCTGGACCAGAACAGGGCCATGCAAACCCCACTTTACATTGTCGCCCCGTGGAGGGCCAGCCAGAGTCCTTTAGGGATGGACAGGTTCATCGGGAGAGGAAGACTTCAGTCTGCAGTGTGATTGCTGTGTCATTTGTAACCAATCCAAATATGGCAGTCCATGTCGAGGTCCAAGGTGAGTGTTGCTGAGTGTAACGGGGGACAGTCGAAGATGTTATTCCAGAGCATGATGCAGAGGGCAGTAACAAGATGAAACAGGCCATATGGCAGTGATGTATGCTACCACTTCAATCTTGCCACCAAGCCAGATTCATTGTCATCTTCGTCCTCTGATGTATCAGGTGCCTCACATGTGGGTGGTGGTGTTTGGTCTGCCGCACTGTGTGGCACGGACACTTCAGGGATGGAGATGTGGATGGAGTAGTAGCAGCAGCAGTCATCCGCGCCAGGCCGTGTGGCGGCAATGCCATGATGAGGATCTGCAGGGCATGGAAGTTCCCAGCTACATCTCACTGGTGTGCAGCCGTGGCAGCCAATCGTTCCGCATGCATCCGCTCCATGTTCTCCATGATCCTGCGCATGTGCCCCAACTCCCTGCTGACATCGCTGGAGCCACTCTGACTAGACAGTTGTTCTTGACTCCGAGTCATGACTCCAGCAATGTCAGCCATGTATTTTTGGAGAGCATGGAGTGGACAATGGGTGTCCGTTAGGGACTGTAAGTGGACCCTGATGGGACTTAGACACCCATGTATGGCATTTAGTTTGGCAGCCATGAGGTCGAAACCCACCCGCAGCTGATCAGCCATCTTCTCCTGGCACCCTAACACACGGCGTTGGAATGCCATGTGTTGGTCGTGGGGGTCCTGGGAGCCAGCCGTGGTGGTGGGTGCTTCCTGATGTGTGGTCTGTGTAGGGGGTGGGGTCTCCTCGATGCAGCTGGGCTGCCCTGCTCCTGGAGGTGGGGTGCCGAAGCTGTCCATGTGCTGCTGGATGGCGTCAATGTTGGGGAGGTCCTCTTCATCATCAGTGCTGAGTTGTTGTGTCTGCTCTGCAGGAGGTGTTGATTCTCCCTCTGCAATGTGAAGGGGAGATGCAGATTGACACTGTGTTCACATGTATGTCCACGCATTGTACAAGTTTACTAACGGACTGCATGCCAATGTACATTGTGACTGTTTGTGATGAGATGCCTATTTGATGCGGGACAGTTGACATTTCTATACCATCAGGGATGTGTGGTTGTACTTGTGCATTGTCATCTCACAGTTTCCTGCTATGCCAAATGGCCATTTTCTACACACAAGCGGCAGCAGTTGTGTCCTCTTTTCTGTTGTGAGAGTGTTGCAGTTTGTGCCACATTGTTGTCAATGTTGAGGTGCTCTGATTCTTATGTGTGTGTGCTGCATTGTGGGTGTGTTGCCCCTTCAGCTCTGATTTGGCTGGCCCTTCTCCCTTTCAGGCGGTGTGCCTTTCACTTCTGTGCTTATACGGTGCTGAGATGTTGCAGACTTGGGTAAATTGGGCTCTTGGTCGGTGTTGTGACTCTTGGGCATGGTTTGTCCGCAGATGTGCTCTACTTACTTGTGCATGTGTGCCATTGTGCCCATCTCCCCCGTCCCCCCAGTCCCTGGTCGTTACTCACCCTGTTGGCTCAGGTCATGTTGTGCAGTGTCCGGTCCACCAACTCCTGCCACCGTCTCCCCAATGAAGACTCGGGTCACCATTTCCTCCATCTCATCCAGCTCCTTGTGTGTCGCTGGACTCCCACCTCCAGTCTGCATTGCTGCTCTCAGGTTGGCAGCCGTTTTCAGCTTGGTTTTGCACTTCACATCAGTCCAGCGCTTCTTGCAGTCGTCCACTTCCCTTCTCTTCACTCCGACTGCATTCACCTTGGCCAAGATGAACTGCCATATTGTATTTTTAGTTGCCAATGTCACAGTGGAGGTGATGAACAGTTGGTGGTGGTGTTCTGTCACCTCCGTAATGAGGATCCTGTTTCCCTGCGGACTGAGACGTGTCTTCCTCTTCTTCTTCTCCTTGCCCTTCCCTGTCCCCGAGGTCCCAGGCTGGTCCTACGTGGGGCTTGTGGGGTTCTGGTTGTCCTCTGTACTTGCTCCGGCTCCCTCCATGGTGCTTCACAGTTGTTTGTGTTTTGCAGGTGGTTTTTTTGCAGCTTTTGTAGTGTTTGTTCCCGCCTTGCTTGTGGGACTTGCGGGCCTGGCGATGCTTTTCGCTGGATTTTTATCGCAGTTGGGCCCATCACAGCTTTTTTCACGTTCGGGTTTCCTTTTTAGCGCTGTCGCGGTAGTTGTATCGCAGACATTTGTGGCGTTCTCGGGAAACTATTGCATGTTACCGCCATGTTGGGAATACAACGTTGACACAGAGTTATTTTCCCGCGATAGACGGCGATATGACAAATTGCGTTAGCCTATTTTGGCGATGTTTATCGCACGTTCTTGTGAATATCCCCCAGTGTCTTATGAACAAGTATCCATGCTTTGAACAGAACTGGTGCAATGATTGTTCTCAGAATGATTGCAGCACCTGCACAGACATTCACAATCTTTTGACAATTATTTTTATATTGTGGGTTTTCTTTTTCTCTTATTTTAAATAAAAAAAGTTTCTTTTGAATTTCTCTAACACAGAAACCTGTTCTGTCCTAAATCAGTTCTCTCCAAATTTGAAACAGCACTTTTGGAGAAGAGGCTACTGCAGTCTAAATTTAAATTTCATTGACTGCCTCTTGTAAAGAAATGTAATGTATTCAAATGAAGATGTAAAAGCAAAGTGCTTATTATAGCGGAGACAATAGAGAAACTGTTTAGCTAGTCATTTTACTCTGCTCTTATGTACTATTACCATAATTACCATCTTGTTACTTTAAGCCCTTTTCTTTGTCTGTATATCCTGCCTGTCATACTCCGCTGTTACCATCACTTAGCTCAAAAATATTGCAATCACCCATATTCCAGGACAAACAAAAAACAACATTTAGATCTCAGAAAGGGTAAAACAATGCGATGTTGCTAACAGCAACTTAAACGTGAACAAAGCATATCACCTCTTGTCATTCAACAGTTTTATGTATTTATTTATTTATTTTGCAAAAAATGTGAATGCGAACCCTGCAGTGGTGTTTTCGATGGTTAATCATCATGTTAATATTTCTGTAAGTGGTTTTTATAGAGCATGCAGCTGCTTGAAAGTGGGAGCGTGGTAGGTTGAACATTTTACTTCCAGGTTGAAGCCTTCTTCCTAGTCCTAAAAATGTGTTAAACATTGCCCAATATAGACGACATTTTAAATCTACTTCGTTTATGCTAGTCTTTGCAGTCTTTCGTATTTTTCCTTTTAAGGATTGTCCCCACTACGTCTCATAATATCGGTCTTTATTTTTTTCTTTTTTATTTATTTAAAGTTCAAGAGATGCTGAACGGTAACAACAAGAAAAGCATAATCAAACAGTTTTTTTTTTACTGTATACAGTGCCTTCAAATTAATCCAAAAGGCTTGCGAAGCCCTGACTCCCAAACATGTGATTTACTCATGCATTCCAACAGAAAGCCAGGTGTATCCTGGTTTCCTTCAGGCTTACTCTAGGAATTGTTTTGTAAACTCGGCATAAGACAATGTGACAGGCTATCATCGCATGCCTGAGTGGGGTGAATCGGCAGCGATCAGCTCGATGTGTAAAGTTCTACTGAATTTATCATCTGTCCTACCCGTTGGTGACTGCCCTTTCCTTTTAGCCATTTTAGCTGGATCATATTTGGGCTTTTTGAAGGTGAATTTGTTCATATCTAAAGTACTGACTAGCATGGGGATTTTAGAGCGGCACTAGCACTTTATTTTGTGATCTCATTGCACTTGTTATTGCATAAAGTATAACTAGTAGCTGCGGTGGTCGTAGTTGCTTCAGCAGTGAATCTGATAAGTTGACCTCAGCAAAAATTAATAGTGTTCCTTGTTTAAGAAACGCCGCGTTGCACTTTACTAACAACAAAATTATGTTATCGACTTATTGTTTTTTAGAACTGTGGGAATGGCATACACTTTATATACAAGGAGGAGGTTGCTATGTGGGCGAATTTTATTTGCTATTTGCTCCTTAGTGGACTAGGTTTGTGTGGGATTTGAGAGCTGCTTGTGGCATTGATTGATTGTGTTGTATTATGTTTTTAGATCTGTGCTATCGGTTTTATTCATACTGCTTTTCATTCTGTGATGGTTTTAAATAACTTGACACAATAAAGTTTATCTTATCTAGGAATTCAGGGGTAAGACAGTGTTGGAAGCCGGAGTCCCCGTCCCGCACCTCTGTCACTAAATGCGAGACCCGGGACTCCTCCCTCAACGTTAGGCCAAGTAAGGACACCGTTTGAGATAGCCCCGCTCACCCCCTTAGTAGCTTGGCACGAGCAGCCAGGCCTATCTCCAAGGCACGAGTGTACAGTATGTGCAACCACGCTCACAGCAACCCACTGGTGACACCACAAATGGACTCCACACGAGTTTGATAAAACGAGTATAAACTTTATGTAAAAAGATATACGATCAGACCACACGATACATAAGCCAACATATAATAAAGGGTAATATTCGTTCCGGCTGGTTGGTAGGTTCAAATCCCAACCACCGCTTTCAAAATGCTATGCTGGTCGTAATGCTAGAATCACACACGTTGCAATGGACAAACAATAGTGCGTTGCGTAACGATACAATCCTGTGCTGGGCACAGGAGAAATAATACCATGCGTAACGATACACCCCGTTACCTGCAATGGGAGAAATAATGCAATGCGTACCGCTACAATCATGTACTGCGCAATGAAGGAATAATGCAATGCGTCACACCCCAATCACGTACTTTGCAATGAAGAAATAATGCAATGCGCACCGCTACAATCATGTACTTTGCAATCAAGAAATAATGCAATGCGGGCCGCTACAATCCTGTACTTTGCAAGGGAGAAATAATGCAATGCGTAGCGCTACAATCGTGTACTTCGTTATGCAGAAATAATGTCAGGCGTCCTAAGACAGTCCGGCAGTTTGTTAGCAGCAATATTGGCAATGTGTATTACGACAGTCAGCCTCTTCGATAACAGTTGCCCCTCCACACGTATCAACGATGACACAAAGTACAGCTTCTCACTCTGTCCCCAGTACTGCCACTCCTGAATGCAGTACGGGCCCCACTCTGAGCCGAAGCAAAGGCTCACACCACCAGAAGGTCTGAGAGGCCAAGAGAGTGTCCCTCCGAGCCCGCGCCCCGCCCAGGCAGTGATCCACGTTACCCGGGGGCGTGACCCCACTCTCCTCCTTCAGCGAACTGGGCCTTCCGTGTAGAACTTTCTCAATGGGCCTCAGCGGCTCAGCCTGGCAGCTCAGCTCCTCCGGACTGCCGGTCTGGGCCGCGACTGTTAGGAAGGTCTCAGTTGGCCGCAGGGCACACGTATCCCACGCCCCTGAGATTACGTTACTCCGGGTGCACTTCACCACAGCACCCTCCGGGTCTCCTCTGGCACGAAGCCACACACACAACGCTGATGGGACTTCACGTCGACTCTGAGTGCACGCTCACCAGGCACTCCTTCCTGCGGTCTCAGTTGGCACCAAGATCCGCACACCACATTGCAGAGACTCACTTTCTTCCGGTGCACACGATGATCAGCCGATCACCTCCACAGTCCCAGGTTGCACCAAAGCACGCGCACTGCTTCACTGAGACTTACTCCAACTCCGGTGCCCTGATATCCAGGCGCTCTTCACCAACGCCTTCGGCCGCACCCCGACACGCTCACCGTGTCAGAGCCTCACTTCTCCTCCGGTACACTCGACGACCAGGCGCTCTTCACCAGCACATCCAGTGCACCACGACACGCACCCTGTGCGTCCGATACTCACTCCGCTTCCGATGCACACGTTGACCAGGCGCTCCTAACCAATGCCTCCTGTGCACCACGACACGCATCCTGCGCGTCCGAGACTCACTTCACCTCCGATGCACCCGCCGACCAGGCGCTCTTCACCAGCGCCTGCGGTGCACCACGACACGCACCCTGCGCGTCCGAGTCTCACGTCACCTCCGATGCACACGCTGACCAGGCGCTCTTCACCAGCGCCTGCAGTGCACCACGACACGCACCCTGCGCGTCCGAGTCTCACGTCACCTCCGATACACACGCTGACCAGGCGCTCTTCACCAACGCCTCCTGTGCACCACGACACACACCCAGCGCTTCTGAGTCTCACTTCTCCTCCGTGTGTCCAAGATCACAGGGCACACCTTCCGAGGGTCTCAAGCTGCCACAACATGTGCCCACCGCGTCACTTGAAACTTCTCCGGAAACTTTTATGTTCCTGTGTTTTCAAACAGGGACCCAGCTCACCTCGGGCCCTTGCGGGGTAACAAGACACAGCACAAAGCACAGTCTTCTTCAAGCAGGGGGACCCAGCGCACCAAGCACAGTCCCAACAGCCTCTTCCTTGGTTAAAACAGCAAACTGCAGACCAGCCCCAGATCATGAAGCAAGGGTCGGTCCTCCCCAGCAGTCTCTTCAGTTGTTCCTTCCTTAGCAGAGGTTCCTCTTGACCACGAAATGGGTCCAAGCCTTTTCAGTCTCAATCCATTTCTATTCCATTCCCCCTGTTCAGGGGTCTCAGCTCTCCTAGTTATACCCCTAAACGTCTCTGAAGTTCGTTGTGCTCAGGGGTCCCTGACCCCTGCCTAAATCAGTTCTGGGTGTCTCCCTCCCAGTGTCACCTTTCTCCCTTTGAGACTGGGGGTCTGGATCCTTAATCACTCAGCAGGAGATGGGTCAATTGTTTTATAGCCGCAACCCACCTCCCGGTGCTTTTCCTCGCCTGCTCTCCAGCTGCAGGTCAGCCTGGTGCCATCTCAACCCCTCCCTGGGTCAAGACCTCCCCGGCTCCTCTCCCCTCTCAGATCCAGACAGTCAAACCTCATTCAGCAGAGACACACAGAAATGCTTAAAGCACAAAACTCAGCCACTTTCTAAAAGTGTGGCTTCTGAACACACAGTGATAAAACCACTTCCATAGAAAGATGTGTTATGCCGCTGTGAGTTCATACATACTAAACTTCACCTCTCCATTTTAAACTTATGGGAAACTAGGCTAACAACCACAATACCCAGCCTCCCCCATTCTGTCCTATGGGCAGAATGGCCTTTCACCAGTGAAAAACGAAATGGAGCGTTTTCCACTGTCAGGACATAACACACACCTCAGTATATGTCCTGCCTTTTACCTACACTGCACCCCGCCCAGGAGCTACCTGGGACCTACCTCAGGGGTGCCCACTGTGTATGCAAAGGGGAAAGTAAGGCCTGACAAGTGGTTACACTTGTCAGGACAACATGCTAACTTAGCAAACTGTGCGCAGGCCCTACACTGCAGGCCTGAGTTCCCTTCTCCGCGCTCCTTTGCATTCCTAGCCCTGGCACACACAGTGCACATCACTAGGGACTTTACTAGTAAGGCAACATACCAATCATGGCCAACCAATTACCATTACACTTTACACAGGGAACACTTGTACTTTGACACTGATCAGCAGTGGCAAGGTACCCAAATCATCTAAAAGCAAAGGAGGTAGAGGCAAAAAGTCAGGGGTAATCACGCCAAGATAGGCCAGGTCTAACAGACGGGAATACTGCGAGATTAATTCACAGCAACATCTTTGCAAATAGATCTCCCATGATATCTTTATTACAAAAGCTGATGCACCCTAAAGTAACACATTTCCTCCCGCCGCCTGACAACATTCAATTAATTCAGCCCTTCCACCTACTAAAGTGTTTTATAGTTCTGACATGAAATTGACTAAAAACATGGATCCCAAGCATGTGAAATAGACACAGAGCCTGCTGAGGATTCATCTCTGCCTTCAGGATGTCCCCCGTCCATTGTATGCACTGAAAGCACAGAAATCACCACCATGCAAGTTTTGATTGATTGATCTCTAAATATGGTTGGGGATCTTGCATCCAGGGAGCAGTAGACAGGGCTTCTGCTGGCCAAGTGGACTAGAGACCACCCACCAACCACTAACATGATGGAACCAAATGAGCATTTGTTATGGACAACTGGTCAGACTCTGAATTTAAGAGTGAGCTGCACTCACCTTATATTTCCTGAACAAGGAAATCGTATACCGATGAAACAGGACTGCAGATTTCGATATTTTAAAAAACACTGCTGCCCATATGCTTTTGGATGCGACCTGTTCTCCAAGTCGTAATCTTTATTTGGGCTCCTGTAATGTCTGCAGTACTTGCACTGCCTTAGTGTATACGTTACATCCAGTGCATTCACATGTGTTTAAGCTTTAGTAGCACACAGACCAAACTCAACACAGTAATGCCCAACTAGTCTACCTTCTTGATAATGTACTTCAGAACCATGATTGATGCATCCTTTAACTCTCTTTCTTAAATCCTGGAGAATAGTCTTAAACATTTAGATAAAAGTGCTTCAGATTAAAGAATATACAAACTGAGAGCTTCAAATATCACTGCAACAAATTCAAAATTTATAATCATTCATGTCCATATTATATGAGACAGTCCATTCCAGTGATGATTCTTCTTTTAGTCTATTAATACAAAGGAGCCAGTAGTATTGAGTCCAAAAATATTTCATTCTTCAAACCAATATTCTCAGCCAACCCAACACATTTAGTCCTTCACAAAATGACTTCATCAGGGTTGTGAGTAAACACATATGTATATTCTTAAAATCACACAAAATCACTTAAAATCATCAGTACATATTCAAACATACCCATCACCATTTTATTCCATCCCCTTCTATCAAAGCACAATTAATTCAATGAATTCTCACTGACCATCCTTCATCCCCCTATCTGGCATATAGAGCTAATATATCCAGTATCCTCATCTACAATCATTTAAATAAATATATATCCCACACCATCAATTATTATACAAAATGTCATTTCATAATAACAGACCTAATGGGCTACAAATATTATCAATGAATGCTCAAAATATCAATAAAGGACAAAGGACCTCCTGAACTACATACCTATCACACAAATAAAAAAATAGATGCAGAAAAAGGAAGAAATACTAATATTTGTGTATCCTATGCAATCTACAAAGCTTTTTTTTGCTGAGTGCCACAGGTAAGACTTGTCTAGGAATGTGTGTTTTTTTTTTAATTATGCGGGATTACTGTGTGATGATGACATTAGATATGTTTGTAATACTAGTTTCTGTTATGAATGTTTGTTATGTTGACAGTGGTGTCAATTAAGTGATATTGGATTATTGAGGGTGAGAATGATAAGAATTAGAATGATTTTATGTTTGGGTTTATTAACTGGAGTTTGATTGAATTTGGATGAATGTGCATCATGTTTTCATTTTATTTTTATTTCATGGTTTTTTTTAGGGTTACTTAATCAATCATAGGTGACATGTTGTATTTAGGCTTATTAAGTAGGCTTCTTATGGGGTATTAACAAGTGAAAGTTGGCGACTACTGAAGAAATGAAGCCGATTAAGATATTTGTGAGCGGGCTTAGGTGCTGCATTGTGCCTATAGGTTTTGTATATAGAAATTGTTATGGGGATTGTTTTTTGATTATTTTTGTTGCAGATATGATTTAATGGGAATGATTTGTGGCTTTTGAATTATGGTTTAGTTAAGATGTTTTATTAACATGCAGTGTGAGTTTATTGAGGAGGATTTTTAGTTTGTATTGCTTGGATTAAGATGTCCACCATTGAAAGAGAGAATTTGATTCAGAAGCATGTGGTTTGTGTTTACTACTGTGTGTTAAATGGAGGAGTCCGCATCACCTGATTGACTGGAATCATCCAATTAGGTGGGATTTGTTGGTGAATGAATGTTGCAGATGACGGTGCATTTGCATGAATACTCTTTGTTAAGTGTGTTGCAGTTGGTCTTTGGGAGATGTGGGAGCTGTGATTGGTGGTAGTGTGGTTTAAATGTGGCGATATCTTTAATGGGCGATTTTTATACTTATGTGAAAGGAATGTGGAACTTACAGCTGTTAAATTAGAAAGGTGAGTGATCACAGATAGAAATGTTTGCTTGAAATGTGCTGGTTTTCACGAGAACCGCGGGTGAGAAATTATGAAACAGGGAATGGATGTGGAATGTAACTGTGGGAGTATTCTGGTAAGCAGACAATAAGGCTTATTGGTATATGGTAATGATTATGAAATATCAATGATGAAGGAATGGAAGTTGGATAGGATAAATGACATGGCAGAGAGTTGAATAATTTTAAATAACATTTTAAAATTTTGTTAAATACAGTATTGCGTTATTGTGGGAAATATGAAGAATAAGTGAGGAAAATGTTGGGTGTATGAGGGGAGAGTGTGACTAGATTATCGTTAAATTATTTGAAATATGATTGGACTAAAAACATGGGGGAGACTTGTAGAGTGATGAATTTGAGTGCACTCGACATTTGGTTTAATGAGAGAGTATATTTCAAGGATTTGATATGTTTATCCACAGTATTGGGTTGTGAATGTTAACATAAATATAACAGTAGCTATTGGATGGAGACTAGATCACCTTCTATGTGAGTGATTATGGAGCAATTATAAGACAAAAACCAAATGACAAACATAATATTAGCTGAGGATTATTTTTTAATTTATATGTCTGACTATACATGTTAAGGTATTTAGCAAACAAAACTTTTGTAGATAGCAAAGGATACACAAACATTAGTATTTCTTCCTTTTTTCTGCATTTATTTTTTATTTGGGTGATAGGCATGTAGTTCAGGAGGTCCTCTGTCCTTAACTGATATTTTGAGCATTAGGAAATGATATTTGTCTCTCATTAGGTCCGCTATTATGAAATGGCATTTTGTATAATAATTTATGATGTATGATACATATTTATTTTAATGATTGTAGATGAGGATATATATAGGGGCTTATTACAATGACCGATCGACCTCCAGTCAGCAGGTCTGACCGTCTGTTTAAGATGCGACCGAACAGAGTTCGGTCGCATACTCACTTTTCTCTATGGGAGCTTGTGTCACAGCCGTAAACCGGCTGTAATACAGGCTCCTATAGAGAAATGGGCCTGTGAGTAAAACCCTGCACCCTGTGGCAGACATCCCATGGTGCCCGTCACACAGTGCAGTGTTTTACAGGGGGGTCCTCTGTACCCCCTCGACCACCCATCATAGAGAGCGGAGGCAATGGGGCTCTGCTAGGGGCTCCCAAAGTCGCTTTCCTACAGCCTTTCTGTGTCGGAAAGACCGGCACGAAAAGGCTCTGGGAAACCGACATCGTAATCCAGATGGCATAAATGCCATCCATAGGGGATTACAGTGCAGTTCCGACCGGCTGAAAGACTCCGAGAGCCGGTCAGAACCGTATCAGAATGACCGGTCAGTTTAATTCCCTACCGCCGACCGCCGACATTGTAATCGGGCGGTCGGACTGCAAACCGACCGTGACAGTCAGAAAGCCTCTGACTGCGGTCAGAAAGCTTCCGACTAGCAATTGGCCACGTAATGTTTACTGGATATATTAGCTCTATGTACCAGATAGGGGGTGAAGAATGGTCAGTGGAAATTCAGTCAATTCATTGTGATTTGATGGAAGGAGATGTAACAAAATGGTGATGGGAATTTTTTAATATGTATTCGTGTTTTTAAGTGTTTTATGTGTGATTTTTAAGAATGTACATATATGTTTATTCAGAGCCCTGAAGAAGTCCTCATGTGAAGGATGAAATGCATTGGCTGGGCTGAGGATCTTGGTTTGAAGAATAAATATTTTTTTCGCTCAATGTCACTGGCTCATGTGTATTAATGAACTAAAAGAAGAATAATCACTGGAATGGACTGTCTCATATACATTGGACTTGAGTGCTTAAAAATGTAGAACTTGTTGTTGTGATATTTTAAGCGCTCCCCATGTCAGTTGGTATGTTCTATAATTATTTAAAAAATGTCCAGAGCACACGGAGACACACACGATTGAGGCGGTCGCAGTCTGGCTACACTTGGTGGTCGTGACTTATCAAGGTCCCGACCACCCGCACAACTACCATACTTCAGACTTCACATGACCCTCTGTTGGGTCTGAGAGTTACTTACCTCTGCAGTTTCGTAAACTGTGGGTGCTACTATTGGGATCGAATTTCTGCTACAATTTGATGACTCTTCATGACGGACTATGTGCAAGCCTTGAAAAAGTCGTCGAATACGAGGAAACATGTGGCGGCTGTCATTAACCGGTCATTTGGAATAAAAATGAATGGAACCAACAATCTGTCTATGTGTACCTTTTGCTGATTGCTGCTGAACCTACCTGAATGGACCCGCTAGAGTGACGGACCTTCGTACTGTCTTCTTTGGTGGTGCTCTGGACATTTTTGTATTAGGTTGTATAGATGGGCCTTCCCTCCTGTACATGACACTATAGGGATGACATAGTGTCTCTGTCTTCATTGAGCACACCTACTCTACATGTGATAATTATACTCTCCTGAAATTGTGTATGTGCTGGTACCTTTCCTATACCATTGTCATCCTGTCTGCTCGTATATTGTTCTATAATTATGGTAGGGGTTCTTGAGCAGTAGGACCTTATGGGTGGAAGAGCTATTATTCTAGTCATTTGGTCACTTGTGCGGTTTTCATTGGGCTGTACTGCTCTTGTTGTAGTTGTTTGCTTCAGATTATAAATCATGCCCTCATCATTCACTGTTGACAAGCTCACATGTCACATCACTGATTACATCTCAAATGACATCATAGGGCAGGGCATATTCCACAGCTTCATCCCACCAATCCTGATGTACACAGCGTTGCCCATGTCTAGCAACCTGTGGGCACAGTGATGGATCTATTGACAAGCTGTGCACAAAATCCATTCAAGTAAACCCAGCATTACATGACCTTCTGGCAACCGTATGGGACTCTGGGCTCAGGGATTCATCAAGAGAAAATATCTGTAAACCAGCCCATCTAGTAAGCTATGTATGACTTTTGTCCCTTTGCAGTGATGTCTGGGTGAAGGGCAAGTCCTAAGTATAAGACCAAGTCATCCCCAATCTCACCCAACCTATCAGCGAATTCCCAGCAGCAGGCTGTTGGGTTGGTTAAGGGCCTGGCCTACGTAAAGACCCTGTGACGCGGCACCAATCCTTTAAACAAGATGCATATGAATTTTAGGCTAGATATAATTTTATGGTGTGTTTTTAATGTTGTAATTTAAATATTATATTTTTCTTAGTCCAAGACACATGGTTTTGCTCCTCATGAGCTCTTCAGTGGAGCACACCAGTCAGTTAGCCCTGACCTTATTTGCAGCATATCAATGAAAGATCAGTCTTACATGTCCACTAAAGAGAATGTTACTGCAAATGTCATTCCCCTGTGGTACGAGGCAATGGCCCGAAGAACCATTTAATGCAAAACAAACTCCATGTGGCCGCACATTATAAAACAGGATTGACACACATCAAAAAGCCTTCAGCTGTGAGTCTCAGGTGAAAACAGACTCAGTAGCCTTCCCTATGCACTCCGGTAATGTAGTCCATTTTTTTCAAAGTCGTAGTTCTTCAAACAGAGCAAAGGTTGATGACTTACTTGTAATTTTTCTTAGCCCCTGGCACATTTCGCTCTTGATGAGCTTCTTGGTGAAGCACAGCAGGTATTGAGTGTAAAAAATGGTTGCTGTATAACATTCAAAGAATGGTGCCTTCTTAACTGTCCATAAATAACCTACAACTGCAAATGTCATCTCCCTCTGGGGTACGCCATTTGCCCCAGGAACCATTTTATGTAAAACAACCTCAATGCGGCCACACTCAAAAAGGACTGGCAGTCACCAACTGCCTTCAGCTGTGAGTTTTCAATTGAAACCAGACTCAGTAGCCCATGGAGGTTGTTTTGCATAAAATGTATCTGTTGGATGAAGAGTCTGGAGGGGTACCAGGCCTTTCAGACAACCTCCATTGTGTAGGATGGGGGATGGCCACTTGTTGAGGGGACGTTATAGTTAGGAAATAGAATTTTAAAAAACCTTTGAAATTCACTGAAAAAAACAAGGGTTACAGGGACGTTATAGTTAAGCTGACATTTCACTCATACAAAACCAGAGAAATTCCTCATGCCCCAGCAATGCACTGCTTATGACCTCACATATTACATCACTCATGACATGGTCAGTGACATCACTGATGACATCTCAAATGACATCACTGATGACATCTCAAATGACATCACTGATGACATCATTAAATAACTGTTTTTACAATGTTTGCGAGTGTTAAATATATATACCAAGGTGTATTGATTAATCAGTGGGAGTATGAGTGCCTGTATCGATGATTCAGTAGGTGCGTGACTGACTGTATAAGTGAGTGATTAGATGTCTCAGTGAATGTATGGGTCACTGACTAGGTTGTCTGAATGTCTGTATCAGTCTGTCAGTTGGTGTCGAAGTGGCTGTATGGGTTGGTGAGTGGGTACATGTATGGGCATATGGGTGATTGATCGGTTGTCTGAGTACCTGTATGGGTGTATGAGTGTATGTGTGGGTGGGTGAGAGGGTGTGTGACTGCCTGCATGGATGAGTGACTGCGTGAGTTAGTGGGTGTATGGGTTAGTGAGCATAAGAGAAGGGTTGTATAACTGACTGTGTGTCTATGGCTGTGTTGGTGAGTGAATGGATGTGTCAGTGGTATATGGGTGAGTAAGTGGATTTGTGAAAGGGAGTATAGGTGAGTGTTAGAGAATAGCAGTAACAGCATGTGTGAGTGAGGGATTGTGATAGTGGCTGTATGGGTTAGTGAGTGTGGGTGTGAGGGTCTGGATGGGTGAGTGATTATATGTTAGTATCTGTATGAATAAGTGAGTGGATGTGTGTATAACTTTATAGGGGAGTAAATGGCTGTTTGATTGACTCTATAGGTGAGTGAGTAGGTGTGTGAATAGCTCTATGAGTGACTGACAGTATGTGAGTGGCTTTATAGCTGTATGAGTGGATATATCAGTGGCTATATTAGTGAGTGAGTTGGTGTACGAGTGGTTGTATGGGTGACTGAGTGGATATGTGGGTGGAACTATGAATCAGTGAGTGGGTATCTAAGCACTGGTATGGGTGTGTCAATGGTTTTGAGAATGGTAGTGTTGAAGTTGCAGTGGGTGAATGAAAGGTTACATGGGGGTGTGAGTGGCTGTGTCAGAGAGTCTGTGGATGATGTCATCAGTGATGTAATTTGAGAAGTCATCAGTGATGTCACTGACCATCTCATGAGTGGTGTAATATGTGAGGTCATAAGCAGTGCATGGGGGCACAAGTTACAGTTAGCTCAGCTAACCATAACTGCTGAATTTCTCTGGTTTTGTACGAGTGAAATGTCAGCCTAACTATAACGTCCCTGTAACCTTTGTTTATTTCAGTGAATTGCCAATTTGTTTTAATCCTATTTCCTAACTATAACGTCCCTGTGACCTTTGGTTTTTTCAGTGAATTTCTAAGGTATTTTTAAATGCTAATTGTAACTATAACATTCTTGTATCCTTTGGTTTTTTCAAGTTCTAAGGTTTTTTTAAATTCTATTTCTTAATTGTAATGTCAATTTCTTTCTAAGTGAACCTCTAAGATTTTTGTACTTTCTTTCTATAATTGGATATTGTGTATTATATATATATAATACACCACTCATTTTTTGATTTCATATGTGTTAATCAGAAAATACATTAATAACTGCTTTTATTTTTAGCAATTTTGTAAGTTGGCCCAACATTGTTGCATTTACAGTGGAGATTCTGTCATCAGTAAATGTATTTTACATACTGAAAAATACACTTAAAGACATTTTTTAAATAAAGTTTAACTCTAAATATTTAGAAGAATAATTCTTAAACATTTCTTTTTATGATCAATTTAGAAGAAAGCCCTTAAAAACAAAAATGTATTCGTGACTACCGAAGTAACTGCGATGACGTCGGTATCCGTGAAGTGCGAATGTTTTATACAAAGTGTAAAACATATATATTGACATATTCTACAGTATATTCAACAGTAGAGCTTTATTAGTGTACTTTTCAAACTCATATTTTTCTAGTGAGTTTCCAGAATAATCGCCTTCAAACAGATTTTCCCGTTTCACGAAGACAGCGGAAGCTGCGATGATGTTGGTAATTGCGGATAGCGCGTGTTTATCAACAACTATGAAACATATATGTTGAGGTATTATGAACAAGTTTTGTAGCTGTTTACTATTATAGTATTGATAGTTCTGCTTTTCTTTCCATTAAAAAAAAACGACTTTAAACTTGTATTTCGCATTTCCGCTTCACCGCGGTAACCATGACTATTTCGGTCACTGCGAATATCACATGACCGGGAAAGCAAGGAATATCATTGGATAATAAGGTAAACATCGTTTACAACGCATGCCATTACAACGCGGTCATTACTACGACCACGTTGTTACATCGCATACCATTACAACGCAAGTCATTACAACGACTCTTTGCATAAATCTCTGATGGTTGCCTCTCTATGCTCTGCGCTGGGACACTCTTGAGTATCTGTGCGTGATACAAATTAAATTAACATAACATAACGTAAGGGGCAGAAGGTGTTGGATTTTAAACCCAACACCTTCCCTACTGTTGCACAGACTGGAGTCAGAATAGTAAATTATACTATTCCAAACTCCAGCGCCCCCTACAGCAAGTCATTGTAATGACTTGCGTTGTAATGGTATGCATAGTAACAACGCGGTCGTTGTAATGACCGCGTTGTAATGGCATGCATTGTAAACGCATGCGTCCTGACGTGTCCTATTCGATAATATACTTTTCAGCAAAATCAATAGGAAGCACACGCACACTCCTCCTTCTTGAATCTTCTTTCATAGAACTTTATTCTGAGCAGGTGGATTCATTTTGCTGTGTAAACCTTTTGGACTTTTATTTCTATCAGAAATGGAAACACAACAAGGAGATGGGGGTCAACAAGAACAACAGCTGATCCAGGATGTGGAGGAGGTGGAGGCTGAAGATTTGGAAGATGAGGAACCTCCACAAAAGAGACCCAGTGTGGTATGGGATTTTTGTACAATCCCATCAGGGGAATCAAAAACAGCTGTCCAAATTGCAATGCACAATCTGCAAGAAGACCCTCTCTAGAGGGATGAACAAGAAATATTAATGTGGGACAGCGTCCATGTTATACGATCTAAAAACCAATCATAAAAAACCTCTCCAACTGGCAATCAATCAGAGGGAAGCTGGAGGACCATCTACTTCAGTGGCAGCAGCAACAATTCACAGTCAGATACTCCCTTCTGAGGTGCCGACCACTGCAACATATATGTCTCCAGAGTTGTCAAGAATGGCCACGTACTGCATGGCCTGTAGTGTTGTCATACGTGCTGGTGAGCAGTGTATTACAGCTATTCACAATGCTGCAAAACAGCATACATGCTAATTGTTTCCCTTTCACATGTTTTCCACAGTTTTCAGTGCACATTTTTGTTATTATAAAAAAGAACAAAAAAATTAAAACTTTACAAAAGCCTTAAAAAACAGGTTCCTGTTGGAACCGCCTTTTACAGCTAAAAAAAAGATAAAGTATGTATTTATGTTGGAATGAGCGTATGACTGGTGTATGGATAATTGAATGAGTGCACAGCTGGTGCATGGATGTTACAATGAGTGCAGCAGTGGTGCCTGAGTGAATCTATGAGTGCATAAGTAGTGCCTGAGTGATTGGATGAGTGCAAACATAGAGATTGGGTGATTGCATGTGTACATGGATAGTGCCTGGGTGAATGGATGAGTGCATATATAGTGCCTGAGTAAATGGAAGAGTTCAACAGTAGTCCCTGAGTGAATGGATGAGTGCATAGGTAGTGTCGGAGTAAATGCATGAGTGAATGAATGAGTGCAAGGGTAGTGCCTGAGTGATTGGATGAGTGCAGGGGTAGTGCCTGAGTGAATTGATGAGTGCAATGCGTAGTACCTGAGTGAACAGATGAGTGCAAGGGTAGTGTCTGGGTGATTGGAAGTGTCCATGGATAGTGCCTGGGTGAATAGATGAGTGTGTGTGTAGTGCCTGAGTGGATAAATGACTGCATGGGTACTGGCTGAGTGATTTGATATGTGCATGGTTAGTGTCTGGTTGAATGCATAAGTGCATAGTAGTGCATGAGTGAATGGATGAGTGCAAGTGTAGTGCCTGGATCATTGGATGTGTGCATGGGTAGTGCCTGGGTGAGTGGATGAGTACATGGATAATGCCTGAGTGAATGGATGAGTGGTGCATGGGTAGTGCCTAAAATATGGTTGAGTGAAAGCATAGTGCTTGAGTGATTGTGTGAGTGCATGGATGGTGCCTGGGTGATTGCAAGAATGTATGAATAGTGTCTGGGTGATTGGATGAGTGCATGGCTACTGCCTTAGCGATTGGATGAGTACATGATTAGTGCCTGCGTGAGTGGATGAGTGCATGGGTAGTGCCTCAGCAAATGGATGAGTGCATGGGCACCGTCTGGGTGAATAGATGAGTGCATGGGTAGTGCATGAGTAAATGGATGTGTGCAAGGGTAGTGCATGGGTGATTGGATGAGTGAATGGGTAGTGCCTGAGTGAATAGATGAACGCATGCATATTGCGTGAGTGAATGGATGAGTGTACGGGTAGTGCCTGGGTGAATGTGTGAATGCATGGATAGTGCCTGGGTGATTGGATGAGTGCATGAGTAAAGACTGGGTGAGTTGATGAGTACATGGGTAATGCCTCAGTGAATGAATGAGTGTAAGGGTAGGGCCTGGGTGATTGGATGAGTGCATGGGTAGTGCCTCTGTGAATGGATGAGCGCATGTGTAGTGCCTCAGTGCATGGATGAGTGCAAGGGTAGGGCTTGGGTGATTGGATATGTGCATGAGCAGTGCCTGGGTGAATGGATGAGTGCAAAGGTAGTACCTGGGTGATTGGATATGTGTATGGTTAGTACGTGCTTGAATAAATGAGTACATGGATAGTGTGTGAGTGAATGGATCAGTGCAAGGGTAGTGCATGAGTAAATGAATGAGTGGAAGGGTAGTGCCTGGGTAATTGCATGAGTGCAAGGGTAGTGCCTGGGTGAGTTCATGGATAGTGCCTGGGTGAATGAATGCATAGTGTCTGTGTGATTGGGTGAGTGCATGGATAGTGCCTGGAAGATTGGATGACTACATGGGTCATACCTCAGTGCGTGGGTGAATGCATGAGTGCATGGTAGTGCATGAGTGAATGGATGAGTGCAAGTGTAGTGCCTGGGTGATTGGATGTGTTCATGGGTAGGGCGTGGGTGAATGGATGAGTACATGGATAATGCCTGAGTGAATGGGTGAGTGCATGGCTAGTGCCTAAGTGAATGGATGAGTGAAAGCATAGTGCCTGGGTGATTGTGTGAGTGCATGGATAGTGCCTGGGTATTGGATGAGTGCATGTGTACTGCCTGGGTAATTGGATGAGTACATGAGCAGTGTCTGCGTGAGTGGATGAGTGCTTGGGTAGTGCCTCAGCAAATGGATGAGTGCATGGGTACTGTCTGGGTGAATAGATGGATGCATGGGTAGTATCTAGGTGAAGGGATGAGTAGAAGAGTAGTGTCTGGGTGATTGGATGTGTATATGGGTAGTACCTGGGTGAATGGCTGAATGCATGGGTAGTGTCTGAGTAAATGAATGAGTGCATAGGTACTGCATGAGTAAATGGATGAGTGCAAGGGTAGTGCCTGGGTGATTGAATGAGTGAATGGGTAGTGCCTGAGTGAATGGATGAACGCATGTGTATTGCGTGAGTGAATGGATGAGTGTAAGGGTAGTGCCTGGGTGAATGTGTGAGTGCATTGATAGTGCCTAGGTGATTGGATGAGTGCATGGGTAAGGACTGGGTGAGTGGATTAGTGCATGGGTAATGCCTCAGTGAATGAATGAGTGCAACGTTAGTGCCTGGGTGATTGGATGAGTGCATGCATAGTGCCTAGGTGATTGGGAGAGTGCATAGATAGTGTCTAAGTGAATGGATGAGTGCATGGGTACTGCTTGGGTGATTGGATGAGTGAATGGGTAGTGCCTCAGTGAATGGATGAGTGCAAGGGTAGTGCCTGCGTGATTGGATATGTGCATGGGCAGTGCCTGGGTGAATGGTTGACTGCAAAGGTAGTGCCTGGGTGATTGGATATGTGTATGGTTAGTACGTGGGTGAATAGATGAGTGCATGCATAGTGCATGAGTGAATGGATCAGTGCAAGGGTAGTGTCTGAGTAAATGAATGAGTGAAAGGGTAACACCTGAGTGATTGCATGAGTGCAAAGTAGTGCCTGGTTAATTGCATGAATGCAAGGGTAGTGCCTGGGTGATTGGGTGAGTGCATGGATAGTGCCTGGTTGAATGAATGCATAGAGTCTGTGTGATTGGGTGGGTGCATGGACAGTGCCTGGAAGATTGGATGAATACATGGGTCATACCTCAGTGAATGGATGAGTGCATGGGTAGTGGCTTAGTGAATGGAGAAGTGCAAGGGTAGTGTCTGGGTGATTGGATGTGTCCATGGGTAGTGCCTAGGTGAATGGATGAGAGTGTGGGTAGTGCCTGAGTGAATAGATGACTGCATGGGTCCTGGCTAAGTGATTCAATATGTGCATGGGTAGTGCCTGGGTGAATGGATGAGTGCATGGATAATGCCTGAGTGAATGGATGAGTGCATGGGTAGTGCCTAAGTGAATGATGAGTGGAAGCATAGTGCCTGGGTGATTGTGTGAGTGCATGGACAGTGCCTGGGTGAGTGCAAGAATGTATAAATAGTGCCTGGGTGATTGGATGAGTGCATGGGTACTGCCTGGCTGATTGGATGACTACATGAGTAGTGCCTGTGTGAGTGGATGAGTACATGGGTAGTGCCTCAGCAAATCGATGAGTGCATGGGTACTGTCTGGGCGAATAGGTGAGTGCATGGGTAGTGTCTAGGTGAATGGATGAGTAGAAGAGTAGTGTCTGGGTGACTAGATGTGTGTATGGGTAGTGCCTGGGTGAATGGATGAGTGCATGGTTAGTGTCTGAGTAAATGGATGAGTGCATAGGTTCTGCATGAGTGAATGGATGAGTTCAAAGGTAGTGCTTGGGTGATTGGATGAGTTAATGGATAGTGCCTGAGTGAATGGATGCATGCATAGTGTGCAAGTGAATGGATGAGTGTAATGGTAGTGCCTGGGTAAATGTGGGAGTACATGGATAGTGCCTGGGTGATTGGATGAGTGCATGAGTTAGGACTGGGTGAGTGGATGAGTGCATGGGTAATGCCTCGGTGAATGAATGAGTGCAAGGGTAGTGCCTGGGTGATTGGGTGAGTGCATGGATGGTGCCTGGGTGATTGGGAGAGTGCATAGATAGGGCCTGAGTGAATGGATGAGTGCATGGGTACTGCTTGAGTGATTGGATGAGTGCATGGGTAGTGCCACAGTGAAAGGATGAGCACATGCATAGTGCCTCAGTGACAGGATGAGTGCAAGGGTAGTGCCTGGATGATTGGATATGTGCATGTGTTGTGCCTGGGTGGACAGTTGAGTGCAAAGGTAGTGCCTGGGTGATTGGATATGTGTATAGTTTGTATGTGGGTGAATAGATGAGTGCATGGATAGTGCGTGAATGAATGGATCAGTGCAAAGGTAGTGCCTGAGTAAATGATTCAGTGGAAGGGTAACACCTGAGTGATTCGATGAGTGCAAAGTAGTGCCTGGGTAATTGCAAGAGTGCAAGGGTAGTGCCTGTGTGATTGGGTGAGTGCATGGATAGTGCCTGGGTGAATGAATGCATAGTGTCTGTGTGATTGGGTGAGTGCATGGATAGTGCCTGGGTGATTGGATGACTACATGGGTCGTACCTCAGTTAATGGATGAGTGCATGGGTAGTGGCTAAGTGAATGGATGAGCGCATGCGTACTGCCTGAGTGAATAGATGAGTACAAGGGTAGTGCCTGGATGCATGGATGAGTGTACAGATAATGGCTGGCTAAATGAATGAGTGTATGGGTAGTGACTGGGTGAATGGATGATTGCATGTTTAGTGGCTGAGTGAATTGAGGAGTGCATGGGTAGGGCCTGAGTGAATGGAAGAGTGCATGGATAATGTCTGGGTGAATGAATGAGTGTATTGGTAGTGCCCCGGTGATTGGATGAGTGCATGGATAGTTGCTAGGCAAACAGATGAGTGCACGGGTAGTGCCTGGGTGATTCGATATGTGCATGGTTAGTACCTGGGTGAATAGATGAGTGCATGGGAAGTGAGCGAGCGAGTGAATTAGTGCAAGAGTAGTACCTGACTAAATGAATGAGTGGAAGGGTAATGCCTGAGTGATTGGATGAGTGCATGGTAGTGCCTTGGTAATTGAATGAGTGCAAGGGTAGTGCCTGGGTGATTGGGTGAGTGCATAGATAGTATCTGGGTGATTAGGTGATTGAATGCATAGTGCCTGCATGATTTGGTGAATACATGCAGAGTGTCTGGGTGATTGGATGAGTGCATGGGTAGAGCCTCAGTGAATGGATGAGTGCCTGGTTAGTGGCTGAGTGAATGAATGAGTTCAAGCATAGTGTCTCACTGAATGGATGAGTGCAAGGGAAGGGACCGGATGAATGGATGAATACATAGGTAGTGCCTGAGTGAATGAAGGAGTGCAAGGGTAGTGCCTCAATGAATGGATGAGTGCAAGGGTAGGGCCTGAGTTAGTGGATGAGTGCATGGATAATGGCTGGGTAAATGAATGAGTGCATGGGTAGTGCCTGGGTGAATTGATGAGTGCATGGGTAGTGCCTGAGTGATTGGGTGTGTGCATGGGTAGTGTCTGGATGTATAGATGAGTGCATGGGTAGTACCTGGGTGAATGGATGAGTACATGGGTAGTGCCTGAGTGATTGGGTATGTGCATGGTTAGTGTCTGGGTCATTGCATAGTGCATGGGTAGTGGCTGAGTGAATGGATGAGTGCAATAGTAGTGCCTGGGTGATTATAAGAGTGCATAGGTACTGCATGAGTGATTTGATATGTGCAAGGTTAGTACCTGAGTGATTGGATGAGTGTATGGGTAGTGCCTGAATGAATGGATGAGTGCATGGGTAGTGCCTGGGTGAATGCATTAGTGCAACTGTCTTGCCTGGGTGAATGGATGAGTGAATGGGTAGTGTCTGAGTAAATGGATGAGTGCAAGGGTAATGACTAGATCATTGGGTGTGTGTATGGGTAGTGCCTGAGTGAATGGATGAGCACATGCATAGTGCCTGAATGAATGGATGAGTGCAAGGGTAGTGCCTGGGTGATTAGATGAGTGCATGGGTATTGCCTGTGTGTATGGATGAGTGCATGGGTAGTGCCTGAGTGATTGGGTATGTGCATGGTTAGTGTCTGGGTCATTGCATAGTGCATGGGTAGTGGCTGAGTGAATGGATGAGTGCAATAGTAGTGCCTGGGTGATTATAAGAGTGCATAGGTAGTGCATGAGTGATTTGATATGTGCATGGTTAGTACCTGAGTGATTGGATGAGTGAATGGGTAGTGCCTGAATGAATGGATAAGTGCAAGGGTAGTGCCTGGGTGATTGTGAGAGTGCATGGATAGTGCCTGGGTGATTGGAATAATGTATGAGTAGTGCCTAGGTGATTGGATGAGTGCATGAGTACTGCCTGGGTGATTGTAGGAGTGCATGAGTAGTGTCTGGGTGATAAGATGAGTGCATGAATAGTGCCTAGGTGATTGTGAGTATGCATAGATAGTGCCTGAGTGAATGGATGAGTGCATGGGTACTGCTTGGGTAATTGGATTAGGGCATGGGTAGTGCCTGGTTGATTGTATGAGTGTGTGAGTAGTGCATAGGTGACTGGATGAGTGCAAGAGTAGCAGCTGGGTGATTAAATGAGTGCAAGGGTAGAACCTTGGTCATTGGATGAGTGCAAGTGTAGTGGATTGGTGATTGGGTGAGTACATGGATAGGGTCTGTGTGATAGAGTGAATGCATCGATACTGCCTGCATGATTGGGTGAGTGCATGGATAGTGCCTGGGTGATTGGATAAGTGCATGGGTACTACCTGGGTGATTGGATAAGTCCATGAGTAGTGCCTGGGTGAGTGGATGAATGCATGGGTAGAGCCTCAGTGAATAGATGAGTGCATACATAGTGTATGGGTGTTTGTATAGTGCATGGGTAGCACCTAGGTGAGTGGATGAGTGCCTGGGTAGTGGCTGGGAGATTAGATGAATTCAAGTGCAGTACCCAAGTGATTGAATGACTGCTTAGGTAGTGGCTGGATGTTTGGACAAGTGCAACTGTTGTCCCTGGGAGATGGGATGAGTACAAGAGTAGTAACTCAATGATTCTGTCACTAGATTAGTGATTTGACACATGTAATATATCTCGACCTCCACCCACTGTGAATAAATAAAACCAGACACAAATGTATTAGATTTTCATTTTGAACATTATGCAGCCAAACAACATACAATATGTTTTAAGCAAAACTAATTCAACATAGAAAAATGTTTTACTGTTTTTTCCTGTTTTCAGCTTTCATACTTGTTCACTTTCAACAGTGCTTTGTATGAAGACTCCTCATGAAACAGTGGGAAAAAACAATCAATGGATTGTAAAAAAAAACAAATGTGCACAGTAGATCATTACAACTATGTTATAATGTTTACTGCACTCACTACACTTTTTTAATACTGGCTGGCTGATAGGTTACTAACTTAAGGAAAGCAAATATATAGTAAAACTATTTCTGATATTATTATATCTGGTACAAAATGTCCAATAATTATGAACCAGTCTTCATTTTTGCATATCCTTTTGTAAACATCATCCCTCTTAGGCCAAATGATGTCTAAAATGTTCTTAGTCAATGTTTGAAAAACTTAACTCATAGTACTACGTAGAAGTTGCTGTAGCAGAAACAAAAGCGATTTTTTTTTTTTGAGGTGAAGAGACTTTTCACATGCTACTTAAGGGTACTGGTATTATAGTACCTCCATTTACTTTTTATCTGTACTAACACAATGTAGTCCTCAAATATTTATAAATGTCTTTCCCGCAGTTAAAAAGAGTCCTTCATTCTAACAATTTGCTGTAGACAATACCCCCAATAGGCCGAATAATGTCTCAGAAACACATAACCAATATATGTGCCAACACAATACCACATTTTCTTATCCTAGATACTCCTTAGAACTTCGGTTCTAGAAATAGCAGATATAAGTTTGGTAACTTTTTGGGTAGTCTTGATTTGAATGTCACTTGTATGTCATTGCACTCTGTCCATCCTGTTTGAAATCTTAAATATATTGTGTAGTGTCCAGAGATTATATTAACTCCTTCATGAAATATGATTGCTATGGTTGTGAAAGTTCTTTTTGAGATGGAAATTTGTGCAGCTTTAAAGTTTGTAATTTCAGTTCCTAACTTAGTACCATCCACTCTGCATCGCTGTAGCATGTTATGATATATTTGCATACCTCTGTAGAAACAATGTTGACCTAAGTTGTGATCTGCAGTTTGGACAGGTCATATCTTGATGGGCGTTTGTAGTTAAATCTTCAAACAGCTCAGCTTCACAATCTGGTAATGTTAAGTACAGGAATAGTTCTTAATTGATTTCAGTGCTAGAGGTAAATTCACAATCTTTTCACAGTTATGGCTCCATTTATAGGTTAAGCCAAATAATTCATTGATATTCACATCTTCTTCATCTAATAGTCCTAGCGTTAACATTAGAAATTCTTGAGCATCCTGCTGATGATTTTGAGAGAACACTACTGATCCAGTACAATCATCGGGGAGTTTTCTTATTCCATTAGCAAAATGCATGTTACTTCTATCACTTCTTAATTCTTGAAGTAAACTACGCAGTTGTGAAAACATTTTTTATCTACCTTTTCTATAATAAAATTTGTAAAATGAGGCAAATTATATAGTCCATTTATCACTACATTTGCATAACAGTTCACTCCAGATTTATTATCAAAGGGATAGCCTTGTATTACCTCATTGTGCTCTAGTTTTGTTTTCTTTCCTCCTTGTTGATTTTCTTTTTATTCATCTTTCTGTTCAACTCTGATAGACTGTTTAGATATTTTCCACTTTGGACAGAGTATTGCTTTTTGAACCACAGGATACTGGCCTAAATGAGGTGCATATTGACCTCTGAACCAATTATACTCCATTATAAAGCTCACATCAGCACTTACTTTCTTCTCATCAAAATCAATCAGAAATAAACCAGACAATTTTCTAATTCGCGACAAAGCAATATATGACATTCCTTCCTTGAATACACTATTACCATTTCTAACTAGACCTGTATCTACACTTAAACCTTGTGATTTATGAATAGTTACTGCACACGCTAAAGACACTGGGAACTGCTTTCGCTGGACATACGAGTCTTTCACAAGTAGAAAACGTACAATACATCTACCAATCTGCTTAACTTCAGCAATATCATCAAATTTATGACTAAGTATTCCACATCATTTCTGTTTGGATAATTAACAAATTTCATAACTTTACCCATTGCACCCTTCACAAGCCCTTCTTCAACATTTAAATTACGATGAAAGATTACACAACAATTTTTACAGATAAGTAACTGTTTTTCTAATCCTGCAGTTTTTGACACAGACTTTTCTAAACTATCCAATTTCAATTGCAGTTTTTTTGTTAGTAGCATTGTCACGCCTTGATGTTCCATTTTATCATTTGCTCTAATTTCGACAATCTCTTCTTTTTCCAGTTGCAATAATTGCTCATTGAATTTACTACACTCTTCAAGAGTTGGCATCAAGCAAACAATAGACTTCTCTTCCTTAACAAAATTGTACATTACTTCAGCAGCTGAAATATTACTTGGAAACACATTTTTGATGAGACGGATTGGTAATACTGTCTTTCCCTCAATTGTGAGGACTATCACTTTTACATCCTTTAATATATCTGCATAATGCATATCTGATGCTTGGTGCGTATTTTGGATTGGCTCTCTGTATTGAAAGTTTTCCCAAATGTTTACATTTCCAATACTTCTCAGTGAATTCCATTTTCATTATGTAGTAGTTTCTTGAATACAGGTTGTCCTTTTACGGGATTTAGTTGTGGCAGGTCTCCAAAGACTATTAAGTGTTTTCTTCCAAAAAGTACATCGTAGTCAGTTTTCAATATTTGCTACTTTCTTAAATGTATAAAAGCTAGCATTAGGTTAGACACCATACTGACTTCATCAATAATTAGTAGGTTTAAATTCTTTAATACTCTTGCCACTTCATGACAAGGATCAACATTAATTTGTTGTTTTGTAATTTGTTGTCATGTTCAACAGGCAGCATTAATAATCGATGAAGGGTAACTCCTTTTACATTATGAGCATCTAAGCCTGTTGGTGCAGTGACTACACACGACAAAATGGAATCTGTTGTCTTCTGTAGGTAACTTGTCAGTACTTTAATCAAGAAGCTTTTTCCAGTTCCAGCTTGACCACTTATGTACAATAGAACTGGTTTATATGTAGAACAGGCACACTTTTTATTCTCATGGAGAAATCCATTTTTACTTTACCTTTTACCTCTTCAAGGTTTTTTTCTGCTCTGCATTCAATTGCTGTATTAGTAGTTCTAGATCCACAGTTTCCCATATTACTTGCTGCATTGCATGCTCCACCTCATTCATAGCTATTGCAGCTTCATTTTCAATGATTGACTGTCCAAGAGGATCTTGACTTCCAGGTGCTGAACTTTGACTGCTCTGAGAACTCTCTCTTGCTATCGCAGGAGCAATTATTTCTTCTTGTTCAATCTCATCTCTCAACACTTGAAGATACACTGGAAACACAGAGCACTCAATGCTGTCTTTCACAGCGTTGAAAGAGTCTTCCTAACAGTCAAATTCTCCAAGTAGCTTACTTTCAGTCCGCAATGGCTCAAACAACTGCAACAAGGCTAAATAGAAAAACTCTCTTTTGTCTGGAGTTTGGCAACTTGGCTTTTGACGGTCGATTAAATTTCCTTTGTTATGTCTCAACCAACACCCTTCACATCCAGCCACAGCAAATTTACCTTCATCTATGTTTTCATTGACATTACTTCTGAAAGTATAATGTTGAAGTATTTCATAAAGACACATCCTTTTCAGATGATGACTTCTTCTTGGAAAATGTGTCTCCAGCATGTTACTCTTCAGAATATCTGTACTGTATGGCTCAAATTTGCAAGAAATTGAATTTCAGGAAAATACTTCAATACTCTGTTACGAGTATTAGCAAACCCTAAACTCACCCATATATTTAGAAAACAAACTAGCTGAGCTTAACCAGTCTGCACATTCATAGGAGCCTATCTCTCTGGGAGAAAGCATTTTCAAACTAAAACTGTACAATTTCTTAATAAGACTCTTTTCTGCTGAAATCTCCTCCCACATCTCTTTCATCTCAGTTTTCACTGACTTTGTTATATAAGATGTAACGTACCGAGCAAGGCAATTGAGTTGTCTGCAACAAAATGCACATCCATGTTTGCATTCCACATCTTCAGAATCACATGACAGGATTGTAGTCATTAATGTACTTGGAGGCCTATGTTCTTCTTTTAAGGTTGTATGTATTTTTCAGTGATTTCCTTGTAAGTGTATGTCTGACTGCAGACAAAAAGATGTTGAGTCTTCCTTGTGAGATGACAGGTTGTGGGAATCCGAAACGACATCTTGTGTAACATTTCCCTTTTGCTCTGTATTTTTGCTGACAATATTTTCCACTTCTATGATTTTGGAATTGTAGAACTTGTTCTCTTAATATGTTGTCACTACTCTCCTTTGGGTTGGAGCAAGTTACATACTGCTCAATAAAAGGCAACACAGACTCATCACTGTCCGTTCCAAACCTTGCGGCATCTTATACCCACAACAGCATGTGGATATGGGGAGCATCTTTGGTTTGGTACTCTTTACACCAAAAGAAATCAATCCCTTCATCAAGAGGAGGTTTTGTTCAAGATGGAAAGCCATTATTGCTTGAAATCTGTGATTAAAATATCTGCAAATATTTGCAGAGTTTTATGAGCACAGTTCTCCTGGCGTCTTCAGATGAATGTCTTTTATATTTGAATTTGCCTCCTCCAAGAATTCTAGCAGGTCATCACATGCATATTCAGCACAACTCAGCATCAGGAACCAAGTAGAAGCTCCAAGGTTCCTCAACATGCATGTGAGTTCACCATGATGCTGATACCAACATTCATTAGTCCCATGCTGACATGACATTAGGTTTATTAAATTGTATTCCAAGTGCTCATCTTTTCCTTGAACTTTTTCCAAACGTTCTCTTGCTGATATATTATGCATATTAACTACTGGTTTTAGAATATGATTCCCGGCATATGAGAGGCCAGACAAGTCACTCCAAATAATAGGTGAAATATATACGGAATACACTGACGAAATCTAGGGTCATCTGAATAAAGTCTACTGCATCTAAACTCAGCTGCAGGTATTTTCACAGGCCGCTCATCATACCTGCCACCGACTCCAGTAGGAAAAAGATGTGGGAAACACAGAGCTTCTAAACTTTTTTCTCACACACTTAATGGAGCTCCTTCTGCTTCCTTCATTTGAAACAGCTCAATGGCATCACCAATAACCTCTTTAGAATGCAAAGGGTGGATGCTATAATGTTCATAAATGTCTTCTGTCCTGTTATGTTCCATATAGGTACCCCAATATAGGGTCAGGTAGTCACATAACCTTTCACCTATATTCTCCCTACCATTACACTACATAACATGTACTTGGGACTGACCTTTTACCTAGTTACAGTACTGCATACAGGACGTGTGGTTTTACCTGAAAACTAGCCTCATCCATTATGCATGAGGATTTTTGGAAACTCAGCAGGACTACCATCTCCTGCATAATAACTATGTACAAGGGTCATACCTTCCGTCATCCGAAGTCCGACATGACACAGCAAGGTAGAACCCCTGAGGGTGCCACTTTGGGTATATAAACACAATATCTTGCTGAGGTAGTTAGAGGAGAAAAGGACTTCCATGCTGACACAGTGACGATAGACGCTGAGGTTCCTGCATGCAGATACTCCAGCTGGCAGTGGTCTGACATACCTTGTGGGATGTCCATCTCGAGACCAAGACGGGCTCCCACAGTCCCTCACTTCAGGTAATGGGGTTGACTTTATCCTAGAGGGATTCTTGGCTTTACACCCACATACATGCTAGGTACACTTAGGTACATCTAGTTAGGATCGCATCGTCGAAGTACGCATTCTACTGTCATGTATTTTATATACTTGCCTGTATTCATTGTTTTAGCATGATGGTAGAAATCTACCATCCTTTTGCTCTGTTAGTGCTTCTAATCATTTGTATCTGTTTCTGTCTAATGGTTGTTTCAGCCCACCTATTTTGCACTAGAATGACGCTTGTTCAATAAATGCTTATTGGAAAAAGTCCCCACTGTTTATTCTGGGTATCTCTCTGAGACAAAAGTGAGCATGAGTGACTGAGCAAAAAGTATCGCACTGTTTCCACGATCCTGAGGGATCAGGGTTGTCATGTTCGATAGTTGCCAAGAACTATTCTCTCCTTGGTAAGAGGGGTTTCTAATGGCACTGTGAGCTAGCTGGTATACAAGCTAACATACCTGGTAGGGGTGTCTAGAATCAGTCTGACACCAATCCTACAGTATATGTTGTCTAAATGCGCAGATTCTATATAGGTGTATAGGAACTACACGACAGTCCAGGACTGATCCACCTTCTCAGTCTCACCCGTTGATGGAAATTTCTGAGCCTCCATATGTGTGATATCTTGCAGGCTTTCCATATTTCTATAGTAAACATTGTTTTGTACCAGATATAAAGTTGCTTTTTTAACTTTGGTAACATCTACCAACTCCTGCCATATTTTCTTGTTCTTGGTATGCACACCATTTACAAGAATTACTAGTCCTTCTCCTAAATCTCTATCTACCCCTACCGTTTCAATGTTTTTCTTGACTTCTAATCGCAAATACACTACTCTACCTTTTAGACCATCTTGCAGCTCTGTTCGGGGTAACTTGCCTGTCTTTTGCTCCATACGTACTATAGCCTTAAATGGATGTATAGTTTGGATAAGAATGGACTCATAAATATTTAACCAGATCTAACTTGTTATGCACAGCTATAGCAGGCATTTTATTACCCTGTAATTTATTGTAGCAGTACTTACATATAACTTGTTGTGTGGAAAAGTCAAATCTTTCTTCTACAAGTAAGTACAGTGCAAACTTTTGCCAGTTATCATTATTCTCTATTTCACTTTTTAAATATAAATCAACAGTCCGCGTTTGATTCTTGTAGTGAGTGCGTCGACAGCATATACAAACATACTCTGGTTATCCAGCACATACTGTCTTAAATGTTGTAATCTCTTCTTCAAAACCATCAACTGTAATACCTGTGTCCAGTTCTACAACACCTCTTGTTATCAACTCTTCAATTTCTGTACAGCCCTGTTCTGGACCAAAGAAACAAAACTGCACATCATCACAAACATTTTCTACCTCTGCCACAGTACCATGCACAAGTGCCATATTCATTTCTCCTAAACATAAAGCAGGAGTTTTCACATATTACAGCCTCCTAACTAAAGTTCGCATTGTTGAGTGATGTACAGCTAACATCCTAAAATGATGAAAGGTGCTTTGGCACACTTTCTTTGATAAACAAGCTAGTGAGTGTCCCTGCAAATTTGTATGCTTTCTCAGCTTGCAAGGATCCAAACCTTGCAAAGTACTTATTTTGTGTTTTAAACTTCACCTTGGAACTATACGGAGGAATTTCCTTAGTATATCAATGGATTGCTGTCTAATACTACAAACACTACTACAATTCCATTTGTATACAGGGGCCTGATGACGCCTCCCTTGTACCTCTTCTGCAATAACTTCTTCTACATTTCTAGTTACGATCACCTCTTTTGCTATCGGACTGCCATTCTTCATTTCATAACATCGCCCGCTTCCATCAATAGCATGAACTAATCTGTTATCCTGAAGATAGCTTTCTTCACTAAAGAAAGGCTCTGTACTAGAAGTATGTATCCATTCTCTACTAAAAGTCCTACAAAAGTTACTTCTATTCACTAATCTTTTCATCTGATTTGACTCTTCATGCACAATACTATTTTGCCGATAGTCTTCTTTCCAAAAACATATACGTCTGTGCATCTTTAACTAAACTTAAAAGTCCCACCGTATATATAGCTATCTGCGACCACAAGAACCATATCTCACCATCTAGGCATATGCTTAGCAATCATATAAGTTAAAAACCACATTGACAAACACTTCCTAATATATACCTAACAAGTATTACTTCTTTCTAATTCATATACAGGCAGACAACATGTTCTCATCTTTTATTTGTGACTACACTACTCCTGTTTAAAAATGTTACAAAAAGTACTACAACTCCCAGAATGCAAATGACAGATGTATCTCTTTTGCACATGATATTTAAACATTTAAAACATTCTTAATCCCTCATTGCAACTTTCCACAGTACTATACTATTATTTTTCAATAAAGTACACAATGTAATAAAGAGGCACTAATTATTTTTTCTCTTATTTCCCAAAACATTCACCACTAAGCTCTTAAACACATACCCTCTAATACATACAGTGCATCTGATTAATTTTTCATATCATTGTGATGCTCTTTTTGCATCAAACTCCCATATACATCTTCATTTCTAATGTAATGTTTATAAAGAATTACAAAGTTATGTACATACCAGGGAATTCAGTTTGTAGATTATATTGTGGGTTTAGCTCTTTCTGAATAGTTTTGACACTGTTAGAATTTGTAAAAACTAAGCACAAGAATGGTACACCACTCTCATACAAAGCAACCATGAAATGGCAACTTCTTCAACTTTGCACTCTCTGATAATGAGAAAGCTAGCAAATGAATTCATGTCTTTCAGTTTAGACTGCACTATCTCCACTTGTGAATGGTTAGTATCTGTTAACCCTTCCCCCTTTCAAAAAGAGATTCTTATGTGTGTTCGCAATGTATTCGCGATGATCGGGGAGGAATCGCGGAAAAAAACGGAAGTCCAAACCTATAGTTAGCTTCATTAAAAAAAAAAAAATACTACACAGCAGCTTATTACATAGGCCTGAGTTGGAAAATAAAGACTGCCATTACTTAAAATGTGTCATCACTCCTCAACTTTAAAAAAAATGTTCTATCTCTTTAACACCTGTCCCCCCAATACACTCTTAATTCAGTGAACCTAACAATCCAGTGGAACCAGTAGGTCACAGGTTCACATCACATTCTAGAAGGAACAGGCTACTTCCAAATGAGATACAGCAGGTTTGGTTTACTCCAAAGATTCAAAAAGTGTATCAATTTCTGTATTACATTTCTTTTTTTAAACAACAGCCAATAACAAGACTTCTTCCTGAGCCATTCAACACACTACCTAATTTTATTCACTTTCATGCTGACAGCATCCAAAGAAATATATATATATTTTTTTAAAAACACCTCCATTTTAACTGCTTATCCTTTGGAAAACTACGTCATTCAGCTCCAGCCTTCTCCTGATTACTATTGCTCCTTCACTTCATAATGCTTAGACTATGGATTGTGGGCCACAGCTATATCTATTGGGCTAAAGAGTCTGCAAAAAAGAGAGGTATTGACAGGGTCTTGGGTTTGCCAAATGTGCAGGTTACTTGGTTTAGCCAGAGAGGGTTAAAGTTTCATCAGTTGCTGGCTTTGGTTAAATCCATGTAGATTCCCAAGCTCCTTACCTCATGATTGTTCACAGTGGTGGCAACGACCTAGGCACATTGACTGGGGCAGGGCTGGAAATCCTAATCAAAGAAACCGTTGCAGAACTGATGTCGCTTTTCCCTCACACTGTCTTGGTGTACTCTAATATATGCCAAAGACAGAAATGGAAGTGGTCAAATCAATTCTGTCCACAGATTTATAAAGCCAGGAAACATGGGCTGTATCTATAAAAACAACCTGCGTTTTGACAGGCATGGAATTTATAGAAATGATGGAGTACACTGTACAGATGAAGGCAACAGGGTGTTTTTAAGTAACTTGAAAATTTGCACCCGGTCTTATGTGTAGCAGCCATATACACACAACCAACACAACGGCTCTTGTCAGAGCCACCCTAGTACCCAAAATATTTTTTCGTTTTTTTCGAAAGGGTTTTTCTTCTTTCGTTTTTGGGAATCTTCACGACAACATCGCAATCCTCATGGACACGTTGCGAAAATGGAAAACAAAAGCAGATATCCAATGGCCACCAACACATCCAAAAATAATATGTAAAAATATCCATTCTGAAGATTGCCCTACATATATTACTATAAACATACTTCTTTAGAACCATGTTTAAACTCATATTTTTTGTACTAAGTTTCTTTATAAACTATCTTTCAGACCTATTTCCCATTTTCGTGGTTATTCAAGACCTCACGATGACGTTGTTAACCACGATGATCGTGCCCTTTCCATCAAGCCTAAAACACAGATATCCACACATATTCCAGTATTTTACACACTAAGGGTTTCTTACATTATTCTATAAAGTCATGTTTTACTAGAGAGTTTCTATAAAAACCATCTCTAATACCTATTTTATATTTTTGCGGTGACTCCGGAGATCGCAATGATGGCGGTAATCGCGATTCCCCTGGACAAGTCACGAAATCGGAAAACAAAAGCTGACACTCAATGACCACCAACACATCCAAGAATAATATGTAAAAAAATCCATTCTGAACATTGCCCTACACATATTGCTATATACATACTTCTTTCAAAGCATGTTTAAACTCATATTTTCGTACTAAGATTCTTTAAAAACCATCTTGCAGACCTATTTTCTGTTTTTACGGTTATTCAAGATGTCGCGATTACGTCGTTAAAAGCAACGATCGCGCCTTTTCCATAAGGTGAAAACACATATATGCTCACAGGTTACAGTATTTTACACACTAGAGGTTTATTACTGTACACTTCAAACTCATGTTTTTCTAGTGTATTTCTTGAACAACCATCTCTAAAACCTATTTTCCATTTTCGCAGTGAGGCCGGAGATCACAATAATGTTGGTCATACTCGATCCCCCCGGTTAAATTGTGAAAGCAGAAAGCAAAAGTAGGAATTCAATAGCTACCACCACATTAAAAAATTGTAACTATATAATTAATTCTAACTATCACAGTAGATAATTCACTATATAAATAACTCTATAAAAACATTTATCAATATCTCAATATTTCTAAAACAATGCATATTAATGAGTCATTGATATATTTTTTTAATTTTCATCAATATTCGTGACAAAGATGATAGTCGGGATGTCCCCGTGACGGGACACAGGGGGCCGCGCTGGCAGTTGCGGCGTCATTGCGAATATCGCACATGATTAAGAAAATCAATTTTGGACACATAACTTGTGTCGCTAACACCTCCATTTCTCCACCATGGGGTCAGAGTATCTCCACCCTGACCCCTTATGTGGGCTTTCACACAGATTTTCAGCCCTGGGAACCATTCCCTATAGATAAAATGGCAGACTCAACTTTCTATTCAGGTTGTGTCCAGACAATCATAGCATTCCCGTTGGTGCGTGTATCCACGATTCATCGCGAAACCTTTGCAAAATATCCACGGCAAGAGATATCACTATATTTTTAAACTTACATTTTTCAAAACCTACTGAACAGATTTACACCAAATGAGCAAAAGACACTTCCTTGAACCGACATCTACCTCCCGGCTAAGGGGCATATCTACAAGGGCTGGCGATAAAATTATCGCCGCTTTAGCGTCCGTTTTCGGACGAAAAGCGGCGATAATTTTAACGCCCTATTAGCAAGGACACGCTATCGCGTGAATCCATGCTTCTCCGCCCTTTCACATATCGCCCAGCTTTGCATCCTAATGAGATGCAAAGTGGGCGTTCCTCCCCAGAATAACGGGAGAAATGTCGCTAAGCGACATTTCTCCTATTATCAAGCCTCACGCTACGAAGCATGGCGACAAGAAAAGTAGCGATAACCTCTGTTATCGCTACTTCCCTTACGCCTGCTTTGACACTGACTTAGCCATGATATCCTATGGAAGGTGGATATCATGGCTAAGTATGTGTAGCCCTATCAGCAAGCTATCGCCAAAAGTTGTGCGATTATCGCTGGATTTCCAGCGATAATCGCACAGTTGGCAGCTTGCGCTCTGAATTTTATCGCTTTGGAGATAAGTGTTGCTGATAGCACGCTATCTCCGCGATAAAATTCAGAGTTGGCCGGCGATAATTATCCTCACGCTAAGAGCGCTGAGCGATAATTATCACCAGCCCTTGTAAATATGCCCCCAAATTTGGTGTAAGTCCGTTCAGCGGTTCGGGCTGTAGAGGTGTCGTAAGATTCCTACGGGAATTAACATTACAAACACAACCTCTTTTTGTGCCCAAAATTCAAGGTCCCCACTGCACGGATCACCCCCAAAATTTTCATAACAATAGTACCCATTGTGACACTTTTTTGGCAAAATTTCATGCACATTAGGCAAACAACGCCAAAGTTATAGCCAAGTTAAAAAATGCTTTTCCTATGGAAACTAGGCCCTAACTGTAACTACTTACTGGCGATATATATGTAGTTCTAGTTAGGACCAAAGTTTCCATAGGAAAAGCATTTTTTGTTTTGCCAATACTTTGGTGCCGCTTGATGAACCGTCACAAAATTTTACAAAAACTTCCCTTTTTGGGTTGCTGTGTTGAAAGTTTCGAGGTGATCCATCAAGTGTGGGCTGAGAAAAAAGTAGGGTCCCAAAACGCATTTTCCCCATGTTATGTCTACGGAGGTATTTCCTTTTTTGAACATGACTATGGCTCGAACCGCTAAACGGAATTACACCAAATTTGGCAGAAAGGTAGATGTTGGTCCAGAAAGCGTACTTTTTATAATTTGGTGTAAATCCATTCAGTAGTTTCAGAGATATTCAAGTTTACAAAATATAGATATCTGGGAGCCCAAAATCCTACTGAAATCCTACTGATATTTGCTTGGCTGCCAACACTTCAACCAGGAAGTGTTGGCAGCCACCTTGAGACTCAACTTGAAGCCAATTCCCACAGAAAATGTGAAAAAAAAGAAAAGGGGGCAGGGTAGAAACACCATGCCCCCTAGGCCTCTTAAGGGGGGTCCCATTGTGACCCGAATAGGCAAAAAAAAGATTTTTTGTAAAAAAAATTGGCAGGATCTGTCCCACCCCTGCTAAAGCAAACACTGCTCCACTTTCAGCAAGCAAGAGCATAGAAAATGCTCTTGCTTGCGGAAAGCAGAGCAGAATTGCTTTTGGACCCAGGAAAATGCAAACAGACCCAACATGCAATTTGCCATGGCATTTTCAAGATGGCAAAAGTATCTGGCCACACTAAACTTGGGCTATGAGGCTGGGGGTGTGAGTGGCAAGTGCACTATGTTAATCCTTTGCTTTGACTGCTCTGTGCCCCTTCCTTATTCAGTTTCATTCTTTTCTGCCATGTGCCTTTTTCAATGTGTGCCTCTGCCTTTGCACCTCTCTGCTTCTCCCCAGTCCCCCAATATCACCCCAAGCTTTTCTCCCTAGCCCCCCCTGCTTCTTATCTGCCCTCCCACATCTTCTTCCTGCCTCCCATTAGCCCTACCCGCCACCACCCTGCACTTCTCCCTCCTCCCAGGACCTACTTTGTGGAGGCCCCTATTCTACCCCATTGAGCAGGTGTCTAGACCCCAGTTCCCCCACTTACCTGTGACTGGTCCTCTAAGACGTCTATGGCCTCTTTAAACCCTCGAGGCACTGCGTCACTCTCCCCGCCCCCGCTGCTCTCCTGTGCCTCTGTTTTCACAGACTGCTCTCTCGCACCCTTTTCTCCCACCCTCTGCCTTCACTTGTGCCTCTTTCACTCTTTGTGCCACCATTCTTTACTGCTTTGTGCCTTTTTTAAAAAAGAAAATCATTATTTTCTGCCTTATGCCACTTTTCAAATTGTGCCTCAGCCTTTGCCCCTCTCTGCTTATCCGTTGCACCCTAACCGCTTCTGGACTTACACCCCCCCTTTCCCACAATCCTTACCTGATCTCCCACATCTTCTTCCTGCATACTGTTTGCTCGGCCCACCACGACTCTGCATTCCTCCCCTTTTCCAGAACTTACTTTATGGTGAACGCTGCACGACTGCACAGCGGGCTTACTGCTAGCATGGCAAAGACATGCCAGAGGCAAGCCCATCTGTGCCTGGGCCATGCCCAGTGCCATGACCCCATGTCTGACAGACCAGCACAGCTACATCGCCAATAAACTCAACATGCTCAAACCTCACCGCCATGACCACTGCTTTCATGCTGCACCTCACATCACAGTAGGACCTCTCACTTGCTCACACTGTCACTTCACCTGCACCAACACTCCCATGCACCACCCCTTCACAATGGCTTCTGCAGCAACCACATCACAGAAACCACCCTGATTGCAGCCACCAACGACATCTGGACCATCTCCAATCACAGAGATACTGTAGCCCTCATCCTGCTTGATCTCTGTGCTGTCTTTAACACTGTCTTTCACTACACACTCATCTCAAGACTACACCACACAGGAAAACAATGGCTAGCTCTTGATAGCCTTCTTTCTGACAGGCAAAACTCAGAGTCAGGTTCCCATCATACAAATCGGAACCCAAGAAACTCATCTGTGGAATCCCACAAGGATCATCTCTTAGCCCAACAGTCTTAAACATCTACTTGGCACCTCTTACCGGCATAATCAGAGCCTAAGGCACCAAGATCATATTCTATACTGACGACACGCAGTTCATCCTATCCTCGACAGACAACGCCAATACCACCAGAAACAACTTCACAAACTGCATGACCAACGTGGGTGATTGGATGAAAAAGATTTGACTAAAGCTCAACACAGACAAAACAGAAGTTCTGATCTTCGGAAACAAGAGCTCACCACAAGACTCCTCCTGGAGACCGGTAGAACTAGGACTAGGATGATTCTAGAAACCTAGGAAATGTCCTGGATAATAACCTGACCATGGCACCCCTGGTATGCCGTTACCACCTCTTGGTTTCTCACCAGATGCACCTTGACTCAAGACCTCATCATGAACAGGCTAGATTACTGCAATGAACTGGACCCTGGAACCCTAATGTACCTCATACAGAGTCTCCATACCACTCAGCATGCCACCGCAAGACTCAACCTCCACCTCCCTCGCTGCACCCACATCTTGCCTCAACTCAGAGAGCTCCACCGGTTCCCAGTACAGAAATGCTGCCAATTCAAACTCCCCACCCATGTCTTCAAGGTCCTCTACAACATCGGACCTGCCTCCCTCATCAACTGCCTACACTTCTACCAACCCACCAGGCAACTGCAATTAACGTCTCTTTCTCACTCACATATCCACTGAATTCACATAAGCAGAGCCGGAGGTCTCTCTTTCACCTACATCACCGTGAAGACCTGGAATGACCATCCCCCAACACTTGAAGACCTCTACCTCACTACTTAAGTTTTGCAGGAAGCTGAAGACTTTGCTCTTTAACTAACCCCGCAGATCTCTTCCAGATGGCTCACAACTACTCCTGCTCACCTTACACACCTGATTAAGTGCCTGGATACCCTCATGGGTGACAAGTGTGCACAACAAATTGACTTATCATAACATAACATAACAAGACAACAGTCCTAGTGTTCTCCCACATCTAGCACTAAAATGCAATTTGAATCAGGAACTGTGCCCTCAACATACTCAGACACATAAGTCTGATAAGGCAACCATACAGCAACCATACAGGCAATTAACAAGAACTATCCTGTCATCCTCTTTGTTTCCTTCAAAAGACGCAAAACTTCTACAAATTCTGTTGCGGTACACCCCCACTTTTGATGCAACTTTGACTGTAGAGTACTGGGTCCCTGCTGTCCAGGTTCTATTCTTTCCCTAAAAACATGTCCATAATTGGTAATTCTGCCCCCCTATAAGTCCCTAGTAAGTGGTACCCTAGGTACCTAGGGCCTGGAGGCTGAAGAGGGTCCCCTGTCACCCCCTCACGAGGACCATGCCACTGCCCCTGCAACTGGTATGCTCCTGTGAGGTAACAAAATGACCACGTCGACTTGGCACACTTTCTGTGTTCCATGCCAGCTAACACTGCCTAAGATGTGAGGAAGTCACCCCTCTAGCAGGCCTTACCAGCCCTAAGGCAGGGTGCACTATATCTCAGGTATGGACATATTTGCATGAGCAGATATACCCCTATGGTATTAAGGGTCTATTCCCTAGTATTGTAAGTGCCAGGGAAGCCATAGAGAGTACATGGGCTTGGAACTCGACAACTCAAGTTCCACAGCACCATGATGGCTTCACTATACCCAGGAGTGTTTGGTAACAAACAGCTCCTTGTAATAAATCCACACTGATGCCAGGGTGAGATTTATTAAAACATAAACTCCTCAGAGGGCACCTCAGAGGTACCCCCCTGAAAACCTACCAACCCTGATGCTGGCACTGACTGGCTTTAAGCAGCCTGCCACACATAGACATGTTTCTGGACCCCTGGGTGGAGAGCCTCTGCTCTCTGGGACCAGAAACAATGTGCATCCTGGGCAGAGGTGTCAAAGATCCCCCCCAGGATGGCCTAGTGCTCGAAGAGGGAAGCTTTAAAGACCTGTGGCCGTTGTAATACGACCCCCAGCCTCTGCTGCTAGCAGCAGATCACAGCCCCTGGCTTACACCCCTACTTTGGGTAGGAAAACTGTCGGGAAAATTCAAAAAGATAGGAGGTGTGCCCATCTCTACCAACCCCACCCCTAAGGTGGTGGGAAGCGAGGTGAAGCGCAACTTTCAGTCCTCGCAATCTTGAAGATGGGGGTACCCCTCCAATCAGGGCTAGGTCTATGCCCCCTCCCACAGGAGGGTAGCATAATAGACGGTGTAGTCACCCCAGGTAAGGTGCCCATTGGCCCTACCGGTTACACCCCTAAAACGCCTCTTAAATTTTGTATTTAGGTGGCTCCCCTACACTGTTGCTGCCGGACCAGCAACTGAGCTGATGCAGATAGAACCCGGCAAGAACGCCGCCACCTGCAACTGGTTTGACCACTGGACCTGCCGTTCTTCCAGGAACTCTGCAAGGCCTCCAAGAAATGCCAGAGACCCTTCAACCTTCACCAAAGTGCCAAGAACCTCCCTTCGGATTAGATGCTCTAGTCCCCAGCATCCGCTGCCTGCCCGAACTCGACCATCCCATGACAGTCCGATGATGGCGGAACTTCTCCATCCGAACGACAACAGCCAGCCGCCAGTGTGCATGATGGTAACCATGTTGGCAGTCTGCTGAACACCAACCTGATTTACTGCTCTCCACGGACCATGATGGTAAATCTCATTGCCAGTATTGACCACCTTGGCGTAGATACTGAATCCTGCACAGCTTGGGTTCCCCCAGATCCCCATGACCGACATTGCCAGCAGTGTTGGCCTGAGACACAGGAAGACTGGACTAGAACTGTAAGTGGTATAAGTTCCTGTTACTCCACAGGTTAATATTGAACTGCTCTGAAATTTGCATTGTCAAACTTCTGAAACCTGAAAAGTATTTGTAATGAGAACGTACTTACCGTAATGCGAAGACCTTGGTCTTCAAATGAAATATAAACAAAGTATAGTTTTCTTAAATTGGTCTGGATCTCCTTCTTGAGTCGTGTGTCCGTTATTGATCACTGTGGTGCAATAAATGTCTTACACTCCTCTGTGTGAGGCCTAAGGCTGGTCGCCAACACTACCACTAATTGAGCACTTTGGGTTTTGCATTGAGCCCTGTACACTTTTGTGGAACCCCTAGACTCTGTGCAAGTTATTACCACCTAATGGCAATATCATATACAGAGCCAGTTTCCTACAATGTGCTTCAGGCAGACCTGTCATGCAGGATTTGACACTGGGATGTCAACAGGAGGGGCACAGCCCCCTCCCTACATATTCTCTTGAGTTCAGAGGAGTCATCATTTCTCTTTCAGGCCAGCCTATTATGTGCATTTCACACCTCATTCATGGCTGAGCCCTGTCAGGGAGTAGCTGGAGAGCTAATACAAATTAGCCTCCTGAAAGCTCGGGAAGGTAGAGGGTAATCTTCTAAAATGACTTGGGAGCCAATTACGATATTGGTCGGAAAGCCTCTGACCACTAGTTGGAGTCTTTCCGACCGATTCAGTCAGTTTGCGGTCTGACCGACCAATTACAATGTCGGAACATAAACCGGCCGGTCATTCCGACTCGGTTCCGACCACCTCTCTGGGTCTTCCAGCTGGTTGGAACTGCACCGTATCACCCTATGGACGGCGTTTCCACTGTCGGGATTACAATGTTGGTTTCCCACAGCCTTTCCTGCAGGCCTTTCCGACATGGAAAGGCTGTTGGGAAGTGACTTTGGGGGCCCCTAGCAGGGCCCGTTGCCTCCGCGGTCTACAGTCGTTGGTTGTGGGGTTACCTAGGGTACCCCCTGTAAAGCCCTGCACTGTGTGGCAGGCACCATGGGGTGCCTGCCACAGGGTGCAGGGTTTTACACACACACCCATTTCGGTTTACAGCCGTGACACAAGCTCTCATAGAGAACAGTGGGAATCCGACCAAACAGTGTTCGGTCTAATTGTAATCATGCGGTCAGAGCCGCCGACCTCAGGTCGGTCGGTCCTGATTCGAGACGGTGTCGGTCGGAGGCAACTCTGACTGACATCCTAATAAGCCCCTTACTATTTAAAACAAATCTGACAGCATCATTGAATTGGATTATAATAATTATTAAAAGTAGTGATTTAATAATTTTTCTAGCTGGTCTTCACACTAGTGTTCCACATTGGCCAGCTAAGCCTCCCACAGTGAATATAGTGTTTGGGCCTTGCTATTCTAGGGACATGGTAACATTGATTTTCTTTTTTTTATGTTTGAAAAGCTTTATTGAATGAACAGAGAAATAGGCAAAAATACCAGCAACAGATTTGAATATCGAAAAATAATTATAACAAAATATATGGCTAGTGCAATAAAAGAAATAAAAGCTATTTTAAGGTTTTATATGGAAAAAGGATGGGAAAAAGTGAGGGGAACGAAGGAGGAGGAGAGGGGGAAATATTAACAAATTAATATAAAAGAAGAGTGCATATTACATTGCATAATACGACGAAATGTGAACAAGCCATTGGTCAATAAACAACATATATCAACTTATCTTGGATGATATGGAAAGAGAACAGAGAGAAGGTATTCAAGGAGGTTTAACATTTTCAGAATTGAGGGAGGAATTATGTTTAAAAACAATCTGATCTAAATAAGTTGTAAGGGGTAACCAAAAAATCTCTCTGTTAAGTGTTAGTTTACAGGAGGAGGCGAAGGCAACATCAAGTCTATGAAAGTGGCAAAGGCTATTCCACCAGTGTTGTGTAGAAAGATTAGTGAAAGTTTTCCAGTTGAGGGTAATGTGCTGAAAGGCTAGAGCGAGCATGAGATCAAAAAGACCATGATTATGAGAGGGTATAGATAAAGAGTCAGAGAGGCTTCCGGTAAACAATAGGGGTATTGAATAAGAGATAGAAAGGTTAAAAATACGAGAGATATAGGACCAAACAGATCTCCAAAAATTGGAAACCGATGAACAGAGAAAAAGAAGATGCATAAGGTTAGCGTCAGAAGAACCACAGGCCCAACAATTAGAATCTGAATCAGAAGAAAAACGGGCAATAGAGACAGGGGTAAGATAAAGCCTATGATAGAGAAAAAACATAGATTGAGTAAGAGAGGCAGAGCAAGAGATTTTTAAAGATCTAGACCAAAGTTTGTCCCAAAAGCAAATAGTCCATTCACATCCCAGATCAGACTCCCAGGAAAGTTCCAATTTAGATTTAACTCGATATGGATTGGGGGCTAGATAATATTTATATATAAGAGAAGCTTTGGGTAAGGATAGGAGAATATTAAGAAGAGAGTTTTGGGCATCAGGAGGAGATGAGGGGGGAAGAGAGTAATACACATCTAGAATAATTGCCATAAGAGTGGTAAACTTCTGTAAGAAGGAACGAGGACAATGGAATAAGGCTTGAAATTCGGGAAAAGAGCATGGCGAAAGGCCATTGAAAAGATGTTTAACCCAGATGATGTTCTTTGTCCTCCAAGAATTCCAGAAAATGGGCCTGTTATTGAGAAGAATAAGAGAATTATGCCAAATAGGAGAATCCAAGAAGTCATCCCGAGAAAGGGGATTAGGTAGAACTAAAGGCTTCAGAAGGGAACAAGTATGTCTAAACAGGGGGAAGGATGTATGAGAAGTTTTGGCGGTAAAAGTTATTACTTCCTTGAGAGAGAAAGGTAATAATAAAGTTTGCTCAATGGATAACCAAAGAGGAGTAAAAGGAGAATATTCAGATACGAGCCAATTCGAGGCTTGACCAAGAGAAAAGGATTTATGATAAAGATGAAAATCTGGAAAATTCACACCACCATTAGATTTGGTCTTACGAAGAGAAGAAAGGGCAATTCTGGCTTTTTTATTCTTCCAAAGAAATTTAGAAAGACAAGAATCAATACGTTTCATGTATATGGCGGGAATGTGGACGGAAAGCATAGAGAGAATATAAATTAAGATAGGGGCAATCATCATTTTAATTGAATCTAACCGACCCCACCAAGAAAGAAAAAGGGGATTCCAGGAAGAGAGTAATTTATCAATACGAGACAGAACAGTAGTCATATTTAACTTAATCGAAGAAGCAATAGAGTTGGAAAACCATATACCTAAATATTTAATTTTTGAATCATTCCAGGCAAAACCGGTGGGCGAAAAAGAATGGGGAAGACAAAATTTAGTAAGGGGAAGGATTTCTGTTTTGTCCGAGTTAATCTTGTAACCAGAGACCTTGGAAAAGGAGTCAAATTCATGAAGCAAAGGAGAGACAGAGGTGTCAGGGTCAGAAATAAATAAAAGGATATAGTCTGCATATGCGGAAAGTTTAAGTTGCTGGTCCCCAAAAGAAAAACCAGAGATAGAGTCATTGTTACGTATAGAAGACAAAAATGGCTCAAGAGCTAGGACAAAAAGAAGAGGGGATAAAGGGCATCCTTGACGAACTCCGCGTTGAAGAGGGAAATAGGATGAAATAGAACCGTTAACTGATACTGAGGCCCTGGGGGCAGAATACAAAAGAGAGATAAGTGAAATTAATTTGGGACCAAACCCATGCCACTGTAACGAGGCAAATAAGAAGGACCAGTCCACTCTATCAAAAGCCTTCTCAGCATCAACTGATATGGCCGCTAGAGAAGTAGAGATAGAGGAAAGTTTGTTTAGGACATTAAGAAAAAGTCGAGAGTTATCAGAGGTATGCCTACCTTTGACAAACCCACACTGTTCTTTTCCAATAAGGTGGGGCATGAGAGGATCTAGACGTAGAGCAAGCAGTTTAGCAAACAACTTATAATCAGCCTTTACCAAAGATATCGGGTGATAATTCTTGCAATATTTGGGATCTTGACCCTCTTTATGGATTAAACAAATAGTCGCCTCCTGAAAGGTACCTTCCGTCTTACCAGCTAAAAAAAGGAATGAAAAAGTGCTAAAAGTTTCGGAAGTAAAAGATCTGAAAAGTGTAAATAAAATTCAACTGAAAAGCCATCTGGGCCAGGAGTCTTCCCTTTAGTGAGAGAATTTAGGGCGTTGGATAGTTCTGTAAGGGACAGGTCTGATTCAAGAGCAAGAAAATTAAGATGGGATGAAGGGGGGGGAAGGATTTTCTCAAGAGATTCCTGAATGCTAGAAGAAGAAGGAGGAGATTCAGGAGTGTAAAGATTTTGATAAAAGAGTTTGAATTCATTAAGTATTTCTTGATCTTTGTGCAAAAGAGAGTCGTTGGAGGAGAATATAGCATGTATGAGGGTGCGGTCTTTACGTGTTTTGAGATAATTTGCCAAAAGCTTCCCTACTTTATTACGACCACCATAATAGCAAGCAATACTACGCAAAAGTACAGAGGACGCATTATCAGTAGTGGTTTTTATTAAAGGCGAGTTTAGCTCGTATGAGTTCTGGTAAAACAGAATGTTTCGAAGAAGTGTAAAATTTGTGTTCAAGAAGCTTGATATGTGCCAAGGTGGTTTTACGTTGCTGAAGGAAGCGTTTCTTCTTTTTTGAGACGAAATCAATGATAAAGCCTCTTGCAGTAGCTTTAAAGGAATCCCATATGATATGTGGAGCTGAGTCGGGTGCACAATTAAGATCAAAGAATTCAGTTGCAAATGTGCGAAAGGAAGAGGAGAAGAGAGGATCTAAGATTAGAGATTTATTAAAACGCCAACGAGAGGATTTGGGATGTGGAGGGAGCAAATCCAGGTCAGTTACTATTGGGGCATGGTCAGAGATAACAATAGCTTCTATAGAGGAAGAGAGGAGATTTTGGGATAAGGGTTGAGAGAGAAAGATATAATCCAAGCGAGAAAGAGAAGCGTGGGGGGGGGAGAAAAAAGAGAAGTCCAAAGAGTCAGGGTGAGAGAGTCTCCAAGAATCAATGAGATGTGCTTGAGAAATGGTGTTGAGAAAATGTTTGTGAGTCTTAGTGGGAGTAAAACGAACTTGAGATTGACGATCAAGAAATGGGTCTATAACTTGGTTGCAGTCGCCTCCTAAAATGAAAAAATCATTCTGAAATTGGACACATTTTTGCGTAACAACAGGCCAAAAGGAACAGTCAGGATGTGTAGGACCATAAATATTAAAAACAGTTAAAGGAACATTATTAATTAACAATTTAACAAGTAACCATCTACCTTCAGTATCAATTTCTTGTGATAAGACCTTGCAGTTCAATTTCTTATGACATAGAGTGATGACACCATTCTTTTTATTAGTAGCAGGAGAGAATAATACTGTACCCACCCAGCCTCTTTTTAATTTTAACGCTTCAGTTTCATTGAGGTGGGTCTCTTGCAAAAGTACTAGATCAGGGTTATAAGAGGCGAGGTGCGAAAGGATTCTCTGTCTCTTAATAGGGTTATTAAAACCTTTCACATTCCAGGAAATAACTCTGAATGTAAAAACAGTAAAGCTTTATGAAGAACCAAATATGCATTAATAGAAAACTGAAAGAAAAAACAGACACAGAATAGGGGATGAAAATTAGGGGAGAAAAAGGGAAGAGAAGAAGGAAAGGAGAGAGATAAGAAGAGACAGTACATATCCATAAAGGACGACTGAGAAGAACATACCTGAGGGGAACGGGAACAAAAGAAGAAGGCTGGGGCAATGGCGACGAACGGAAGACGGGACGCCCGAATCAGGGAGTCCAAACCACACCAGAACATATAAGAAAGTGCAGACGGACCAGACAACTATAAACATGATAAAACAAACCTGTATGAAGATAAGAAAAAGGGAATTAAGAGGGCATAAAAATAATAAAGAATAAATGGAGAACATATGTCAAAACAAACTGAGAACACCAACAATAAATATGAAGTATAGAAATGGCAAGTAGAATAATAGTGGAGAGGAAGATAACAAAAAGTAATAAGTCATGTGAAACACTAGGAGAGAGAAAAAGGACAGCCAATATAACATGAGAAAAGGAAACGCGGATATAACAAGTATGAATGCAATATAGATAATATAACAACAGTGATGAATAATAGGGATAAGAATATAAACATATCAATTCATATAATAAATAGGGAAAGCTGAACATGGAACAAATATAAACATGGACAAAGATGACTCATATATTAACACTGCAATAACAATATGAGTCCTGATGGTATGAGTAGAACATATCATCCCGTAGGAGGATTAGTGGTATCCATGTTGGCCGAAGAATAAGAATGGATAAACTTCTTGAGTTCTGTAGGATTTTCAAAGGACAAGGTTCGATTCTGAAAAGTAACTTTAAAGATGCAGGGGTGAAAAAGTCCATAGCGAGCACCCATTGAGCGAAGAGGAGGACGAAGATTAAGAAACTCTTTTCGTCTGGCGGCTGTGACATTGGAGACATCCTGAGAGAGAAAGACTCTCTGACCTAGCCAAGAAATTTGCCGTTTGGCTCTAGCTGCAGAGAGAACAGAGAGCAGGTCAGTGAATTTCAAGAAGAGAATAATGACACCCCGGGGTTTGACCGAGGAAGACGAAAGTGAAGAACGTGGACCAAGCCTATAGGCTCTCTGAATGTTCAGCATTGTTGAAGGAGGCATCTCAAGTAATTTTGGGAGAAAGGAAGAGAAAAAGGTGACAGGGTCTTCTCCTTTCAAAGATTCCGGCAAACCATAGATACGTAGATTATTCCTTCTATTACGATTTTCCAAGTCCTCGGTGTGTTGTTGAAGCTTGCTGACTTCCTTTTCAAGACAGGAAAGCCTTTGAGAATCATCCTGGTTCGACGATAGTTGTTGCTCCATTGTAGAGACTCTGTTCTCCATTGAGGACCACTTTTCTTCCAGAAATTGCATCTTACTGTTTGTTTCCTCCACAAACGGGCGTCAGGCGCGAATTTCCTCCAATAACAATTCCAAGGAAATGGTAGGAGATGGTTTGTCAGGTGATGGAGGGTCTTGTTTCAGTCTTTTAGGAGTAGAAGTAGGAGGAGACGATTTATGAAGCGTTGATTGCGACGCTTGGGAGCGAGCAGAAGACACTCCAGCCATACCTGTAGAAGAAGGAGTCTTCGGTGTAGACGCCACAGACTGTGAGGGTGACGATGTGGAGGAATTTTTAGGGACAAAAACAAACTGTGGCTTGCGTATCCTGCCCATGTGCGGATGCCAAATCAATAAGAGAAGCTCTGCATTGAGTAAAGATTATCACGAAAGAGAATGGTAATCCATAGCAAGCGTAGGTAATGATATCAAAAGTAAAAAATGAGAAATAACCTGATCTCACATTGGTAAGATGGAGAAAAGGCACATTTCTGGTATGAAAACTAACACAGAGGAGCCACGTTCTGGGAACCCTTCCGGCTGCACAGCCAAATCCCGGACTGTTATGAGTGCAATAAATCAAATATTCAATGCTTAAGCTTTGTACTCCTTATTATTACTGTTTACTTTGACCACTTGTTCCGTTTCTAGGCGATTTATTTTACTCATTCAACTGTATTACTGCGAAACATGAAGCACACACAAAGGGAGTGTAAGTTTCCACAAGTCTTACTGAAGACATCCGGTTAGAGAGATGACGCTGAGAAGCGTGTCAGGAAGAGAAAACATTCAGATATCAAGAAACATTGTGGGAAAATGGGTGAATCCAGCAGGCGTTGCACTAGGAAAATGTTCAAAATGTTCATAAAGCAGAGTAATATGTAGAATACTCTGAGGAGTGAGGCAACAACGGAGAATGTATGAAGCAAAACATTCAGTAGACAAAGGCAGCTTACTTTTGCATTAAAATCTTGAAGAGAGACATGCTGGAGCTGTAAGCGGAACTGAAGCGCATCTATTGTGAGGAAGAATGAAGATTTACAACCGTTTCATGCAGGGCTGACAGGAACAATAGCGCGACCTCAAGATGGCGGCCGCTCGAAGAAAATATTCAAATGAGAGGGAAGACGAGAAGCGCAACGCGACTTACACTCTGGAGCCCCTCATCAAACTCACGGAATGTTCCGGTTCTTGAATTCGTGAAGGCCGTCAATAAAAAGTGCGAAAAAACGCACTTGCGGCTCGAAGAGCGTCCCGGTGTGTCGGAGCTCCGAGTTCAGGCGGCCATCTCGCGCGGCGCCGAAACCACGCCCCCTCAACATTGATTTTCTAAATGTCCCACATTAATAACCATGCATCCTAGCTTGTGGGCTACAAGGCTTAAAGAGGGGTAACTTAATAATATTTAAAAGGAATGTTTTACCTGTCAAAAAGGGTTATTTTAACAGGTTGCAGTACAGATTTTACAGTGCAGCAGTCAGGCTGCACTTATATGCCAAAAGCCATGTTTTCCATTGTCACACTAGTGGATGGTAGATTAAGTGCTGCAGTCCACAGGTGATATTTAACCTTTCATGCCATGGGCATGATTCCATATCATATACTATGTCCTTATGGAAAAGTTAATTACGCCAATTAGGGATTAGCTCTATTTGTTTTAGGGGTTGGAGTACATACACTGGGCACTGAGCAGCAGTGCCCTAGTGTGCAGTCTAAACATTAACAATAAAATTCTGCCAAAAATGGGCACAACCATGCAAAAGGGATCTTTTCTAATAGCTGCCACCACATTCTCTCCATTTTGTGGCCAGACAGTCCAAATGGGGTCCCTTTGCCCCCCCCCTCACATGCCTATTTGGCTCACGATATGCTTTTGTTTCCTTATATATTCTTTCATTCATTTTCGCGACACAGAGACAATACAATGCCCCTGATTGCTCTAATGGCTGCAACAACATATTGTCCAGGTTGTGGCCAGCCAATAAGGATTGACCAGTCCCCCTTAAAGTGGCCAATCAGAGCACATGTGGGCACCAGCACTCCAAATATATACATTGGACATTTATTCAGCCAATTTCAAGAAATTAGCATTTAAAGAGGGACTCATGTTAGACATAAACAGTTAACCCTGAGAAAAAGTAACAGATATCTGGATGGTTATTCTTGCAGGATGCTCTCACTGTCCTCCCAAGGTATCACATTTTTAAAAAAAAAGTATGCTTCTGATAGGTTGAGAGAGTTGTTCTCCCATCTACAATTTTGGTCCCGTGGTACAGGTCATTCGATATTGAATCTATCTGATTTTCTGGCCACAGCATCAGAGAAAATGTTCCGGCCAGCATTACAGGACTAGAGACTTGGTCCCCACAAACTGAAAATGATTTTAAAATGGCACATAAAGGATCAGGGTAATCACCCAGACCAATGAGGGAGGTGAATCGAGACCCCCTCAGTAAAACAACAAAATAAGCTGGTTTTCTTGGTGGTCCCACAGTATTACCATGAGACCCAGAGAGGCCTGTGTGGTACCGCTATACTGCGGTAATACCACAATTCTCAAAATATTAAAAAAATGCTGTGCTGTGACCTACGCAGTGGGGGTTGGATGCTCTCTTGGGTTTGGGCACAGACCCTGTGACCTTCCTCCCTTACGCATGGCAGAAAAGCATGCACTGTGGGTGGTGAGTGCCCTACAGTAGATTGTGTGCAGGGCCTGGCCACAGGTTGGCTGCTCCCTGGGGGTTTGACACAGGTTGCCCAAGGGGGCTGGGCATTTACTGAACTTAGAATATGATCAACAAACCACTGAAATTGACTGGAAAAATCCAAAGGTTTAAGTGACGTTATGGTTAGGTATGGTGATAAGATTTTAGTTTATGTTAAAAAAAACTCAGAAATTCACTTAAACAAATACCAAGGTTAAAGTGATATGATAGATACCAGTTGAAATGAGATAAGAACTAATGTTTAAAACCCCAAAAAACACAATGAAATTTGCCGGTTATAGTTTAGTGAAATAACTATTATTGGGTCCTGTTATGCACAACTGATAAAATTACATATTACATCACTCATTACATGTTAAATGACATAACTGATGACTCACTGTTGGCAGCTCAAATGACATCATTGATGACATCACTGATGACATAATATTATTATTGTGAAAGTGTGCTATATGCTTATCTTTCTGGACTTCAAGTACTTCAACAAGCTACACCTGTGCTCAATTTTGTATCACCAACCAATAGAAAAGGAATACAATCTTTGACCATATGACATATGACACACAGCATATATGACAACTACCTACATTTGGTTGACCTATATTTACTGGTATTTATCCACCTAAGAAATAAAATGCTTCCATAGACTTTAATGGGGTCACCCACTTTTTAAACCTTGAATACCCTAAAAAAAACATATTTTTCTATTCACCTTAACAGGATCACCCTCTTAACGACTACACATGAACCGCATTAATAAATCAAGAAGCTGACAAGTATGTTTTTGTCACTGATAAGACACTTTCATCTGGTCCCATAACACCCGTAGTTTGGTAAAATACACCACACACCTTCCTGAGATGAGCACGATGGCATACAATCTCAGAGCCATGCTTACAACCACAGTGTTAGTTCAACCATTGTTAAGTGACTCACCCTTACATTCTACATAATTCAACAATCTGCAGTGCCTCAAACTCTTCAGTAAAGTTATGTAAATAATCATCCACACCTTGTAAGTGTCCTCCTAAAATATCATTTGTCTATCGAATTGACTAACAATTATTACATGCCCAGGCATTAACTGGTGGATAATCTATTGTGAAAAGAAGCCTTGCCTTTTTTCATAGTTTGGTGTTAAGCCACAAAATACTTTGAAACCTGCCTCTGCAACGTACATGAGGTGTGATCAGCTTTTATTATCGTTTTTGAACATATACCCAACACTTTACTGGATGGTAAAACGTGCACCATATCATTTTCACTGTGCACAGCCACAACTGCCTGCAATTCTTACACTGTTTCCATTCTATGCACCCACACTTATACACTCAGGACCAGATTTACAAAGGTTTTGCATCGGGTTTGTGTTACTTCTTTAAATGCAGATCCAAAGCCAAATCTTTGCATTACTCTGCATCAAGGGACTTTCCCATACTACCACCCATGGTTTTCGACAAAAAACCCTATCTACTAACAACAGTAGACAGACTTTGGCACCAAATATTAATGGGATTTGAAAGCAGGCGTTAAATGGAGAAATACGTTCATTTCTCCTTTCTTTTCTTACTTTGCATGTGTGCTGCACTGTACAAAATAGGGAAAGTTAGAAAGACAGTCTTAGCATAGTATTTTGTGCTGGAAGGATACCCTTCCAATACAAAACCTATGCTAGACTCACGCAGAGACCTTAGTACTCTGCCACAATGTTGTGTGTGCGGCGCTCTGCAGCATCATTCCGTACTGGTGCTGGAGAGAGAGGAGGATAGTGCCATATCTCTGTGGATATGGCTCTGTCCTTCTCTCTCCCTTTCACGCAACGCAGCACAGCAACTTTGGGTTCTGCGCTGTGTTGTTTGAGCGTTTTACATATATGGGTTAGAGTTTTTTGAAAGATGTAAGATTTTAGGAGTAATGTGAATTGCAGTATCATTCATGATGTCATCAGTGATGCCATCAATGATGCAATTTGAGATGTCACCAGTGATGCCATCAATGTCATTTAACATGCCATGAGTGATGTTACATGTGAAGTCATAACCAGTGCATGATGGGTGCATGACTTATAGTAATTTCACTAAACTATTAATAGCAAATTTCAGTGTTTTTTCTATTTATAAACGTTAGTCACTTTAACATGCATAATATATATAGCTCATCTCAAATCTTCCTTCAGGGGATGCAATGGAGAAGTGATGCTGTGTATCCGCACCTTGAGACTTTGCTTTACACTCTCTAACAGCCCCCCCGACCCATCTTCAGGAAACACTATTGGCTCAAAAAAAGCTTTAGCATGTATTTTCGGGTGATCTTTGTGCACTATTTCGAAATTCTTTTGAAATTATTAGCACACAAAAAATGCCTTTTGCCTGCTAAGTGAAATCTAACCACAATTACAGACAATATATCACCTCTCTTATTGCATATGTGTGTGGGGGGTCTGTGATTCACGGTCGTTGCTTCTTCCATTCTGCAGAAAAAAAATTAGGCTGCTTTTGAAACATTTACATGTTGCCACAAGAGGGTGTAGAGCGACAGTCAGAAAGGTTGACATGAGTCCTTTAAAAACACCTGAAAATTATCTTTTCTTTAGCAAAAAAATGAGGGCATGCTTCTCATCAAAGAGAACAGAGGATTCTTTCCATTTCGTTTCAGATAGTTGAAAGCTCTGGGCACGACGCTGATTCTGAAGAGGCTCAGAAACGGAAATCAATGCACAGGACATGTTAATGCCCACGCTCAGACACTAAATACACCGGGGAGAGACTTGCTGAAGGTTGCATATTTTCTCATCCGTCTGTCATTAGATCACTGTTTGTGCCTGGTACACATTTCTTGGCATGGCATTTACATAGCCTGATGGGGTTTGAAAAGGTCGCCATTTAAAGCCAGAAACGTTTAAATTGTGATTTGCATGAAATAGTGTTTTTCTGCCGCTGCTTATCACAAGGCAGCAGGCACGAACAAAAATATCTAAAGCTAGTTGTTAAAAGGAAAACCATCTCGCTGCAGTTAGTAACCTTGTTCGAGACATCTCTTAAGGACAATGAAAAGAGTTCTCTTCTGTTAACAACCGATAGGTTTAGAGCTAGCGTCAATGCATGTGTGTATAACCACAAGCATCATGTGTTTATATATCCATCCAGCATGCATGTGAATATTAACACCCATGCAGACCTGCAAAAAGCTACCTTCTTAAACTCTATCTTGACCTATAAACTTCTCTCCCTATTCTCACTCTCCTCCTGAGACTCACTGTTCCCCTCAACACTTTAACTAGTCTCAAAACACTGAGCCATCGATGCAAATAGAAGTCACACAATGTAGTGAAGCAAGTAGAGTTGTGTGCACGAGAGAGAGAAGAACAGTGCATTATCTACTAAGATGTGGTGCTGTTCTGCTGGTGCAATTATGGCTGCCATGTGCCAATGCAGACACCCTTGGGCCAAAGTTCAAGGGTGTCTGCATTGTGGGAACATGGTTTTTTTTTACTTGAAGGGGTCTCTTTCAGTACAGAAACAATGCTTTAAGGATGTTCTCACTTTATATGTGTGGGGTACAATGCTGCACGCATGAAAATTGGGAAAAGTGGGAAAAATGAGGAGAAATGAAAACATTAGAGGATGGCGGCTCATGTGCTGGATGGCTGCTAGTGGAAGCCTGAGGGCGGGGCCTCTCCCAATCACTAAGTGCCGAGGGAAGGGAACAGGAGAGAGCAGAAGCAGAAGAAGCGCCTTGTAACAAGTGAGGGTTGATGGTGAGGGTTTTGGTTCAGAAGGACCCGCACCATCTATATGGCGAGTAGTAAAATACCAGAAGTGGCCTAAACACAAGGGCGGCTGAGTTGTGAAGTTTAATGCTGCCTTTATGAGTGCGAGGAGATTGGAATGAGTGTTTCTAATTCCAGGATAAAAAGTCAGGAGACAACTACTGGTAGGATTTATGAGGATTGAGGCAGGGGGAGAAGCATTAGAAGTTGTTTGAGAGAGATATTCCAAATACATCTCATAGAAGAGGGGCTATCCAGCTTGTAACTAATCTGTGGATATAGAACTCTCAGGCAAGCGGGCAAAAGCATGGCATTTTCCAGTGACTTGGTTAGAAGATATTAAAGCCCTTTACAAACACGGAGATGCATGTTTTAAACCGGCTACAATGTAAATTACAGCAGTTAAATCTAGCAGTAAAAACTATAAAGGTAACAATTGAATGCTGGACTATGTTAACCTGCATTAATTCTGCAGTAATTTGTCGCTCCCCCGCTTCGTGGGGAAAACATCTTTAGCAATTAAATCACATACTTGCTGTAAATCTCTGAGGTTAAACAAGCAGCAGAGGGAAATGCTAAAATACAGGAGGTCATCGGGCCTTCTGGTGAACTCGGAAACCCACTCAAGTGCTATACTTAAGCCCCTAAACTCAGGGAACTTTTCTAAAGAGATTCTGGCAGAATTTAAGGAGCCCCCCATTCCAGGTGACTTTGGTGGATACCAGCACAAACATGGTACCCACTCTAGCCCCTAGAGCTGAGGGAGAATCTACAAACTGCGGCGATTGTGAATTAAATATAAAAAAGCCTGAAAAGGTGATATTGGGCCAGAGGAAAATAAAGCGTACACTCTCTCTGAGAAACTCCAATGCCCCGAATATTTGAGCAAGGATTCTCAGAGTAAGGAGAGGGAGAGGATGAAGGAGAAAGAGAAAGACAAGGGTTATGCTATGGGATGTACTTTTGTGGCCCGTGCAACAGGGAGCCATGCCCTTTGATAATGGATAAACTCCTCCAAATTCAACAGATGGCGCAGGTAGCTTAGAAAATGTCTGGCCCCCTATGCTGTTGGATTCTGTATCTTTTGAAAAATCTGTTATTCTCTTGGATTCTCAAGAAAAAAACCTTGGTATCCCCCCACCGCTTCTTCACATATTTGAGACAATATAGCAGGAAATTATGGACCTCTCCTGACCATATTCTTTTACTCTTGCAAAATCAGTTGTCTGTCATTGAAAGCAAGCTTGCACTTATGACAGAAAGACTTAAGGCCTGATTACGGGTTTGGCGGTCCACCTGCCGGAGACCGCATCTGTGCCCGCCATGAGACCACAGTGCTGGCAGTCCAAAGGAGTTGACCACGGTGCTGGCGGTGTGGCTGCAGAGATCTTGCAACAGTGATGAGCACCTTTTCCAAAGATATTGATGCCTGTGTGTTCATTTCGACTGCACATGTGTTGGATGCACACATATGCATGATGCATGTGGAAAAAATACCATCGACCCATTTCCGGGGTCCGCCACATATGTGGCCAGTCCTGGCAATGGGTATATGGTATGATAGGGACTCTCCTGTATATCGTCGCAAACAGGGTCATAATCCTCGGGGTTAAAATACTGCTGTGAAGATGGGCCCTGAAGAAAGGGATCCACGTTGGACTCTGCCTGGAAGAACAAGAAAGGGGTGAGCACACACCCCAAATCCATAGTCACCGCCATTGCAGCAGGTGGCAGGACCACTGTGGTCAGCTCGTGGAAAAGGCAACTCTTAATACGGAGAGCGATGCAGCTCCTCTGTACCGCCTTATGGCAGCTGCCATTTCCGGACCGCGAACCCGGTGGTCGGCGGTCTGCTGGTGGTCTCATCGCTTTAGCCGCGGTCTTTGCAAAGCCTAGCTGCCCAACTTGCCATATGGTGGTCGGACCACCGAGCTCTCCACGATCAGGCCACCACCACCGGTAGGGTGGTCCAGGGGATCGCCAAACTCGTAACAAGGCTCTTAATGAGGCTGAAAGAAGAGTATCTCAACTGGGGGACCACAAGGCTTACATCATAAAAGTTTGGATTGCTATGAAAAAGAGATTAATGATCTAAAGGAAAACAAGAGGAACTGAAAAACCATACCAGATGCTCTAATTTAAGATTTATTGGGATTCCCAAAAATGCAGAAAGTCCAGACAGGATGATACCGCTAATTGCGAGACTGATACCCAAAAATATTTTGCCCAATTACACTGCAGATCTCACAATCACAAGGGCACATTGAGTACCTGAATAAGTAAACTATTCATAATTAAAATATCCCTGAACAGTTTTAGTAAATTTTGCAGACCACCAAATAAAAGAACAGATAATTTCTAAGGCAGTACAACAAAGGCCGTTTGGCTCCACGGAGGAGTTTTCTTTCAAAGTTTGTGCAGATATGACTGCAACAGTGGCCAAGAGATGGAAGAGTTTTCAGAATTTATTGGACCCCCTTGGGCAGGTGTACAAGCATCACTAATTCAGCAATTGAAAATCAAAGCTCTGCTCAAGGGCAGGTTTCAGATCTTCACTTCCGTTGAACAGGCACAAGCCTTTCTGAACTCCCTACAGACCTCCTCAGCTGGTTGAGGGTCACAAAGAACAAACATTATCATGCTCTCTGCAGGTTAACTGGGTGTGAATGGCAGATTTCCCTGCATAACAATATACAGTTCTTTTTTTTTTTTTTTTTTTGTTCAGTCGATAGGGATACCCCTCCCCTGGCAAAATCAATGGGTGCATATTCAGGGCACCCATTGTAAGAGGATGAATCTCTGACCCCTAGTTGGACAAGCAGGCTTACCATTTTTGGAAGGTCTGAGAACAGATGGGTGGTGGGTTGGGTGGGCATATCAGGTGAAGGATTTGGGTGTTAGTTGTGGTGGGACACCTGCACCAGTAAAAAAATGAGGAAATCTCAGTTCACAGAGAGATGTGCTGTTTAAAGAACAATAATTAATGGAGATTGATCTGCATTTGTTTTCATATGCCTTAGAGACAAGATTGAGAAGATTCATCTTTTTTTTAGGCACTAATCACTTTATATGCATGGTACTGTATTTCATGGTACTCTATGGCAAATTATGCACTATTTGTATATCTGTTTATATTTATGATAGATATGTATAATGCACTTTTAGATTGTTTTAACAAGGGTATCCAAATCGAGAGGTTTGTATTGTGCAATCAATTCTGTGATTCAGAGGGGGTCAGATAGGTTCTAAATGTGCAGAGATAAGCAGGAACCATATTAATGACACATGATCCTGATATTACCGACTGTTGTTAAGTAAAGAGGAGTTGAAGGTCTTCTCATTTAACACCAATGGAGAGGTGTATCTTGGGCCATTGCCCCAATGTAATTTTAATTCAAGGAACCCACATAAAGAATTAATATGTAGCAAGACTCTCTTTGTTTTTCAGCTTGGTCTGGGGTTGAAATGTTTTTTTGCTCTCAGGTGGAACACAGAGGAGTGGCTATCCTCGTTAATAAGCATTTACAGATGGAGCTCATAACTTGAATGTAGTTTTAAACTGCCAATTCGACTTGGCAATATGACCCCCTTGCCAAGCCTTAAACTCCCCTTTTAGTGCATATAAGTCACTGATAAGATAGGCCATATGTAGGCAATAGGGCTGGGTGCACTGTAATTAAAAGGTTGGACATCTACTTTTAAGTTTTGCGTGTCCTGGTAATGAAAAATCACTAAATACATTTTTCACTATTATGAGGCCTACCTATCCAATAGGATAACATTGGGTTGCCTTATTGCATTTAATAATTGCTGACTCTTGATTGGGAACATTTCATATTTAGTGTCTGAGAAATTGAAATTCAAATCCCTCCTTAATGGTAAAGTCAGATTTTAGGTTACAATTTTAAAATGCCACTTTTAGAAAGTTGGCATTTTCCTGCCCTAACTATGTGGTGTCTGCAGCCTGTTCCAGGGTCACATGACTGGGTGTAGTTGGATTTTGTTGATTCCTCCCAGACAGCCACACAATAGAGGGATTAGGTGTGCCTGGATGGGCCATTACTGGCAGGATGGGGGGGCAGGCCTGGGCACGGCCCCACTTGTAACTGAATAGGCTGTGCTCTGCCTTCACAAAAAAAACTTGTCACCCCTGAATTGTTCATGTGGACAGCAAGGAACCAGGGCAGGGAAAGCAGGGAACTCCAAGCACTTCATAGGGAATTCTCTGGAAACTGCTCCTACTGCAGCGACACTCAGACCCAATCTTCAGTTCACTTTCTGGACCTGCAGCAGGACTCTCAGAGGACTGCCTGCTGCTGTGGCCTGCTGTGTACTTCAGAAGACTGTTTTGCTGCACCTGGAAGGACTGATCTTCTGCCTGAAGCCTGCCTTGAACCTCAGAGGTGTACCCTACTGCTTAAGCAATGTCCAGTACTGAACCCAGGACTACCAGAGTGACTCCAAAAGCTAGTTGTCTGGCCTCCTTATCAGAGCCTCAGGGACAGGAAAGGCTCCAAACATCTTGAACCAGAACATGAAACAAGCCTGAGTGAGTCCTAGCCCCCCCCAAGTGGTGTCCCTCCAGTCCTGGTGGTGGTGCTAAAGGTGCTCAGAGAGCCAAAATCCAAAACTTGGGCCATTGACATTTGTTTGGCTAAAAGCTGCTCTGAGAACTGGGAGGAGACCAGAACCAACCTGCTCATCTACCTGCCCCAGGTGCATCGCCAGTTAGCCTGACTTCGCAGCAGCTACTGCCACGTTCTTCTCCACAGCAGCAAATCCTGTTCAGCTGTCCTTTGCTAAAGGGGTATCCAGACTTGTGGAACTCTTGTCAGTTACAGCCTCCAGCTCCATCCTGCTGGAAATTTTCAACTTCCAAAAAAGAGACGAAGTTGGAATGTAGACACTTCATTGCAACTTCGACCAGTTGCTCCCCGACAATGGCTCCTTCTCCTCAAAGACTGCCTGCCGCCTTGCCTCACTGAACTTTACCTTTGCAAACATCTTCTTGTTGAAACTTCATCTAAGTACAAAGGTAAGTGCCGACCTGGCCCAATCCACTTTTTGTATCCGACTCCCACTACATTGCGGTCGGCCATATCCCGGTCTTGCATGACTGGATGTCTTTGGTTGGCCTTTTGATCTTTCAGCTGCAAATTTTTACCTTAAACTTTAAAAAATCGTAACTCCAGTTCTACTAATTGGATTTTTGGTATTTTGCTGTCAAATCATTCATTGGAATTTACTCTATTTTCTAAATTTATGTGGGGTTTTTCTTGTATTGTGTTTTCACTTTATTACTGTTTGTGTGCTACATAAATACTTTACACATTGTCTCTAAGTTATACCTGACTTCTTTGTGCCAAGCTACCAGAGAGCTAGACACAGGTTGATTTAGTGACTTTCCACAAGAAAATGATGGCTATGCCACACTGTCTGCACATCCCAAGCTATACACAAATCTAGGGAAACAGATGTGCAAAATCATAACACAAAAGTAAAGTTGGTGCTTTCCTGGTATTCACACCATGCCACCTATGGTGAGATAGCCAGAACCAGAGAGACCCCAATTCAGCAGACTAATAAACAAAGAAATACCAAACTGTTAAGTCACCATCACCAGATAGAACAAGAAGACCACCATTGGAGTCATGTTGGAACATGTTACTTTCCGGTTTGATCGCAATTTGGCTCCCTTCCCCCTTCTTTAGTCTTTGGGGTCTCCTGTTACTGTCAACCATAGTATTCTCACTTTCTCATCACTTTGATTGTTCTACTGCAGGCAATGATATGATTCTAGATCACCTTGCAAGAACTCAGCATGGCCAGTCTACCAGTCACAATCTGTTTTAGGTTTTCATCATATGCATTTGGCTCTTTACTGGGTATCCTTCAGGACTCCAGTGGTGGTCTCCTTGTTCTATCTGATGATGGTGACTTAACAGATACATTTCATATCCCTATGTCATCATTACAGTTGTGTAAGATACCTTGTATATCCTCTTACAGCTTTGAAAAGGTCTAGATGACAAAACATGTGCCAGCTGCCTGGCTGTAATGGATTTTACGCAAGAAATGTGAATAACTGTGATAAGAATACATCAAAACCAACACAACTTTGCTCTTACAACACTTCTTTATTGGCACACTATATGATCATTGGACACCTCTGAGTGCTTGGGTACATCTCTGCTTATTGGCTGTTATACTTTTGTGGTTCATCCTAACCAGAATGGTGGCTCTTGCTTGAGCAGGGTTAACACCCCACCCAACCAATAACCCAATTTCTCACATATACCACACAGAGAGTAGTCAGTCAGTCAGAAATAACTTTATTTCGCCAACAAAATGATACAGCAAACAGTTCGGGCTGGACTGTTCCCATGAGGCACAGGGTCAAGACTGATTTGCATATGGCTGGGTTCAAACTGGAATGGCATGGTGAGCAAAAAAACGATGGATTTAGGCCCAGATCTCTGTACTGGGGTGAATGTATGACATTGTTCTGCATTCTGTCCATCAACTGTTGTTTTTGCATTTGTCACCCCGAGTGGGACGGGTATGCCCAGATGTGGGTCCCATGCTCTCCATGCCACTGGAATCAAGCTATCCTGGCTGAAGAGGGGTGAAACCCAGAAACCGGTCCTAGGTTGCTTGTTTCCAGTCCAGGGAGGACCTGGCTTGGCAGTTCGGGCTGGACTGTTCCCATGAGGCACAGGGTCAAGACTGATTTGCATATGGCTGGGTTCAAACTGGAATGGCCCGGTGAGCAAAAAAACGATGGATTTAGGCCCAGATCTCTGTATTGGGGTGAATGTATGACATTGTTCTTCATTCTGTCCATCAACTGTTGTTTTTGCATTTGTCACCCCGAGTGGGACGGGTATGCCCAGACGTGGGTCCCATGCTCTCCATGCCACTGGAATCAAGCTATCCTGGCTGAAGAGGGGTGAAACCCCGAAACCGGTCCTAGGATGCTTGTTTCCAGTCCAGGGAGGACCTGGCTTGGCAGTTCGGGGTGGACTGTTCCCATGAGGCACAGGGTCAAGACTGATTTGCATATGGCTGGGTTCAAACTGGAATGGCATTGTGAGCAAAAAAACAATGGATTTAGGCCCAGATCTCTGTACTGGGGTGAATGTATGACATTGTTCTGCATTCTGTCCATCAACTGTTGTTTTTGCATTTGTCACCCCGAGTGGGACGGGTATGCCCAGACGTGGGTCCCGTGCTCTCCATGCCACTGGAATCAAGCTATCCTGGCTGAAGAGGGGTGAAACCCCGAAACCGGTCCTAGGATGCTTGTTTCCAGTCCAGGGAGGACCTGGCTTGGCAGTTCGGGCTGGACTGTTCCCATGAGGCACAGGGTCAAGACTGATTTGCATATGGCTGGGTTCAAACTGGAATGGCATGGTGAGCAAAAAAACGATGGATTTAGGCCCAGATCTCTGTACTGGGGTGAATGTATGACATTGTTCTGCATTCTGTCCATCAACTGTTGTTTTAACAAAATGATGGCATAAAAAGTATTCTACAGATAAAACAATTTTCATTATTGCAATAGGCTAAAATTACAAAGGTTACAACGAAGTTACCAAAATAATAAGAGCACGTTAAAAACATTATTCCTATTATACAAGTAAAAAAAAAAAAAAAAATAGTTCAGATATACACACAGTTATTTACACAGTTCAGTGACTTAGTTCCCTGATTAAATATCGGATTGGCAAGTTAATCTTCTCTTTTTAGGGCAGATAGCAAAAATGACGCCAATGAAGAACATGTAAAAGGGTCAGGTAATAACTGCAAGTAATAAAGAGCCACACAACACTGTCTAAAATTCAATTTGCGAATGAGGGGGACAATAAACCTTTTCCTTTCTTCACAGCTTTGAAAAGGTCTAGATGACGAAACATGTGCCAGCTGCCTGGCTGTAATGAATTTTACGCAAGAAATGTGAATAACTGTGATAAGAATACATCAAAACCAACACAACTTTGATCTTACAACACTTCTTTATTGGCCAAACTATATGATCATTGGACACCTCTGAGTGCTTGGGTACATATCTGCTTATTCGCTGTTATACTTTTGTGGTTCATCCGGACCAGAATGGTGGCTCTTGCTTGAGCAGGGTTAACACCCCACCCCACCCAACCAATAACCCAATTTCTCACATATACCACACGGAGAGTAGTCATAATATAGTAGTATACTTTGCTGAGATATTGAGATAAGGGGTAAGATTATGCAGTGCTACTAACACGTGGGGGTGAAGGGAATAGATGAGGTTTGAAGGAGTGGGGTGATAGATGAGAATGTTTAAGTATCCCTAAGATTAATAACAACATTAGTATTATCTTAGTTAAAATCCCACTGCCAATGGAAAGGGTTCATATATAGCCATCAAAAAGTCTAACAACAATTGCATATAAATCCCTTGAGAGCCAAAGCAGCTCCTTTTCTAGATTTGTACATGTGATGGAAGCAGCTAAACGGCAACATGCTGTCACAAATTCAAGGTACATTCAATCATGTCTCATGGCATGGCCTTTCCCTTTGTCCATACACTTCAGTTTATAGTCAATGTAAACTCATCTAGGGTGATAAGTTGGTTGTGAAACATGTACCATCAGGGAATGCCATCTAGAGGAAGAATATTCTCCTCCAAGGAGTAGTCACACCACTATGAGGTAAAATAATGTTCTGTCTTGTGACTTGTGTTGGATGAAGGGATTCCATTTTTGCAGGAAAATCTTCATCTGGTCCTGAACCCGATATATGATTTGTTTGGAGGAATCAACTTCAAGCATTTCAGTTAACCATGTTCACAAGAGCCGAATGATATAAATTTTGTCGACTTGCAAAGCAGTTGGCTTTCATCGTTGTTTATGGTTGGTTAATCCTATTAAGTCTGAGATATCACGAAGGAGAGCAAAATAGGTAGATGGCATGATCATAAGTGCACAAGTCCCTGATAGTCTGAACCATATGCATGATCAGTAATGTTTTATGTGTTCAAATTATGTGCCACATTAACAGTTAGGTTGACTGCATTTCCAACATTTTGAGTGTGGGATAAGGCGTCCCTTGCTTAATTTGAATGGTGTCCAATACCAGGCATGAAGACATTTGAAATACAGGAATTAAAGGTGTGGCTTTTGGCATTTTAGTAATGAAGCCCTCTCCTATGCCAAACCGTTGGACTATGTCAAAAAGATGTCTCACTCACTGCAGTCGAATGCCTTCTCGGCGTCTAGGAAGATAGCTATAACATTTACGTGGGGTTAGGAATTCCACATAAGATATGCTAACGATATCAGATGGTTACAAGAGACTCGACCTGGTATGTACAAATCCTATATATGAGGGATCTACCAGGAAAGGAATGGCCTTCTACATGCTGTTGGCTAGGATATTTGCAAGTACTTTAAGATCAACATTATTTAGGAATATGGGGCAGTAGCTGCCACAGTCAAAAGGCTTCTTCCCTACTTTTGGGATGAGAGAGGTCATAGCCATGTTGAAAACAGAGACATAATAAGCCTGTGTTTTCAGCTTCCATAGACGGGGTGTGTAGCAAAGGGGCATGAGGGGGGTTTGTTTATTTTCTATAATTCATAGGGGAAGTCATCCTCCCCAGGAGACTTACATTTCAGAAGTTCCAATATAGTTATCATGATTTATTCTATAGAAATCTCACTGCCCAGGAGGACCTGAACCTTTGGAGATAGGAAAGGAAAATTAAAAGACTCTATGTAGTGATCTCCAATTTGGGAGTCAGCTTGTGCCTTAGAGTGGTATAATTTTTCATAGTAGGAGGAAAATGCATTGACTATTTCGAAGGGGTGGGACAATATTCACTTGTGGGAGAGATGATTATGATTTGATTAAAATGTGTGGCTAATGTTCTGAACATTTTCGAATAAAAAAAAAAACACTCCAGGCCAGACCTAGGCCTAAACTCCATCTTGAAACCTAACTCAGCTATGATGTACGTGTGCTATTATTTCACCTCTCATGGAATGTAACAAAATGTGCACTATGAAATGCTGTTCTTGAAGAACTCCAGAGGAAGCCTTTTGCTGCCTGGACCACAGTAGGCAAGTTTAATAACATGAAATAGGCTTAATTTTGAGTGAAACTACATTTTTACTGACACATACAATGACGTTAGGTCAAAAGGTTTAAATAAATAATCATTCAGGCGATGGAGATGGGATGGTGTTTGTTGATGTTGCATTCCATTTTATATTCTGATTTGTCAATTTGTACAATGATGTGATCACTTTATGCTGACAATGTGACTTTCACTGTGTATTTTGCTATGAAAAAAGGCTCCTTTTCAGAGGAGAATCAAGTCAGGTGTGCCCCAATTTACAATTTGGATTCTTGATAGTTTATTTCTTGCTTATGAGAATTGACTTTATGCCAAACTCTTTGATTCATCTGCTAAAGCATTTTACTAATTATCTTTATTGATTTAGCATGCATTTTGACTAACTATTCTTTTAGCCTTCTGTATTGTACTTTAATATTTAACAAACCATCATGGTTTATAAACTTACTGCACTTGAGCCTTCTTGACTTAAGGGTTATATAATTGACTATACTGATATATTTGTTTTCAAAGCTATTACCAGTGTTACATGTGAGTTCCTCTAGGGTACTCAGTTTCTATCCAAATGTTCCGATCCTATCTCCATTGGTACCAATTTTGAGGGAATCAAGGAAATCCTTTAGGACAGCTGGGTTTGAATAATCTGATGTATTGCACTGAAGTGTAAAAAGCATGACCACAGGGTCAATGAGGCCATACTCAAGAGCCCTCTATTTAAGCTTAATTTGCAGTGCTAAAAAAGGTCCTTCTTTCAATGTTCGTGTCTTTATAGTAAAAGGCTGATATATGCATAGGCTGTCCATCATATTGACATGGCTATTTGCAGCATTAGATGAGCGTGTTGATTTTGTGAAGGATGTGCAAAAAGTACAATATTTACAAGTGAGCAATCTTCAAAATCTGTCACTTTATGCCTTAAGTGCCAGAGTTCCTGATCCCAATAAGGCCTGGTGCTGAGTATGTTTTCTGTGTCACCAAGTTCTCCTCTATGAGGTGAAGACAGTGGAGAAATCTATCAATCTGTAAAGAAACTGGATTATTAATTCTGAAGGATGTGAGGCCTGCACAAGTAATAGGTTCACAATTACCCCTTCAGTGGGAACCAAGCATCCCATTGTAGAGCTTGACTCTGTCAGGGTAGCAGAGCAGTCCAAGGCCTACTCAGGGGAAGTGGTGTGGGTTAGTAAACACCATTTGCTGACACGCTATAACAACACTCAATCAATGATTGTCCAGTCTGCGCTTTTTCTATTGAAAAGGAAAATGACATTTATTATACACACTCTACTCAGTACTATGTAGTAATTTACAAATATATAGATAAGGTTGATGGAAATACATTCGATGACATTCTGGCATCACATTTGACCACAATGGGTCATGACCCCCAAAAATCACAGTACTCCTGCACATATACCAAGCAGCGCATTATCATATAGAGGGGTGTCACTCTAAATAAAACAGGCCTAGTGATCTTCTAAGGGTTCCCACATTAAAGGACCAAGAATCACATGTTAAAATCGATCTTTCTATCACTGAAATCATTAAACATGGTTTGTATGCAATCATTATCATCAATAAAGCTTTGCAATATTTATCATAAATCACTGTCAGTAACATAGTTTTAAATAAAGCATTGTCAAACAACATAACATATGTCTGTGGCTTTTTGAAAGACTTTAGGCCACATATCATGCTGCCATAGGAACAACCACTAGAGATTCTTCAGCCCCCCGGCTGTAGAGCAAAAGTTCCAGTCTGAGAAGTGCTTAAAATATTGCTGGACACCATGTGGGGGGGGGGGTGTCATGGATTTCTTGACCCTACACACTTTGAGACAGTTCTTAAATTTCTTTGAGGGGCTGCTGTGACTCATGCAGCCCCCCACTACTGTACTTTAAAATGTTGGTGGTGCCCCTACCCTCCTGGGACCACCACAAGGAAGAAACGTTTGGCAAAACAAAGCCCCGCAGGTGTGTCCATATTTGATGAGCGGCCCAGCTGCTGTGTTTACCCAACGTTTTCCTTTGGTGTGCCCAGTCCCACCCGGGACACGGAAATGTAAATCTTTTGTTGAGGCAGCATGAGAAGCCCACTCCCGCGCTGCAAAGCTGGCTTTCAGCCCTGCTGGCTATGTTGTTGTGCCCGAGCGGAAGCTGCCACTAGCATTCTCTTTGCCTGCTCTATGCAAGCAGGGTGCGGAGTTGTGGTGGCTGCCCCGTTCCCCAAGACATGGGCATGGGAAGTGGGGGCAAGTCCCCTGCCATTTCGGTGGGCATGATTGTGCCTGCAGGGACTGGGGATGGGGTGTAAGGCACATTTCTCCATAAGCTGGCCCTGGTGATGGGGTCCCTGGGCTTTGCTGACACAAAAGTCAATGTCTTCCTCCAACTGGTTCCTAGGGTCTTTAAAGGAACCAGCCTCACTGGTCCTGGAGAGACCCAGTGTTGCTGGGTTCAGCTGCAGATTCCAATTTCAGGGTCCATCTCTCTGTCTCTCCCTTGTGCAAGAGATTTCAAGGGCGGTGGAAATTTCTACATGCCAGGCACACCTAGCAAATCCTAGGGTGCCTGATCAACCCTCCAGCTGTATCCCAGCCCTCCTGCACAACATGATGGGACAATCCAATATGGTGTTGTCACGGATCCATGTGCCCACCTCATCTGGGGGGCTCAGTTCCAATCCTAGCCAACATCACTGCCAGGCACTTTCCCACTAAAACTTCAAAGGGGAGCCCTTCCTGTGTTGGCTACAGATGTCTGCTCTTCCTCCTTGGTTCATTGGGCCTGAGCTGTCCAAACCCTGGTTCAGAATGACATCTGATTGCCAGATGCAAATTCTCTTTCCCACCCCTTTCCTCCTCAAGAGCAGAGTGAAGTATTGTTAATTACTTCTTTTGTGTGGTAAAGCCATTGTTCCCTCTGCTGGGGAGCTGAATAATTAATTTGGCCCAGCAGGGTGACAAAAAGCCTGGAATCTGATACTAAGCTGAGCCAGAGAAAAATGACAATTGTGGACGACCTACAAGGTGTACATGTAAGTTCTTGGGACCTGTATATTCAAACCGGGCATACATGTTTCACATCAGTTTGCTAACTCACTGGAGTTTATAGGTCTAAGGGAAGTGTAACTAAAATTTATGGCAGATTTCTTACTAGTTGTATAATACAGTGACACTGAATATAAACCAGTAAACCCTATTGGCCTTATCTATGAGTGTCCTCTAATAGTATAAGACCTACCCAGCTCAACATCTAATCTTGCAGAGTCCCTCTCTTGAGCCAGGATACCTGTGCGAAATCCCCGGCTGGGCACGACGGTAGTCTCACACGCACAGCCCACACATATGTACACACGTGAAACCAGCCAAGTGCCCCTTACCTTAGTTGTGTTGCAGTGGCCTCATCTTAAAAGGCAGGCACTGATGGTAAACACGCATAGTCCAATTAGCATGTGATTACTGTGGGTGCAACTAGAGTAGTGAGACTGACCCACAGTAAAAAGTCCACAAAATGGGTGATCAAAAAGTGAAAAATCTGGGTGAATTAAATGGGTGGAACTACCCTACACTATTTCTTGAAAAATTGACTTTACTTTGTAAGAAAAGTTGACCACTGTGGTCCCCGGCTTGCCAAATTCTGTACTAATGGAAGAAATTTCCTCAAGGGTTATGTTTGAATTGCTTTCAGAATTTTAATAATTAGCAATTGATTTGGCTCTTTGGATCCAGAAATGGCCTAGGAAAAGAGGAGTTGTTACTCTGGTTTTGAAAAAAGACATGTAGGCCCTAGTTGTTTATAGGTCCCTCAGGGAACAGAGTCTGAGGATTTTGGAGTTATCACTTGAATGTGGGACATAATCATTCCATTAATACATCACCTAATACTCCCAACATATCTGATTATCAGCTGCCGCATGTGCTGTCTGGCATCACCAGAAATTAAAGGATTCAGATATCAATTGTTCCCTTTCATGACCTATACACAAACTTTTCACAGTTCAATGAGGTATATTCAGAGCTAAGAATCCACTGAGATACTATTGGTGACCTATATGGGTATAGAGATATATACTCAACAGCAGGATTACAAAGTGTTCAATGATTGTGCCTGGCTTAGTAAGATTTTCCTGTAAAAATAGTGGCCATGCGGATTCGCAAACTTCTAGATAATGTATGACTTCCAGAGGCAGCTGTTTTAAGATCACTATCATTTGATTCAAAGCATTCACCGCCTTGGGTACACTTTCTCAATACTATTAAATGCAAGGGAAGAGGTGTCATTTTCACACAGGTATTGCGAATCAGTTAAACGCATTGGGGTGCAACTGAGATCTTGATTTTACCAACAAAATCACTGAGCAGTTCTGAGGAGTTCCATGACCATCTGAATTAAAGTATCTAGTAGATCTTATTGCATGAGCCTGCATCAAGTTTAATAAGGCACTCCCAGTATCCAGGAAAGCATGCGATCCACTGAGACCTCCTGTGCAGACTCTACCCTTCTGCGTTCGTCTAAGCCCTGATGGGGAAAACAATGGACTCTATGTAGTAGCGTAGCCAGGACCGTAGCCACAGAACGGCATTTGAGGGTCTAGCCACCCCAAAATAATCTTTATGCCCCCAAATGACTGAGGCAGCTGGTACAGTATAGAGGTGTGGTAGTTCTGAAGGTGAATTAACAAAAAATGCCTTTATATTTTGCTTATATTTTGTTACATTTGCTGCGTGCTCCAAGACAGGTTAAATGTCAGACAATTCTTTTGTGAAGATGCTTACTTTTCTTTGACTGCAAAGTCAGAGGATTTTGTAAAGTGACCTATGTGACAATCTCTCTGTGGTGCAGACAGCGCCACTAGAATTATGCAGCAGAGGAGGCCTAACTTATGCTGCAATGTTCGCTAAATTATGCGGAAAGAAAACACAAATCATGCGGCTTAAAGTGCCACTTTTTTTGATAGTATCACTTCATTATTTTGTCATTTTTAGTTTTACATGTTAGCACTGTTTGGGCAAGGGTTTTACTTAATTAGTACCAGTTCCACATCCAAATACAGCTGTAAGTAACTGAAAGATGTGCAGTCAACCTTTGCAAAAGACCTTTCACTGCACAGCATCACATGTTGCAACATTTTTATTAACATATGATCTATGTAAGCTAGAAGGAAAATTAGTTTTTTCTTTTAAATCTGCAGATAATGCAGCAGATCATGGATTGTGTGGCAGATTATTAATTATGCTGAAAGCACCACAGAATCGCATAATTTCAGTGGGCTTACATGCAAGAAGTGCAAAATGAAAAACTGTAGGATGTCAATTTGTTTTTAATTCACCAAAAATATAAATACCTCTAAATGAACTGTACACATATTTCAACATATCCCAGCAGTTATGAAAGCACAAATGAAGCACATTTTATCTTATAATTCTCAAGTGTGATGGAGATAAAGATTTGAATAGGATCAAAACAAATCTTAGTGATACACGAAAGATAACTATCCTATTGTATTGAATTGCACACTTGTATATGCTTACTGCTCCTATGTGTGGCATTGAAGTGCTTTCCTACGTGAGCAGCAAGCTACGGCATTAGGGTGGAGTTGGTTGGAAGGGTGTTTTCTTTGTTTTGTCATCCTATGTGGGAAGTATTTCCATGTTGTGCGTGATGACCACTGCGGAGAGGTTATAGTGTTATGCGATGCAGCACATAGCAGAATGGTGGATGATGAGGTGAGAAAGGCACAGGCTGATTTTTCAGCATGCTGGCAGCATTGAACAGCTTTGCAGATCCCTTTATGGTATTTCTTATAATTATAGCCTGCTTGGCTTGTTACTGCACTGGGTTGTCCAATCAGAAATTCGGCGCAGATTTACTTACATTTCTCAAATGGAATATAGCAAAGCAACTTTCTGTGCTGCATTCTGTGAAAGGCAGACAGCAGAAATCCCCCATATTTACACAAATATGGTGCATTCCTGCTGTTTCCTAGCACTGGCGCACTATGTGCTGTCTAGCGCCAATGCAAGCACCCTAACACCATGGTGCAAAAGTGCCTGCGTTACACGCAGGAATGTTTTTGTGCAGGAAGGGTCACCTTCCTGCAAAAAAACAGTTTTTAGAGTCATATTCCTCTTTCTATGTGTGCTGCAGAATGCAGCACACACAGCATGAGTAATTAACAAGGAGAAATAAAAATATTTCTCCTCGTACTCCTCACTGGGGAAGGTGTAGCATTTTGACACATTCCAATGTTTACTATCTTTAGTAAATCTTTGAATGTGCCAAAATCCATGAGGGGATGCATGGGAACACCCATGCTCCACCCATGGAACGCATTCCCAATGCAAGGCTTTGCATTACTTTGTATTTACTAAACTATGCAAAGTCATACAAAGTGGCATTGCATGGCTTAGTAAATGCCAAAAATGTTTTTGCTTCGGGGCTGCGCCACAAAAGTGACTCAATACTGATGCAAAATCTTAGTAAATCTGTCCCCTAGTGCATAGTTCAGGGCCAGAGCTGGCATTGTTGGGGAGAGAGAGAGAGGTAGAGAGATCGGCTGGACGGTGCATTGTTGCTATCATTATAGCTGAACGCCATGAGATGTAAAGAAGCGGCCATAGTGTTTAGATATTTGGGACCTGCAGTTATGGACTAGATAAAAATCCTCCAATTGACCCGCAACATGTGACAGATCTCTTCAGTTATTCCATGCCTGTTCATTTAGTGATTCCTGGTGTATGGCTTCACAATACTGTTGATGGACAACCGTCATAGCATATATGCCTTAATTGAATGTAAGATGTATAAATTACAGTTGGCTGCCGACTGCTGATTGTTATGGTATTAGTATTAGTGTAGGCCAGAATTGTTATGAATGATCTTACATTATTATGTAATACCCTGGCAAAGCACAGGTCAGCTCTCTTACCATATCTGCTTATTAAAAGTAGTTTGCTGGCTGGGATGTTTCCATTCTATGGATTGTAACCTAAAGATTGAGCTTGAGGGTGCAGCTGTTTTTTCAGGCTCTGGGCTCTGTTGCTGGGATTTGTGGTGGTGTAGTTGTGTTGGAAATAGCTATGTTTTCTTCTTTCTGAAGTGTATATGCTCCTGGATGCTTTGAATGCTGGCTGGTAGTGTGTTTCAGAGCTTGGTGTCTTGTACCGAGAAATCAGTGCTTCTACAGATTTCTTATGCTAAGGTGGTATGATGATAAGTGATGCAAACCTTGAGCGCAGTGTCCTGATTTGGTTGCATTGCTTGAAGTAAGCTTATAGGTATAGTGGTGCTTTTCGTTCGAGGCTCTGTGAACAATGCAAAGTGCCTTAAACATTACTCTTCCTGCTATAGGTAGCCAGTGGAGTGATAGCAAGACTGGAGTGATGTGTCTCTTGGGTGAAAGCAGATAATTCTTGCAGCATCATGTTAGATGAGATGTATTTTGCATATGATGAATGTGGGTGTGCCAAATTATAGGCTGTTGCCATAGTCAAGCTTGGAGATTGCGAGTGCGAGGATGGTTTGCAGTTTCTGTTGGTATCCAAGGTTTGAAAAGATGCAACAAAATGTTTTCGTTGCGAAAAAGGCAATCTGTTGTGAGTTGTTAACATGTGGTATCAAATATAGGTCTGAATCCATGGTTACCCCTAGGTTTCTGACTTCTCTTGATATTATTGGAGGAGCCACATGTTCCTTAGGCCTTATGGTGGTGGGTTGGTATTTTTTTATTGTCCACAATTCACAAGCTCTGCCTTTGCAGTATTTACCTTTAAATGGTTTTTCATCATCCATGTGTTCATGGCCCGAAGGCAGTCACCAACTCTTAAACTGTAGAGGTCTTCCAGGATGTCCATTTTTAAAAAGTATTTGGGTTTCATTTACATAGTTATAATGGGTGAGGTTGAATGATTTAATCAGGTTTGATAAGGGGGTTAAGTAGATGTTGAAAAATAGAGGGGATATGATGGACTCCTGTGGGATACCACAGTGTTGTGTGTGAGTAGCTGGTATCAAATGTGATGCCAACACTAGTTCACTGTCACAGCTGAGAGGCCAAGAATTCCTTGGGCATTAGCTAAACTCCCTTCTCACCTTTCACATATGGTATGTCAAACAAGAATTTGCTGTTTGAAGAGATTACACAACTGTGCAGGACATTGAGTCATGCTGTTCGTAAGCCAACAACTTTCATGACCTTTCCTATTACTGATACATAAGTGGCTGTCACTACTCAAACCTACCAGTCATTCAGAAGCAATGTTCAATCAGAAAACTCCAGATTCCAATATGGCATGGTGCTTCGATTAGACAATTATGCTGGGACAGAGTCATCACAAGTCAGGTATAACTTACATTTGACTAACATTGATCCAGCCTGTTGTAAATTATAGCCTGGTGAGATAATGTATCTGCTCTACAGATCGTTATTGTGTTTGCAGGTGCCTAATGGTTTGTTAAGTTAATATGCTTGCCACAGAGGGATGCAAATACCGTAACTAGTAGTAGTGTAAATCTGAAATGACTCAATATACTGTGCCATATCACAAAGGGCTGCTATAGCAGACTACCTTTTAAAAATAGTTAGATAACTAGATAACCGTGCCAGGGTCAACACACTGAGGATTCAATGCCTTGAACCAAATATTGTGGAAACCATAACAAAGGCATGTGAGGCTGAAAGCATTTCTGATATAATTGAGCTCTCTAGACATCTCTGCACAACATCATCTAATGTTTTATGATTTTTGTATATTGTAATGTACGATCTGTGTAGTATGAATTTGTTTTTTGAAATTTATTGACTCCTTCAAAATTCTGCTTTATTTAATTTATGGTCATAGCAAATAAAGTGTTATGAGGTTCTAAGTAATTATTGTACCAAATGCATAATATTTGGTGAACATTTGGGATAGATTTTTTATTTGGAGAAGTGTAGAAATGCTGGGTGGCAGGAATTTTATGGGTCCTCACAGATTCTGGAATTTTCCTTCACAGAAATATGAGGAAAGGCTGTGATTTAGCCAAGGTTTGGTCTTTACAGGCATTTTTGGTACGAACATTATTGGGATCCACCCAAGCTACACCACCCCAGACTTCCCCAGGTACCTTGTTTTAAGAAATGATTCGACCTGGCAGGGTTACCTAGGTGCCGACCGATCCCTGGCCTGAATACCTCAGCCACCAATATTGGAAGAATTCGTCAATTTGCAAGGCAAAATCTTAATTTTTCCTTGTGTCTTGGGGGACTTATGGAGGTGTTCCTTTCATAGGAGATAGTTCAGTCACACAAGTGGGATACTATTGTTATCGGAAGAAGTGTAGGAACGCTGTGAGGTAGGATATTTGTGGCTCCTTGCAAATTCCATTAGTATGGTCTGCTTTCACTTTTGCTTTGCTGTGTAATATCAGTGCGCACAGCGTGCAGCTCAATACAGCAAAAACAATATCAAACTTGGGACTCGTGGAAAGCATTTCCCATGCATGCCAACTTTGATTTTAGAGAAGAAAATGTTTCTGATATTTTTACTAGAAATATTTCCTTTTCAGTACTTTGAATGACTGGCTGAACGCCACTGCACTGTGAAAGTAATATGGGGGATGTCAACTGGTCATCGTCTGTCCTAAAGCAGTTAAAACCCACCATATCCATGCAGTCTCATCTCCTGTCCAACACAAAATTGACAACCAGCTGCAGGGATATGATGGCCACATTGCACTCACATCTTTGTTCCATAATCATAGGGGACTTCTCCAGGATCAAGAGGCTCCCAGGATGGTAGGCTTCTGACACTGAGGATCAGCAAAAGGCAAGGTGGTCAGACAAACGTGGCAGGTGCTGCAAATGGCCATGCACAGCCATGCGAAAGTTTCATTTTCCATACAACTATGGAGAAGAGGGCTAGAAAGAGAATAAAAATCTATTGAGAAGTTCAAAGAAGATAGAAGAGAAGATAGAGAGAAGAGGTTCTAGAAAAAAAGAGAAGTGTGAGAGAAACGAGAGTAAATAGAAAAAAGCAATAGGGCAGGAGAAACAGGAATGGGAAGATAGATACTGCAGCAAGCAGTAAGAGATAGTGGGGAAAAGGTTGGGAGAGGCAGTGGGGTCAGTAATTGGGAGATTGGGAGAGAATAGAGAAAGTAAGAGAGCCAAAAGGAGCAGAATGAGAGTTACGTACACATAGAGCGGGGTTCTGCAAAATTGGTCCTGGAGGGCCAGATCCATGCCAGATTTTTAAGATAACTTCATGTGTCTAAATGGAGTTATGCTAAAAATCTGGCATGGATCCAGCGCTCCAGGACTGACTTTGGAGAACTCTGATGTAGAGAAATGGTGATTGGAGATTTTAGGTGGAATTTATAGCTTGTCATATTTTGGCCCAAACACCTGGCCCGATGTGCTCACAAAGCACAATTTTGCACTTTATTTTCTAAAAGGGATCTTAATGTAAGATCCAAAAATCACCTTGCATAGTGGTATTTAAAATCATAATAAGGTTTAAATATTGTTACTGGATCCACATTGCTTTTTATGAATTGTTTGACAATGGCACCACCTTATTATTTTTTACTCTATGCTCTTGGTGAGAAGTGCTGATGCTTTCTCTTTTAATGCATATCAGCCATGTCTATATTTGCTGGTATAGTCACTGGAACGTGCAACCGACTTGCTGAGAAGTCAAAGTTCTATTAAGGAGGTGATTTGGCTTTCTAATGTGCATTTAAATATGGCAGTCTCATCACCGTTTCATAACAAAAAGCTTGAATTTTTTCTGCTCCTGTAGTAATGCCAACAACTCCTCAGAAAATAAATATTTTCCATTTCTAGTTCACATGGCAGGCTTCAATGCTTTCTACATTCATCACTCAGAAAGTTGCATTTTCGTCCAAGCACTGGTAGCCACATAGAGGGTGCCACCTTGAGGATTCTATGCAAGGAGTCTAGTGCACGAGAAAAAGTAGAGAATGCCCATAATTCTGGAAGTGGAGAACTCCCTAGTATACAAATGGGAGGTACCATGCAAGCAGCATCAAAGAGAGATGTAATCAAAGAGCTGGATCTCAAATGCAAACTGTGCAACCACACCTCAGAGCATTAGTGGCAGTGCTGCTGCCAGTCTAACTACAGCTCCTCTAACTAACTGGAGATGGAACAAGTGTCCTCATCCAGGCCACAGGCCTCAAATGGACGCATCCGAGGCTCACACAATGACCTAATCTTTACCATGCCTAAATGTCTTCCTGTTCGAAGTCTAACGAAGGTCTCCTTTCATACCACACCTTTCGCACAACCTGCCTGTATCTATGAGGGGTGAATGCCAATGTCGGAGCCGTCTTCAAAGCTTAGCAGTTCTGACTGGCGCTTTCGATGAAAAGTAATTGAACTATCCATCTTTTGTCACAACCTTGTAGTAAAATTCACTGTGGGACCTTCCCAAATACCCTTTTATTTAAATTGGCATTTAAGTTCTATTTAGTTTTCACCATTGTTGCAGCCCTAAAAGGTTTACAACACATTGTTTGCCACTAATTTCCCTAAATGTTCTTTATGGATATTCTCCAAGCTCTCTGTAAAGTTATTTTAAATTAGTAGTAAGTTAAATTAAAACTTCACTTACAAGGATAGATGGAATAAGGAAACTCCACATTTTATGAAGCAGAAGGTTCCTAAATGCATGTGAGGTAATGCTTAACTTTTCGGGCCTTTCAGGTGTGATGATTTCCTGATGCATAATGTGCCACTTAGGCCCTCCTCCACAAAACAAATTTGAGTGTGGAGGCTGGACATCCACCACCTGAGGTAATAGGTGTAGGAGGGAGGGCTCTGAGCTGAGGTCAGCTTATTATTATTTTTTTTTAAAGAACTTGATAAGCTTTGCATTGCACAAAGCGTGAACAGTTTAGAAATTCACAACATTGCAAGTCAGCCTACTTTACAACTTTACATCTCTCTATTTTAAATCCCATCTAATTGATAAGATTTAAAGTTGGGTTGTGAAACCTTGAGTGAGTTTGTTTTAGTATGTACCTTAAAACAGTCCACATTTTCCTTCGCAAAAAACCACACGGTGTGCACCTGAATATCAAAACCAGAATATTGATGGCACAGAATACAAAATATCAACAGCTAAGTATAGCTTTTCTGTACCTTTCTCCACATATATAAACCTCTGAAATATGTATATGTCTTCAAGTTATGTAGGTGTGAAGTTAGGAACAGTAAATCTATACCTTCCTATATGCACTTACCTTTCAATATTCTGTCCTTGACATTTTTGTACCACAATATTCTGGGGGTCGTTATTTAGTAGCTCAACCAGTATTTGGGAATGAATGCACAGCTGAATTGTTTGGTGAAAGCTGAGGGCCATGCCCCCCTAAACATATACTTCTGGCTATGGGCCCGGGCGTAGCCCTTCCGCACCTCTGCCCACCTGCAGGGGCCTCATAGCGTACAAATCAATTAGCAATGGGTGGCGTGGCTCTACTGTGCTTCTATGTGCACCATTTCTCTGAACATGAGCTGGCGCCTATAAGGCGTTACACTGTCGGAAATGTGCGCCGGACAACAGAATATTTTACAAGTAGGAGCCATCTGGCTTCTGGCTGGACTCAGACTCATAATTGTATTGCTGATGAAACATGAAAGGGATAAGTGGGAGGACTTTTTAGAAAATGTGTTTTTTATATATATATATATAGCAGAACCCGGATAAAACAGTCTCCGATTGTTATTAATTACTTTGAACATCTTTAGGAATCACGTTTTTTTCTTCATTGTAATTAATGTAGCCATTCACTGCCAATCGCTAGAATACTCTGATAGTTAATACAGTGTATGTGGAAGGTGCCCTTATGAGACTTATATTTGATGCAATTTGTTTCGAGGAAGATCAAAACCAGGGACAATGATTAGTGTATATTACAATATCCATTTATCTAAATGTGTTGAGTAAAGGAAAACACAAAGATGACTATGGCGTGTGTGTGACAGCGCTTTTCGAACAATAATTATTAGTATTTATAGTTTCTGTAATCTTCGATGAAATTACCAAGTCTTCATTTATTTCTGCAAGATCAGTTTTTTTTTATTGATTAAGTCTTTATTGTTTGATTAACAAAAATCATTGTAATTAAAACATTAAAACAAAACAATATAAAAAGAAACACAATTCCCAGTTTCTTTGAACAATGTGCGCATGTACAAAAAGAATGTTTCTGTGGTTACATGCCGCACCAGAACATTGGTATCACAATTAAACATCTTTTAAAAACAAACGCGCTGTAATCATAGAACTAATAACATATTATGGTTACATTCCCAGGGATATACAATAAAAACAATTAACATCTTATTACAGTGTGCAAATGTGCTATAAAGTGCCGATGTGCACAAACTGTATCATTACGTGCCAAAGTGCAAATGAGCAATAAAATGTCTCTATATGTTTTAAAAGCCTGTTATCTGAAGTTGTCTCAGGGCTAGAATTTTAAGCAATAAGTTCCATTGTGCAAACGAGCAGTAAAAGTGCACGTGTTTTCATATTTTCTATAGGGCCTAATTACCATAGTATCTTAGACACTAAAACATCCAAGATGTCAGCAACCTTAAAACAACCACTATGATTTATAATTCATTAAGACAACTCTCAGGTAGCAGATACCAATAGTTTGTCAGCATTAGCTAAAAAAGTTTGTCAATTGACATATCAATGGAATCGAATCGCCCGATAGACATAAGATAAGGGCCTGACGAGCTGATCTTACCCCAGCCTTAAGAAATAAAGGTTTTAAAAGTGTGTAGCGTATTTTAAGCAATTTAGAGCACGTGCATACTATGTGCAATAAGGTTTTACGTGGCCACCCACACAGTCTACATTTAGTACTTGGCCATTTCTGGATCCAGGTTGGCGTACCCTCCTAGGATGAGTTTGTGCCCAATCTTATTTTTAGAAATGCTTCTTTCATTTGGGCTGAAAAATGGGCATTTAGATAAGGCTGGACTCGCAGAAACTGATGTGAATTAATCAAAAACCATGCATGAGTTTTTGCCGCTAAGGCTATTTTATCCGCATTAAATGAGTTGATTTTGGTTTGTTTTTTTAAGATTTGTTTAAAGCTGGGCATTTTCAGTTCAGAGAGCCCTATCTGTAGATCAAAACCCTGGAGGCATATTGAGATGTAAGATCGCCAGGTATCTGTATAGGCAGAATTAATATTTCATGCCAACAGGTGTTCGCTAAGGAAACAGGGTCAGATGAAAACAGAGAGTACATGCATTTCAGAAATGACCCTTGCGACACCATGGGCTATCTTTGGAGGCCAAACTCCAGTCTAATTTCTGCTTGACTAATTGACCTAGGGATCCCAAAGATTGATTTATAGGCCTTAATTACTATTAGGTCCAGTAGTTTTGCATCTTTCCCCCTGGTGATAGGCGAGCCATATGAAATAGTTAGCTGTAACTTTGCTCTCATAACTTTGAGAAGATGATCATATGATTGGCTCTCAATGATTTATGTAAACATTTAAAGGCATAAATTAAGGTTGCAGTTTTTGTATTTGTATATCTTTACCACTTCAATTGGCCCTCCTCTGGCCCTCCATGAATCGGTCTTAGATTTTGCCAGGCCGATTTTCATGATTTTCGTTTTTTTAACATTCAATTCCAGGCCATTCATTAGGATATAGTCATCAAATGCATTAATTAATCTTTGTAGACCAGTCAGGGTTTGGCTCAGCAAAATAGTATCGTCTGCGTATTGTAAATAACTAAGATGCATCTCACCAATTTTTGGAGGATGGGCGTTAACGGGCTCTAAGTACTGGAGAAGATCTGACAAAAATAGATTAAAAAGGCAAGGTGCAAGGACGCAACCTTGCTTAAGACCATTATAGGTTTTAATTTTTTGTGATAAAGTACCACCGTCACCTAGCTTGACCTGGACCCAAGTGTTGGTGTAGAGGAGAATTGTAGCATCAATCAATTTTCGTGGAATGGCCCAACCTACCAGTTTTTTCCATAGTAAAGCCCGAGGAACTGAATCAAAAGCTGCTTTTAAGTCTATAAAAGAGATATATAGATTTTGTTTTTTTAAAACTGCCCGTTCCGCTAGCAAAGTAAGGGCCAGCAGGTTGGTAATGGTAGATTAGCCATTACGAAAGCCTGTTTGGTTAAGTGGGATTATGCCTTGCTGTGCAGCCCAGTTTTCCAAATCAATCAATAAACGGGAGGCAAAAACCTTAGCGTCTACATCAGTTAGGGCAATTAACCGACAATTGGCAGGGTTGTCAACTGGTCCACTTTTATAGATGAGCTGCACGATGCTACCTTGCCAAGATACAGGGGCAATATTCAATGCCAATACCTAATTGAACACTGGAGTCAACACTTCTGCCCACATATCAATATTGGCACGGAATAAGGCGTTGGGATGCCCATTTAGGCCAGTAGCCCCATTTGATATAAGATGACGTAGGAGAATGACTTTTTCATTAGAACTTATAAAGTCCAAATCATTCTTCAAATTAGGGTTGCTCACTTGATCGATATATAACTCACTAGATTTCACAGTATTGTTTTGATGATCCAAGTCACTACACAGGGCCGAGCCGCTCACTATCTCTATATTTGACTTACTAATTTTCACAGTTATAGCACAAGTCCTGCTTATTCACATCTAGATCGCACACACCATACAGGTTGATAATAAACTTTACCCATTCATCTTCCATAATATTTACACTGTAGGCCCTGTTGCCTCCCCTTTGGAGTTCATTGATTATCTCCCAAAACATTTTTACATTATTTTGCCTAAAGACATGTAGTAATCTATGCCATAGCCCTGATTGATAACGCAATTTAGCCAACCAAATGTCTCGTCTATATGACCTTCTCAGAGCCGTCATTTTATCCTTAAAAGCATAATAAGATTGCCGGAATCTATGGGAAAAAACTTCCCATACAGCTTTATTGAGGGATCGTTATAATTTAAGTAAATGGAATGTATACCATTTATTAGGGGGAATTAATGATGGATTTGTTTTTCTTCGATTTCGTGCTGGAAATTTTCCCACCAAAGATGAAGTAATATAATTCCATTTATTTAACATTGAACCTACCCCCAACAGGCACTGGTCATTATCCTTTATTTTTGCTTTGGCAAACTTTATTATTATCCAAATGCCATACCAGTCTTTTCAAGTTGTATGAAGAGTGGACCATATTGAGAAGCTCATTAGATCTAGGGTTGCAGCTTTTGGCAGATGTAATATAACTATCTGAGGGTTATGGTCATTTTCAAGTCGAGGAATCACCTTATATTCAACAATTATTGGGCCCAGGTTTTCTGAAATAAAGGTGTAATTGATAATTGAGCCATGCTTAGACTGTTTAAAAAAATGGAACTGACCTTAATTTGCGCAATAATTTTTCTTTCAAAAGGGTTAGCCCAAGCTGGTGCATGTTGTCACAGCATCATTTGCGATAACATTACTCTTGCCAATTGTTAGAAATGGGATTTCTGGTTGGCTAAGGCTTGTGCCAAAGCCAGGCAGAGACCACCACTCTAGTCAGGGCAAGGGAGTTACACACCCAAGATAACCCCTGCTCACCCCCTTGGTAGCTTGGCACGAGCAGTCAGGCTTATCCCAGAGGCAATGTGTAAAGCGTTTGCGCAACACACACACACAGCAGCAACAAACTAGGCACACTACAGAAGAAACTCCACACAAGGTTATATAAAAAATAGCCTTTGTATTATCATAAACACATTAGAAACCTAATCACACATTTACACTGTGCCAACTGGCATGGGCAATATTCACAGGGGATTATATACAGGACCAGGCCAATCGGGCCACGGTCAGAACCATCAGAACAGGTAAGTAAATGCAAATATAAAACACAACCAGTAACTACTGGTACCATAATGACCTAAGCATTATCCTATTAGCATTAGACATAAACCCACATTAGGCCCAAACCTCATCAGCATAAACACATTACGCAATGGGCCTCACAAGCATAAACACATTATGCAATAACCTCATAAGCATAAACACCTTACGCAAATAGGTACTCCCCCAAACATCATAACATGACATTTGTCAGTAACACGTTAGGCCCCAAACCTCCTTAGAATAAACACATTACGCAATATCGCATTAGGCATAAACACATTATCCTAACCCTCAGGAGCCTAAACACTGAAATGACCCCCAGGCCAACTGGCCTTCCACTGGGGCTCAAATGCCCTATGTCCCGCACAGTCAGGGCTTCGCCAGGGCTATCCCATTAGCCCCCTGGCTGCCAATGCAGCAGTTAACCGTGCGCAGTTGCACAAGCCTAAACGTAGCAGCTGCCCACTAATTGCTGGGCAGCTGTGAAAATGAGCCCTGGCACCAGCGTGCCTCCTGAGCCCCTCTCTGGGACTCTATAATCATATGCCAACACGTTGCAGCTGCCCGCGCTGGTGCGGTGCAGCTGGGATCAGGACTGGCACTAACTGTGCCTCCTTAGCTCCCTTCGCCGGAGCTCCAATACGGGGCGTAGACTCAGCCCCCAAAAGAAATCAGCGTGGGCACCACTGTGCCTGGGGAAGCCCCACTCGGGGGACTCTCAGAAACAAATGCCCCCAACGTTGGAGCGGCCCACTCTCCTGCGGGGCCGCTCAGTAAATGGGCACTGACAGTGTGCCAGGCAAAGCCCTCCCTTGACCGGCACTCTCAGGCGGGAACCCGGGGCTCTCCTCAGCCCACGGGAGCCCCGGCCACGTCTCTACTGCAGGGGGGAAGGCACCGGCAATGTGCCTCTACACACCCCCCCACCGGACTCCCAACTGTGCCCCACTCACCGGGCTGGTCTGGGGAGGCTCTCCTGACTTCACCCGGGCCCCCTCCTGGGACCCGGGACTTCTACATCAGGCTCGCGGGGCAGGACCACGAAGACGGGGTGGGCTCCCGCTGGGCCCACACTCTCCTCGGTTTGGCTCCACGGCGTCTCGTTCTCCTTGGGCAACACGCAGGGCTCTCTCCTTCCTGAGTAGAGCCCTGCCCGCAATCAGGCCTCCCTCTGCCTATCTTCCGACCCTGGCCACGCCCCAAGTCAGGCTCTCCTTGCCTGTCTTCCGGTCCGGCGGCGACCCACAGGATCCACAGCCACTCCCGGTCGTAATTCACGGAGCGCAGTCTCTGCGCCGTAGGGTATAGGTTGGGCAGCTTTCCACACGCTGCTCAGGGCATCAAGACCCCTGGGGCACTCCACGCAAAAGGGCAGACAATGCGGGGTGGGCTCCCGCTCCGGTCTCCAAAACACGGGGCTCTCCCTGACACACAGGAGCCCCACTTGGAAGGTGACACGGAAAGCGGGGTAGACTCCCGCCGCACTACACAACGGCACTGGCATGCGGGGTGGGCTCCTTGTAGCATAAAGGTGGGGTGGGCTCCTCCCTCATTAGCAGCACAGGGGAATCCCTACGCCGGGGATTCCCTCTCTCACGATGGCAGCTCAGCGCTGGGAAGCACCAGGACTCTCCTCTCTCCTGGAAATAAAGTTGTAGCGCTCACGAGGTGCTAGGGCCCTTCACAGTCCAAGGGCACAGCTGGGCCCAGGGAGGCCAGCACAGAGGGACCTCCAGCAGGGAGGCAAGCCCTCGTGGTGGTTCCTCCTGGGCCCCAGTAGCATAGGAACAGCACAGACCAGTTTCATGGGGTCACAGCCCCTATATTTATACCCCAGTTTCCTTTGTCTGTAGTGTAGGGCATGGGGGAAACAGATACAACTGGTTCTGGGGGGTTTTGGAGCACTCTGCTTACAGTGCTCACACCCTCCTTTCATAGATGGGGCTCTGCCATCAGACACACCACAGGGGGGCGGATCCAGCATTCACTAGGGCAGGCACAATCCTATTCAGGGACCAGGGATTTCCCCTCCCACTACTCAAAATGTAGATGTCCCATTCAGCCTAGCGCTGACTCACCCTGCCCCTCCTGGAGCCACACACACCTCCCAGCCCCTGTCACTCACAAGCCAGACATGCAATTCACATCAGGCAGGCAGACACATAGCACATAGAAATGCCAACTTCTAAAAGTGGCATTTCTAAAATAGTTATAATAAATCCGCGCACACCATTGCGTAGCATTTATTATCACTATTCCAAACATACCAAACTTGACCACGCTGCACCTCTCATATCAGGAATTACCACTGAAACACTTATCAGGGAATCCCCAATGCATTCCTATGCAGGGCAGTCCCACAGTAGTGAGAAACCAAAATGGCTGTTTGTCACTACCAGGACATGTCACACACTTAAGGTACATGTCCTATCTTTTACCTACAATGCACCCTGCCCATAGGGCTAGCTAGGGCCTACCTTAGGGGTGACTGACATGTAGTAAAAGCGGGGTCACGGACATGGCACACACTTTAGGTGCCACGTCACAGCGGCAGTAACACTGTGCGCACAGGCCCTGCAATGGCAGAGGCCTGAGATAGGTTTGCAAGGCTACTTTGGTGGGTGGCGCAATCAGCGCTGCAAGCCCACCAGTAGCATTTAATTTACCAGCCCTGGGTATATGAGATACCACTTTACAAGGGACTCACAGGTAAATTAAATAGGCCAAACAGGTGTAGACCAATCTTACCATATTTTTCACAGAGAGCACACACACTTTACACTGGACAGCAGTGCTAAAGGGCCCAGAGGCCTAAAACCACCAACACCATGTCAGAAAAAAGGCTAGGAGAAAGGCAAAAAGTTTAGGGATGACCCTGCAAAAAGGGCCAAGTCCAACACCAATGAAGGCGTTAAAAGCGACCAGATGTAAATTAAAGTCACCAGAAATTATCAAACTAGCATCTGGGTGCCGAATTGTTAATGAGCTTATGATATCCCGTAGGATAGACAGCTGGGGCACCTTGTTTTTCCTTGCACTTAAACAGACATTAAATATTATCATTTTATGGCAATTGTACTGTAATATAATGCATTGTAACCATTCCAACTGCAAGTCAACTACTTCTACTGTTAAATTTAGTTCAGTCGCAATATGCCATTAGAGTCCACACTTTGCGGGGCCTAATTTATTAGTGCGTACAGCATAGAGATTAAATTAATTGAACTCAAGTAGTGGAGTTGCTTGTGCTCTCCATGTTTCTTGGAACATTAAAATTTCAAAGGTATTTAAAAATAAAAGAATATCTGGATCGGCCAACAAATGGGCCAGCCCATGCACGTTCTGAGAACAAATTCTCAGTTGTAAAACTTTACCATTTGCAGCAGGCAAAGTTCAATTCTCATCTCCTAGGGGCACATCTGCAAGGGTTGCTGGAAGCCATGTCCAATCCTCAAGTTGCATTTTGTTTTTGGGTAACAATTCCACAGGTACGCACTCCTTTTAGTGTATTAGTAATTAGCAGACCTATATCGCAAGGTGATTTGTTCAATGGGCCAGTGGCACCTCTGAGTAATGGAATTGACTTTTTACTTTCAACCTTATACCTTTCTTTTTCCACTTTTGGGGTTGGTGCCTCTAAAATAGAGGGGTATTTTAAAGGGGTACAATTATTCACCTCAATGCCCCATACCATAAAATAAGAACTTGAGTCTAGAATTTTATTTACTATTTCATTAGTTTTCTAAGCTGTTATAGCGGACTCAAGAGATGAATTAAAGTGTGTTTGTTTAAACTGTATGGAAAGAAGATCTGTAGTTTTAATGAATGATAAATCAGGGATGGTTGAAATAAGTTTTAGGATTGAGCTCCGATTAAGACTGTCATGAATGCCCCTGGATTTGTATAAAGGGTGAAAAACGAATTTCGTGTTATTAGAAGTTATGTTTTCGGGTATAACCCTTAGAGACACTGTTGGGCCTAGTTTGCTATCATTGTCTAAATAGTTGATTTGATGTCCTCCAGAAGGTGGTGATCTCTGGGTGACACTGGACCTTTTCCCATCGGCTCGACAGGCCCCATGCATGATCTGAATTGTGTGATGTTGAGGCAAGAGTGTAGCCTCATTGTTTACTGTTGATTCAGTCTTTGATTGTGTATAACAGTCTATTTCTCTATAAATGTTTCCGTGACTCTGCTTACTCTCTCTCCGATTCAGAATCCTACTGCCATTTTGCTTAGCGCCTACCCCATTATTAGAACACACAATATCGGTAGCCACCATAGAGGTCACAAACTCTTTTTTACTACCCCTTAAAAGGTGCTGTCCCTCTCTCTCTTCAATTCTAGTTTCATATAATTTAACCAAGTAGAATCAGAGGGAGTTTCTGCACCCTTATAGGAACAATCCTGCCCTTGTGATTTCTGACTGACTGGTTTGAAGATAGAATAGCAGTCCCTGGGTTTGGCCACTGAGACCACCGAGACCATGGTTTTCTTGGCTTTATTCCGAGCCTTACGCAGCCTTTTCCTTGCCCTTTTTGTTAGCGGAGGATCCCCGCTAAAACTGATATTGTGGAATTGGTGGCTTGACTTCTCTCTATGTTAGCATTTCCTTGCAAAATAGGGCTTTCATCTATTGCAGTAGCGGGGTCCAAACCAACTTCTGGCTTCCCAACTTCCCCGGCTAATGCCCTAGTTGTATCAGTGGGAACATCTGGCTGACCGTGTTGGGACTTTGTACTCGCACTAATTACGCTTAACCCCGGACCATTATAGGGAGTTAGAGATTATTCTGAGTTTGGTTGCACAGCTAGTTTCTTAACTTCTTAACTTCTTCAATAAGTGACCCTACTATAGTTGGGAGTTCAGAAACATTATCTTAAATATGTGAACACGTACATGTGATTAGTTGATTATTGACATCAGACTGGGCTCTTACCATCAAGCTGGTTAGTTTTGTGTCTATACCCGCCACATAAACTGCTAGAGTATTTAATAGTTCTACCTGTATATCGAGCTTGTTGGAATGAGAATTTAATGCTGTTGTTATTGCATCCATTGTACTCAACAAATTTTGCTACACTCCGTTATTATCTGAACTTTGATGTTCAGGGGGACAATCTTCCGCTAAAATAGGGACATCATATTTATCCAAGAATGAAAGATCTGCAGAGTTCAAGGAGTTATCTACCTGATCTGACTTCTTTAGCCCCTGATCAGAGCTTCTGAGTTTAAACCTTTGAGGGATTAAAGTTGGTTGTGAAACAGGAAATTGTTGACAGTCACATATTCCGGGACTAAATGGATTTATGCAATTTTTTCCGGTTGGTGACTGAGTTATGGATTCTCTGAGACTCTCGCAGACTCTCTCATTCTTAGATATAGATATAGGAGATCTAAGAAAGCTATGATTAAATTGAGTGTCACCCAGACAAATAGCTGAGACATCACATTTACTTGGATCCCTGTAACAGTTGGTTACAACCCGAGCTTTATCTTCCACCTGTAAAGGACAGATCTTTTGTGCCAGCAGCATAATTTGAGCTGCTGACTTGTTAAATTGACAAACTTCGGGAACAGGCTCAAGATGGTCTTGGGTTTAGCAACTATTACATGAGAATGGCCTCTTTCATATGGAACATTTTTTACACCAGTTGTTTTTAAACGTAAAGTAGTAGTATAGGCTGACTGTTGCAAGCAATCTCTCATTTCGTCCTCCTGAGATAATACACCATCACATACAGCCTGGACTATCGGTGAGCATGTGTTTGCTAGGGCAGTTGTAGATCATAACACCCCAACCTCACATTGAACTTTATCTGAGTGTTTAAAATACTCCATAATACTGGGCTGGGAGAACTGAGACCCAAAGTCAGGTTTAGATGCGTGGTCAGGGACCATTGACACTTGATCCAAACTTGATGTTGCCCCAGTATGGACAGGCGATTCCTCAAGTTCCATCTCATTTCCATATAATGTATCCTATTGGGAACGGTTTTGATTTTCTTGGCAGTTTTCTGCCGGTTTTGTGGCTGTGCTAGTAACAGAAGCTGTAGTGATCCCCTTGGGGGCCTGACTTCATGATGTGAAGATATGCCTCAAAAGAGCAACAAGAAAACACACCTCACCACAGCTGTAATCCCACTTTAGATCTGCTGGAGCGCTTTCCTTTCAAAACCCTTCACCAGCCCCAGACCTACAGAAGGTATGATAAATAGCCCGAGACTGTTGGGGTTAAGGGAGTTGGGGCAGCTAACAGATAACCAAAGCTCCAAACTCCAAAACTCCAAAAGCTCTGTAAAACCCTCGGACCACCCCCCCCCGCCCCAGGGTGATGCTGGTGATGCTGGAAGTGGGACCGACATATATAATAGAATTAAAATTTCAAAATTTTTACATTTAGGAACAACAAAACCGCAGCAGAGCCGAGCTCCAAAGCACAGTACAGCACAGCAGAGTCTCCACAAGTAAAGCAAGCCGCACCAGCCTTCCGCTGGCCGCTTCCGCTCAGCCCTAGGATCTGCGTGGCACTAGACCTTACCTCCTGCTGCCTGCTCCCCCTGCTGCTACACCACACCTCATCTGATCCTGCACCACTTTCTCTGCTCTCCAGACTCTTACTCCTCTCTATCTCCACTCACCACCCAACGGCACAGGCGATGGTAAAAAAAAAAGCAGCAATGCTGGTGTATCGCTGGTAGAAGAGCTTGTCAGGCCCAGCCGACTACCCGTCCTGCTCAGGCCGGCAAGAACATGAATCGGCAGTGAAGAAGCGGACCTGGCAATAACATGAATCGGCAGTGAAGAAGCGGACCTGGTAGACCTGGCTGCCTTCTTCAGCGGTGGCGGCCTTCCTACTTTGGTGTTTCAGGTAATATACTTGGGGCCATATTATCAAGAACGGCGCAAACATTATTGCCGCTTTAGCGGCAGGAAACTGCCGCTAAAGCGGCGATAAGGGGCTTGATAATATGCCCTATAGAATTCCAATAGGAGCCCAGGTTTGATGTCCTTGACACCAGAACCTGGGCTTCTATTGGAATTCTCTAGGGAATATTAACAAGCCCCTTATCGCCGCTTTAGCGGCAGTTTCCTGCCGCTAAAGCGGCGATAATGTTTGCGCCGTTCTTGATAATATGGCCCTTGGTGTTTCAAGTGTTTCAGGTGATACAACACCAAGAGCGAGTGGGGCCTTCCAGGCATGCCTGCAAGCCGCACCCAGAACTAACTGGGCCTCTTCTGCAGGCTGCCTGTGGCACGCACTCCACAGCCGCCGACTGTCAGCAGCCACACTCACCCAGGTGCCTACTAAACTGCTGGCTTGCTGCAAGGCCCTGCAGGGGGCGGGGGGCGGAGTATGCCAGAACTCAACCCGGCCCGGGCGCAGGCAGTCCTGACTCAGACAGTCCCGGCGGGGCACCCGGGGTCACAAAACTCCACCCTGCTCTGCTCCACCACCAACCACCAGCCGCCTACAGCTCAGGCTCAGGTCGTTCCGTCCGGTCTGAACTGGGCGAGACTCGGCGGTGGGGGGGGGGGTGGCTGGTGGGTGGGGGGGATGATTGTGCTGCCTCTCCGGCTCCAGCTCAGGCTCTAGCTCTGCCTTCCGGATTCCTGATTCTTGCATCTTGTGTCTGCGTACAGTCTGTTTCTGATCTGAAACTTGATTCTTATATGTTTACTAAAGTATGCAATGCAACATTATTCATTCAGTTCCAATGCAGACTGCTTTGACTGGGTTTGACTTGAATTGGGTTACCAATATTTTCACGAACCATCCTGGGAAGGCCTGGGAAGTTTCTCACCCAGGTTTTCCCAGGATGTACCATATCTCTTTAAACCACCAGGCTGTACTATATTTCTCTTTACTAGGACCAGCACCACCTTGCTGGCTTCAATTTGTTCAGAGTAAGAGTTCTCCATCTAAGCGTACTTTCCACACGACTGCCCCTTGAGTAGGGAAGAAATCAAGAAACAATAGCCATACCGTTCATGCCGCATGACGGGCCATTGCCGTCTTGCAATTCAGGGGAAGCAGCCTGAAAGCTTTCAAGCACTTGAACCAAATAACCCAGTTTGGTGAAACCATATTGTAGTAAATGTGAGAGTAGAGTTTTTTTAAGCAAAGTTTATAACTAGTGGAGATTAGGTTTAACAATTGCACCAAAGAGAGCGCTGTATTTCCAAATATAGTGCCTCCGTAGAGCCCACTAACTGTGATGGCTGTATTTCATGGTTAGATATTCCTTGATTCCTGAAGCATGGTGAGGGCAAAGTATCCTACTGATCCTATTGGATGGAGCCTGAGGTTATAAGGAGATTAAAACACTCTGCCCATTTTATGTTGCTGAGAATGCACCGAAAGTCATGTCTTTTTCAGACCACCTAAGGGAATTCATGCCTTTCCTCTGATGATTTTAACAATCATTTTCAGTTTTTTTAACTATTGAACACTATATTCTGGAAATCATCAGTTGATAATTTTGTAGCCTTCTATTCCCATATGTCATCGATTTTCAGGCGCGAGCTTGTCACTACTTCTTGTCTCAGATAGGCATATAAATGAGGGTAAACAGTATCTACCACTTCCAGAATTGTCTTGTTCAGTTCCTGGCTTCCTTTATTTTCTGAATGCCTTCAAGGAACCAGGTCAAACAGGGATATACATGATAAGGGGTATCCCGAAGGCAGGAGCCAAAAACTGCGGACTGCATAACCTCTTCATTCCAGGTATATGTTGATAAGCTGGCTTCCAAGATCAGTGGTTTGGTCAGGAAGCACTGTGTGGCATGTATTTGCTTTGCTTATCTGTACTGCTGAGCTGCATAAGTATATGCACCAAGCCCCTTGTGCCGCCTTTGCGTCACTTTTTGTGATGCTCCAGTGGCCCAGGAGCTTGCTCCATATTTACCAGGCAGCAGTAAGCCACTTTTTTTGGCTTAATGCTGCCTTGTAAATATTGCTCCCTTTAACACAGTTTTCTGCATTAAAGGGACGAGGAGAAATATCTTTATTGCTCCTTGTTTTTCCTTTATCTGCATTCTGCAGCACACATTGAAAGAGGAAGAGAACCTCTTGTGACTGTTTTTCTGCACGAAGGTTTCCCTTCCTGCACAAAAACAATCATCCCCGCAACGCAGGCACCCTTGCACCATGGTGCAAAGGTGCCGGCGTTGGCACACAGCAGCCCATTGTGCGCCAGCGCAGGGGATAAGGACAAGAATGCGCTGTATCTGATACATACAGCACATGCCTGCCCTTTTCCTTTACTGTATGGCAGCACAGCAGGAAGGCCTGCGGCGCTGCCCTACCGAAAAAACTCATATATGAGGCCCCAAATGTTTATCACCGCTGCATAGCAAAAGATTGAGAGGTAAGGGTATCCCTTTCCTAAAGTAGCTACAGCAAAAAACTGCTGGCATCTTTATCATGGTTGTACAAATGTTAATGGTCTGAGTATTGTGTACAAGAGGCTAATAACAGGATAGGTTCTAGGTGTTCTTTTTCATTAAAATTATGCAAATATTTCAGTAGATCGGGCGTAAGGAGTGTGATAATGAAGTGCATAATTGATTCCAGGATTCTTCGATGCAGTAGATTAAGGGGCATATTTATGACATTGTTGCGCAGTGCAGCACAGCAAGTCATCTTGCTGCGCTGCACTGCGTGACAGGGAAAGGGCAGGAATGAGCGGTATTTTAAAAGAATACAGCAAATTCCTGCCTTTTTCCCTGCAGTAGCGCCCTTTTGGCTGCCTAGCGCCAATGCAGGCACCCTTGCACCATGGTGGAGGATTGTTTTTGTGCAGGAAGGGGCACTTTCCTACTCAAAACCAATCCCCCTGAGGCATATTCCTCTTTCTGCAGCACTCGGAGAAAGAGAAAGTAACAAGGAGAAATGAAGATATTTCCTTGTTAAGACTCCCCATGGAAGGCATATCTTTTTGGTGCATTCTCAGGTTAGTATTTCTGGTAAATCTGGGAATGCGTCAAAAACCATCGGAGCTGCTTGGGAACACCCAAACAATGCCATGGAATGCACCCAGATCTCTGTACTGGGGTGAATGTATGACATTGTTCTGCATTCTGTCCATCAACTGTTGTTTTTGCATTTGTCACCCCGAGTGGGACGGGTATGCCCAGACGTGGGTCCCGTGCTCTCCATGCCACTGGAATCAAGCTATCCTGGCTGAAGAGGGGTGAAACCCCGAAACCGGTCCTAGGATGCTTGTTTCCAGTCCAGGGAGGATCTGGCTTGGCAGTTCGGGCTGGACTGTTCCCATGAGGCACAGGGTCAAGACTGATTTGCATATGGCTGGGTTCAAACTGGAATGGCATGGTGAGCAAAAAAACGATGGATTTAGGCCCAGATCTCTGTACTGGGGTGAATGTATGACATTGTTCTGCATTCTGTCCATCAACTGTTGTTTTTGCATTTGTCACCCCGAGTGGGACGGGTATGCCCAGACGTGGGTCCCGTGCTCTCCATGCCACTGGAATCAAGCTATCCTGGCTGAAGAGGGGTGAAACCCCGAAACCGGTCCTAGGATGCTTGTTTCCAGTCCAGGGAGGATCTGCCTTGGCAGTTCGGGCTGGACTGTTCCCATGAGGCACAGGGTCAAGACTGATTTGCATATGGCTGGGTTCAAACTGGAATGGCATGGTGAGCAAAAAAACGATGGATTTAGGCCCAGATCTCTGTACTGGGGTGAATGTATGACATTGTTCTGCATTCTGTCCATCAACTGTTGTTTTTGCATTTGTCACCCCGAGTGGGACGGGTATGCCCAGACGTGGGTCCCGTGCTCTCCATGCCACTGGAATCAAGCTATCCTGGCTGAAGAGGGGTGAAACCCTGAAACCGGTCCTAGGATGCTTGTTTCCAGTCCAGGGAGGACCTGGCTTGGCAGTTCGGGCTGGGCTGTTCCCAAGAGGCACAGGGTGAAGACTGATTTGCATATGGCTGGGTTCAAACTGGAATGGCATGGTGAGCAAAAAAACGATGGATTTAGGCCCAGATCTCTGTACTGGGGTGAATGTATGACATTGTTCTGCATTCTGTCCATCAACTGTTGTTTTTGCATTTGTCACCCCGAGTGGGACGGGTATGCCCAGACGTGGGTCACGTGCTCTCCATGCCACTGGAATCAAGCTATCCTGGCTGAAGAGGGGTGAAACCCCGAAACCGGTCCTAGGATGCTTGTTTCCAGTCCAGGGAGGACCTGGCTTGGCAGTTCGGGCTGGACTGTTCCCATGAGGCACAGGGTCAAGACTGATTTGCATATGGCTGGGTTCAAACTGGAATGGCATGGTGAGCCAAAAAACGATGGATTTAGGCCCAGATCTCTGTACTGGGGTGAATGTATGACATTGTTCTGCATTCCGTCCATCAACTGTTGTTTTTGCATTTGTCACCCCGAGTGGGACGGGTATGCCCAAACGTGGGTCCCGTGCTCTCCATGCCACTGGAATCAAGCTATCCTGGCTGAAGAGGGGTGAAACCCGAAACCGGTCCTAGGATGCTTGTTTCCAGTCCAGGGAGGACCTGGCTTGGCAGTTCGGGCTGGACTGTTCCCATGAGGCACAGGGTCAAGACTGATTTGCATATGGCTGGGTTCAAACTGGAATGGCATGGTGAGCAAAAAAAGATGGATTTATGCCCAGATCTCTGTACTGGGGTGAATGTATGACATTGTTCTGCATTCCGTCCATCAACTGTTGTTTTTGCATTTGTCACCCGGAGTGGGACGGGTATGCCCAGACGTGGGTCCCGTGCTCTCCATGCCACTGGAATCAAGCTATCCTGGCTGAAGAGGGGTGAAACCCCGAAACCGGACCTAGGATGCTTGTTTCCAGTCCACGGAGGACCTGGCTTGGCAGTTCGGGCTGGACTGTTCCCATGAGGCACAGGGTCAAGACTGATTTGCATATGGCTGGGTTCAAACTGGAATGGCATGGTGAGCAAAAAAACGATGGATTTAGGCCCAGATCTCTGTACTGGGGTGAATGTATGACATTGTTCTGCATTCAGTCCATCAACTGTTGTTTTTGCATTTGTCACCCGGAGTGGGACGGGTATGCCCAGACGTGGGTCCCGTGCTCTCCATGCCACTGGAATCAAGCTATCCTGGCTGAAGAGGGGTGAAACCCCGAAACCGGACCTAGGATGCTTGTTTCCAGTCCAGGGAGGACCTGGCTTGGCAGTTCGGGCTGGACTGTTCCCATGAGGCACAGGGTCAAGACTGATTTGCATATGGCTGGGTTCAAACTGGAATGGCATGGTGAGCAAAAAACTATGGATTTAGGCCCAGATCTCTGTACTGGGGTGAATGTATGACATTGTTCTGCATTCTGTCCATCAACTGTTGTTTTTGCATTTGTCACCCCGAGTGGGACGGGTATGCCCAGAAGTGGGTCCCGTGCTCTCCATGCCACTGGAATCAAGCTATCCTGGCTGAAGAGGGGTGAAACCCCCAAACCGGTCCTAGGATGCTTGTTTCCAGTCCAGGGAGGACCTGGCTTGGCAGTTCGGGCTGGACTGTTCCCATGAGGCACAGGGTCAAGACTGATTTGCATATGGCTGGGTTCAAACTGGAATGGCATGGTGAGCAAAAAAACGATGGATTTAGGCCCAGATCTCTGTACTGGGGTGAATGTATGACATTGTTCTGCATTCTGTCCATCAACTGTTGTTTTTGCATTTGTCACCCCGAGTGGGACGGGTATGCCCAGACGTGGGTCCCGTGCTCTCCATGCCACTGGAATCAAGCTATCCTGGCTGAAGAGGGGTGAAACCCCGAAACCGGTCCTAGGATGCTTGTTTCCAGTCCAGGGAGAACCTGGCTTGGCAGTTCGGGCTGGACTGTTCCCATGAGGCACAGGGTCAAGACTGATTTGCATATGGCTGGGTTCAAACTGGAATGGCATGGTGAGCAAAAAAACGATGGATTTAGGCCCAGATCTCTGTACTGGGGTGAATGTATGACATTGTTCTGCATTCTGTCCATCAACTGTTGTTTTTGCAATGGAATGCACCCTAGCAAAGAGTCAGGCAACACAGCGATTTGCGCAGCATTGCTTTACTCGAGATCCATGTATTACTTATAACCAGAGACACTGGAATTATACAGCAATATAGAAAAAATTATGCTGCAAGGTAAACTAAATAATGTGGTAACAAAGGCAAATTTTGTGGCTTTAAAGGACGAATTATGAGGCATATTATGTGATTAAAGCCAAATTATGCGACACATTATGTGGTATTGTTTTTCAGCTATTTTGACATCGTAGCACACATTGATAAAAAATGGTTCCCAGTAATATTAAAAAGTCATAGGTGTTCAAAAAGGGAAAGACTGCACCTTCAGCAGATCTCATTCAAAATGTTATTCCTCACAAAAAACGAGTTTGACTTGCATGGGAGCAAAGAAAGGACATTTCAGTAACACTTTCCTTTCTAACTGTCAGATAAAGTAGATTGTATAAAATATAAGCAAAGTTGCACTCTACTCGAAACAAGCCTACATGTGCACTTTTTATGTGATAAAAGGTTTGCCTTATTTATTCAGCGCTTCTCGGCCAGGTTTTAAAACTTGTCTACAGTCTGTGTGTAAGCTTGGATGGTGAACGGTGTAGAATTTCCAATGACGGATCCATCAAAGGGCACCGCTATTGGAAAAACGACAGTCCGACAGACTTTCAATAAAGCGGGCGGGCCGTCAGTTTGTCAAACGTGGCACTCTGTGGACGTGACTTTACAATCTCCAGCCATGCCAGCTGGGGACACAACAATTGTGGTGGTGTACCACTTCCACCAAACTCTAGGGGGCATATTAGCAAGACCCACGTTAAAATTATCGCCGTTTTAGCGGCAGGAAACTGCCGCTAAAACGGCGATAATGGGCTTGCTAATATGCGTATGGAATTCCAATAGAAGCCCAGGTTAGATGTCCTGCACATCTAACCTGGGCTTCTATTGGAATTCCATAACGCATATTAGCAAGCCCATTATTGCCGTTTTAGCGGCAGTTTCCTGCCGCTAAAACGGCGATAATTTTAACGTGGGTCTTGCTAATATGCCCCTTGATTTCTAATAATTTGTTATTGGGTTAATAAAATTGGGTTAATAACAATAAATCGGTTACTGCTTTACATTGTTACAGTGTTCAAAATAAAGCATCACTCCACAATAAACAAGTAATAATATTTGTCATATAAATACAAATGTACTACAGATGGTTAATATGTTGCACTTTCAAGCTTTCAGTCTCCCATATCATTTTAGACATTTGCATTAATATGATAGGGAATTACAACTTGAAAAGGAGTGCACAAGCATACACCAAACTCTAGATAAGGCCCTGAGTGCCTTCTGTATAACCTGTGTGAGCTGTGAGACAAAAGATTTTCATGATAAAAAAGCAATTATTATTTCTACTGTTTGAACTGCATTTAAGACCTTAAGGGGCATATTATCAAGGCGGCGCAATGAAATTATCGCCGCTTTTGCGTCCGTTTTCGGCCGAAAAGCGGCGATAATTTCATCGCCTTATCAGCAAAGGCACGCTATCGCGTGTTTTGCTGACTTAGCGCCCGTTTCCAGCACGCCTAACTTTGCATCGCTAATGAGATGCAAAGTAGGCGTGGCTGTGAAACCAACCAGGGAAAATATCGTGAAGGCAGCTTCGCGATATTAACAAGGAAGGGTAGCGATTTTTTAAATCGCGTTAAGTATGACTTAACGCAGGAATTTAACGTCTGTTAAATTCCTGACTAAGGCATACTTAACATGGGGGGTGGATTCTGTGGCTAAGACCACAGGCCCTATCATCTAGGATATCGCCGTTTTTCACCATGGAAAACGGCGATATCCACACTATCTCTGGAATTTTTATCCCCTCGGCGATCCGCGTTGTTGATAACGCGCTAACCGGGCGATAAATTCCAGAGATAGCCGGAGATAAATATGCAAGCGCTAAGCGCGCTTTGCGATATTTATCGCCGGCCCTTGTTAATATGCCCCTTAGGTTTTTGTTACTTGCTGTAGTCAAAAGCTCTTCCCCGCACCCTCACTTGGGTTTACACAATGAAACTAAGGTGAGGCCTCCTTACATACCCCAATACAACCACCAAGAGCTGAATTGTGACCAGCTAACATTTCAAAAGTGGCAGCCTTTGTACTGTACGTGTGTCAAAAGCCATTTGATCAGTTTGTGCACGAAGCACCTTCTTTAATAAAACATGCACATGATGCCTCACATTATCAGTTAATGCTTCAAATTCACATCCATGTAGAAAAAGTCACAGATGTTGAAATACCATTGCTTACTGGCTTTAGAATCTCAATCCGTGCCAGCTGGAACACCACAATTGGCCTTTAGGCTGTACTCTGTGTGAATGAAGTGCCCAGTGTACTATTTTGCAGTCTCATAGTCTGCGATTTGCAACACCACTGGATTTGTTAGGCCCAAAAAGTTTGTTGCAGTGTGCAAATGTGGCATTGCAAGTCATATAAGTCTTTCCTGCTTGCAATGTGCACTTTACAACCTATACAGAATTGAAAATTAAAGGAGACGTGTTAGAGTGATTCCTTCTAGTTTACGATTATGTATGGGATGTATGAATGGTATGTGATTGTAAGTGTGGTTTCAAGCCTTTGATCAGATACTGAACTGTAAAATCAGGAGGTATCTAATCACAAAATGAAAGCTGTCTCTGTGATCAGGGGAGAAGACAGGGTCCGAGGGGCACAGCCTGCTACCCAAATGCAGCTTTATTCCTTCATTGGAAAAAGGCTGCGTTCTAAACAAAACAAAAACCTGCATTTCAGTGTGTGGTTGCTGTTCCATAGCGACCTCAGGTTCTTCGCTGATGGGGCTGCGCTCCTGGAGCTACCCGGCCCAAGCAACTGTCTGGTAAAATATAGAGTAAAAAACGCTATTAAACTCGATAAAATATTAAAACAGTTTTGATGATACATAATTGTATATATTTATTTCAAACATAGACCTAAATAAAAATGCTACAACAATACTCACTTAATTTTGAATAAAAAATGTAATTTAAGTAACTATGATAAATTAAAATTATTTTTTGAAGTTTAAATTAAAAATTAAATCCTCACCTCAAGGAAAAACATTTTTTTTAAATGACCTAATAATTATAAAATGTGATCTATAGAATGTATTAAAAGAAATAGAATTCTATTTTAAAATATTGTTACATTCATTTTTAAATGCAAAGATTGTTATTAAAATCCTTTATAAGTAAATTAAGAACCTGCACTATGTTCATAATTTTTTTTATATTAAATTATATTTATTCACATTTTTAACTCTTTTAAATTTTTCCTTCCTATGGGATTTTATTTTAAGTTCCTATCTCCATTATTTCTATTGGAGAGTGTTGCACTAGCAGAGTTTGGCCATGTGTGGTGATCAACTTACTCCAGCTCTAAGCTGGAGTATTTGACTACTGTTTTGGCTCCCCTTTTGGCTGTAGTAACTATAGACTTGCAGTTGTTGAATTGCCATGTGATTAGTCTTTTGTGGGTGGGTTGATGTCCCTTGCTACACCACTCCCAGACCCTCCTTAAACCCATCTGTACACCTCCTTTGACCTCTTTCTTAATTCATAAGGATTCACCACTTTCTAGCCACTCTCCTGTGTCTCTCTCACATTTACTACTAAAACGGATACCTCTGCACGTGGACGCTCCGCGTTCGGGGCAGAGGTCTCTGCATATAGGTATAGGAGAGGTGGAGACATAAACTCCACATCTAAGTTTAGGAACAACTCTATGTAGTATGTTTTCTAGTACTACAGTATGTACTACAAAATGCTGTTTGTGAATAGGCCCGATATATATGGAAATTACAATAATCCCATAAATGTGCTATAGTCTTTATTTCAAAATAATAATATTGTTGTTCTTTCTCAGTCAATGCAAAATGTACATGGCCAACAGGTAGCCACCTATCATATTCTTTGTTGCAAGAGAATTAGGCACACATACTAGGGAGGCTGGAATCCCCCAGCAGGTTTGTTGGCCTTGAGAGGACATTGAAGTTTGTTGTAGTTTCTTCTGACAGTGCGGCTTTAGTTTATGGAAAGCATATTCTTGTTCATCAGACCACATTGATTTTGTATCTTCTTTTATCAGTCTATTACAGGTTTGATGAGAGATATCAAGTTGTGAATAAAGCATCCACAATACATTATACCGTCAAGAAATCTTAAGATCTCTAAAACGTATGGGGCATATTCTCAAGGACTCATCGCCGATTTATCGGCACTTTAGCGCCGCAAAAGTGGGGATAGAGTCATCGCCCTATTCCCAAGCTGGTGCAAACTGCCGATATCGCCAGTTTCCCAGCGATAGCTGTTGCAAAAAACATCGCCACGGATGAGAGCGACAACTAACGCTAATGATATGCAGAGTAGGCGTACCCGTGCAAAAACACATGAAAACACCACTTCGCGATATTCTCAACGACCAGCCAGATCCGCGATGCGACCCAAAAACAGGCGATAAGGCGCATTAGCAGCAGGGATTTAACACCTGCCTTCTACTGGTGTAAAGCCGGACGACAACCTGCAGCATGAAAGGGAGCCCAGCCCAGAGCCACATCTGAAGACCAACACATGTCATGGAGCTACTGACCATGCAGCTCGGAGACCCAAGAGGTACACAACACCCACCGCCACCACCCCCAGGACCCCCCCCAGCCCCCCCGGACTACCACCGAGGCAGCGCAGAACAAGACAGCTGACCTTCCCAAAACGGCATGGCCCCACAGCCACACAAATGCAGAATGTGGGGAGAGGTGGGAACCAAGTATGTGTGAAGGAGGCAAGTCACCCATGAATAAGAATGTACACAATGCCAAGTGTGGCGGTGATGTGCTGGACAGACTACAGTATGCAGAGCACAGACATGTCCATGTGGACATATACTGCTGGTGTCTGTAGGGTTGTGGAAAGTGGACGCAACCATGTTACCTCAGGCAGTGGGGAAGACCCCGGTCATGTATCTGTGTCCCCCCCTGTGAGCGTAAGCGGAGTGGGCTGGGCCGGTGTGTACGCCAGGCCAGCGTAGGTGTGTGAAGGATTTGCCCGGGGCTCTGGGCGTGGTTCAGTTCTGGCCTGGACAAGGAAGTAACTAATGAGTGTTTCACTGTTGTAGTGTCGGCGACACTCAGTCCGCAATCGATAATGTTGCTATGTAGCATGCACCTGGAGGGCAGGCTCGCACGAACGGGGAAATGAAGGAGCACAATACCGCTCAGGGTCTTGGCTCATACATGCCAAGTGTTGTGTGTATCTGTATTGCCGCAGCATGAGCCAAATGCCTAGCCTTAATCGCAGCGCGAGTTCAGCCAGGCATGAACTCTACATCTGTGTCCGCCCTATCCTTCCCACAGGCCTACACTCACGTGGCCGCCCACCTTCAACGGCCAACATCACAGTGTCATTGTCAGGCTTGTGGACATGCGCAGACAGGCATGACAATGGTGTGCCGTAGGAGTGCAAGTGATGCAACCGCGCAGCGCACACAAGTAAATAGGCTCGGCGGAGGGAGGAGCAGCTGTGAGGCAACGTAACACACAGTGATGCCGCTCATTTGCCACATGCAAGACATGTCAAACATGAATCCCAAAGTCGCACACATACCACCCCACCCCCAACAAGCCACATCACATTTCCTGAATGCAAGCAGATGGCAAACTAACATTAGGGATGAATGCTCCTTTGTCTGAACTATCAGGCGGAAGCACATCTGCACCTCCGACCTCGGAATTGCATGTGCCCGGCACCCCCTGACAGATACCATAGCAGCTGATGACGACTCCCACACTATGCACAGCCCGACGAAAGACCAACGTATACACACCCCACACACAGAAGTCCTTGCTCGAAGTTATCTTGCATGGAATGGCCTTCACACTTACTCCCACACCATCCCAGGTGTACAACCGTTGCACACTAATACAACTCATTGATCCGAGCTGTGGCATTTCATCCACAGAACTGGCCAGGCCAGAACAGTGCCGCTTCAACCAGAGCCACCAACGCAATGGCAGAACATCCCGGACACTTGCACAACCCCTGTCAGGTGGAACTGTACCGTGCACGTATGCTGCGTTTACTGTGGGCACTGCCATTGGCAGTGCTGCGGATCAGTTACCGGCTAAGCTTCCGTCTTGCCAACGTCACCTGCATTCAGCCTGTGTAGCATTGTCGATCGTGCATATTCGAGTGGTCCATGGATGTCTGCCTATCCAACAGGATGGTAGCTGAACTGGATTTTGACATGTGTGTGCGCCCCCTGTTGGCCCACGACGAGGAGCGTCACCGTGATACCCGTTTATGGGATGCCTTGATACTTGGCATACATGCTGGCACCTGGACCTGGGAGATTGCACAACTCCTCATGTGCAGTGACCACAGTGACCCGCTCCCCTATTGGGCTGTAGTGCAAATTGATGGAAGGGGGTGGACGCAGCACATCTGTCCGGACCTGCTGATGGATCACCTCGTCGTCCTGTTTGATGAAGTCGACAACGACCTCATGTTGGAAATGATAGCCTACGGAGCTGCAATCGCTTTCATGGACGAGTGACTACGTACCTGCAGCCACAACAGATTGGAACCCATTGCACATGTCCCAACACCTTGTTGCATCTTGGAGATCTGGTCACATGTCCCACGACAATAGTGGACATGGCTGCATTCGCCTGGACTCTGAATACATGAGCGGACAACGACGCGGGTTAACACACACCTGTGAAAGGTGAGGTACTCCCCCGGAGTGGACAGCAGCGCTTGGCAACGTTCCTCATCCTGACATACTGCTGCATTGGTCTGCATGTTGTGGCACTTATCTTGCTAGTACTGACACGCATATGCTAATAAAGTCTACGCACCTTCACTTGTATTCAACTGTGATGAGTGTTGATTTGAATGACAATGTGTGTCTCACTGCCTATCTGGGTCACGGCCATACATGTGCATTGATAGCATTACCCAGGGAGTACCTTTTTGTGGAATCACTGTCCCTACATTCATCAATACTCTCATGCATAATTGATCAGGGCCATGACACATCAGTGTGAATTTGAATGTTTTATTTGCATTCAGTGGGGTGTTTAAGCTGGACCAGCACAGGGCCATGTAAACCCCACTTTACATTGTTGCCCCGTGGAGGGCCGGCCAGAGTCCATTAGGGATTGACAAATTCTTCGGAAGAGGAAGACTTCAGTCGCCAGTGTGATTGCTGTGTCATTGGTAACCAAACCAAATATGGCAGTCCCTGTCGAGGTTCAAGGTGAGTGTCGCTGAGTGTATCGGGGGACAGTGGAAGGTGTTATTCCAGTGCATGATGCAGAGGGCAGAACCAAGCTGAGACAGGCCACATGGCGGAGATGAATGCTACCACTTCATTCTTACCACAAAGCCAGATTCATGATCATCTTCGTCCTCTGATGTGTCAGGTGCCTCACATGTGGGTGGTGGTGTTTAGTCTGCATCACTGTGTGGCACTGACACTTCAGGGGGTAGAGATGTGGATGGAGTAGTAGCAGCAGCATTCTTCCGCACCAGGCCTTGTGGCGGCAATGCCATGACGAGGATCTGTAGGGCATGGAAGATCACAGCTACATCTTGCTGGTGTGCAGTCGTGGGAAACATTCTTTCCGCCTGCATCCGCTCCATGTTCAACATGATCCTCCGCATGTGTCCCAACTCCCAGCTGACATCGCTGGAGCCACTCTGACTAGACAGTTGTTCTTGGCTCAGAGTCATGACTCCAGCGATGTCAGCCATGGATTGTTGGAGAGGATGGAGCGGACACTGGGTGTCTGTTAGGGACTGTAAGTGGTCCCTGATGGGACGTAGACACCCACGTATGGCATCTAGTTTGGCTGCCATGAGGTCGAACCCAACCCGCAGCTGATCAGCCATCTTCTCCTGGCACCCTAACAAACGGCATTGGAATGCCATGTGTTGGTCGTGGGGGTCCTGGGAGACAGCCGTGGTGGTGGGTGCTTCCTGCTGTGTGGTTTGTGCAGGGGGTGGGGTTTCCTCGATGCAGCTGGCCTGCACTGCTCCTGGAGGTGGGGTGCCGAAGCTGTCCATGGGCTGTTGGAGGGCGTCGGTGTCGATGTTGGGGAGGTCCTCTTCATCATCAGTGCTGAGTTGTTGGGTCTGCTCTGCAGGAGGTGTTGATTCTCCCTATGCAATGTGAAGGGGAGATGCAGATTGACATTGTGTTCACATGTATGTTGACGCATTGGACAAGTTTACTTACAGACTGCATGACAATGTACATTGTGACTGTTTATGAGGAGATGCCTATGTGATGCGGGACAGTTGACATTTCTACACCATCAGGGATGTGAGGTTGTACTTGTACATTGTCATCTCACAGTTTCCTGCTATGCCAAATGCGAATGGCCATTTTCTACACACAAGCGGCGGCAGTTGTGTCCTCTGTTCTGTTGTGAAAGTGTTGCAGTTTGTACCACATTGTTGTCAATGTTGAGGTGCTCTGATTCTTATGGGTGTGTGCAGCATTGTGGGTGTGTTGGCCCTTCAGCTCTGATTTGGCTGGCCCTTATCCCTTTCAGGCGGTGTGCCTTTGACTTCTGTACTTATACAGTGCTGAGATGTTGCAGACTTAGGTGAATTGGGCTCTTGGTCGGAGTTGTGACTCTTGGGCATGGTTTGTCCGCAGATGTGCTATACTTAATTGTGCATGTGTGCCATTGTGCCCATCTCCCCCCATCCCCCCAGTCCCTGGTCGTTACTCACCCTGTTGCTGTGGGGTCAGGTCATGTTGTGCAGTGTCCGGTCCCCCAACTCCTGCCACCGTCTCCCCAATGATGACTTGGGTCACCATTTCCTCCATCTCATCCAGCTCCTGGTGTGTCGCTGGACTCCCACCTCCAGTCTGCATTGCTGCTTTCAGGTTGGCTGCGGGTTTCAGCTTGGTTTTGCGCTTCACATCAGTCCAGCGCTTCTTGCAGTCGTCCACTTCCCTTCTCTTCACTCCGACTGCATTCACCTTGGCCAAAATGGACTGCCATATTGTATTTTTAGTTGCCAATGACACAGTGGAGGTGATGAAAAGTTGGTGGTGGTGTTCTATCACCTCCGTAATGAGGATCTGGTTTTCCTGCGTACTGTAAGGCGGGTTCCTCTTCTTCTTCTCCTTGCCCTTCCCTGACCCCGAGGTCTTAGGCTGGTCCTCCGTGGGGCTTGTGGGGTTCTGGTTGTCCTCTGTACTCGCTCTGGCTACCTCCATGGTGCTTTGCAGTTGTTTGTGTTTTGTTTGTGTTTTTTGTTGGCGTTTTTCTAGTCGTTTTCCCCCCTGACTTGTGGGACTTGCAGGCCTGCCGCTGCTTATCGATGTATTTTTTTTCGCAGTTGGGCCTATCGCAACTTTTTTCATGTTAGGCTTTAGATTTTTATCGCCGTCCCGGTGATTTTATCACGGACATTTGACGCGTTATCAGGACACTATCGCATGTTACCGCCGTGTTGAGAATGGGACGTTAACACAGAGTTATTTTCCCGCGATATGTGAAATTGCGTTAACCTATTTTGGCAATGATTATCGCACGTTCTTGTGAATATCCCCCATGAGTAGAAGGAGCAGTTTTAATATCACAAACCTTCATAATATCAGATGTAACACAAGCAGCTGTAATGTGGTATCTGAAGAACTCCGGTTCCAACTTCAAGCAATTTTAATTTGTTGTATTGTAAAGTCAGCACATTTTACTTGATCCTGTTGAGGTCATCTGGCAGTTTCAAATGATGTTATCCCAGGGACATGGTGTGTGCCAGTATATGATCACTGACAATTGATAGGGAGTTTTATTAAAAACAACAATAATATAGTTAAAATCATATGCGTGGTATTAACATGCAATTTATATTGAACTGAAAATATGTTTACAAATATGCAATTTGTTCTAGATAGTTATACTACTAGGCCTAAAAAGTCTAAAGCAGGTTTGCTCTGCAAGTAGCTTTACTAAGTTGTGCTGAAGCAAACATAACATGTTTAAAAGTTGACCATTTCATGAATATGCATTTACTGAAAAGCTACACATAAGGTAGCAAAATGTCTCTGATTAATAATAATAACACTTTGAAATGATTGCTGAGAAATGTTATAGTTAGATGAAATTTGAAAATAATCACATAAGGAGGTAATATTTAAATAGAGATGTTGACCTTTTAAACGAGTGCCATTGAGTTGGGTAACAATAAACATCTGTTATTCAGCGCCAAAATATCCTTCTGGGTGAACGTGCGCTCTAAAAATACACATGTTATGTATGTTATGTTTAATGTTTTCCCCTTATGATATAATGAAAAATGCAGTGCTAAATAATTTCTCATTGCAGTTGATGTTTCAATTTTACATAAATTCATCATTTAGCTAACATACTATTTGCTTTCTGAAAAGGTTAGAAACGTATTCATGCCTGTGGGAAAGGAGATCCGAAAACGAAAAGCCTTATATATAGCTATAGAAAATAGCACAGATTCACACTTCATGATAACTGTCTGTAGTTCATTGCCTCATACGTGGGAAAGGAAAGAGCAAACCTATTCTCAGAAGAATACTGAGAGCTGGTAGGATGAGAGGAGAAGGAGATGTAACATGGACTGCAACATTTCTTTCTGACTGGGAAAATTGGTACTGTTACCATGATCAGTAGCCATTTTTAAAGGCAGGTATACTACTCACTGATAAACAAATACACTCCATGAACGAGGAAGGAAGGGCTATCAATGTTGGTAACCTGAGCAGAAGCTGCACAATCTTTAGAAAGGCCCAGATTCTACCTACTCCTGCTAGACTTAAGAAGGCTGACATTTTTTGGGAAGCAGTTAATGCCAGAAGACCCACTCTCATGCTCCCTAAGGCCCTCAAAGGCAGGAGAGACAGATAGGTGAACCCTAGTTGGGTTGTGGCTCAGACCCTGGCCAGATTGTCACACTCCACATGCAAGGCTGAATGACAAAGGGCTTGGTTGGCTGATGCCCTGACAGAGCAAGAACGTATCAGCCTGACTCGGGTTACTCCTCTGTTCTCAGCCCTTTGTGCAAGAACAATACTTTCTTAGATCCCAGAGATTTCTCTTTCTAGTTTCTATAAGAAGACACCCTCCCGGCCTTCTAGAATTTTGTCCCAAACATCTTCTACCTTTATTGCTAATTGTAAATGGCAATGCAGGCAACCACCGCCCATCTTGTTATGGGCTGAGGGGCCACATCCATGACTTTTTTCTTGACAAGGACAGGGACTGTCAGGATGAACAAAGGTCCACCTGACAGACACTTTTCTTGTTCAGGTCAGGCAGCCAGGAGCTAGACATGTGCTAAATGCACAGGCTCTTGTCTGCCTGAGCTGAACTTTGCTAGCCTGAGGATTTCACAGAGTTATGGGAGTGACCGCTTTGGTCTGGCAAAAGTGCCCTGAGGCCCTCCATCTTGTGATGAGGGGGAGTGTCACTGATTGCCTTAGACCTGAACGCCTCAGTTTCAAGCCATGAAGTGCCCAGGGCCAAGTGTCAATCAGTGACACCTCGTTACAGAGTGGGGTAGGGTCAGCAGTCTATCTGAACCCATCTCACTCTATGACAAGTGAGGGAGCGATGCCTTGTGTCATCGGCTGACCTTAGGTTAGGCACTGAGAGAAGGCAGCAGTCCCACCCCACCTGGATCCTCTGAGGCTTCCATCCCCCAGTGCTGCAGTGAAGGTAAGTATTGTTTTTTGATGTGTGGTGCATGCATGCTTGTATGTACGAATGTGTGTATTTTGTGTATTTGAGTGAATGAGAAAGCATTGTGAATGGGTGTGTGTGTGCCCATGTGTGAATGCATGGGTGTGAGTGAGTGTGTAAGTGTGCGTGTTAAATTTGAGCCCATCTCTTCTTCCATCTGTGAGCCTTGTGAAAAACATATTTTATATATGTCTCAAAATGTTATCGTTCCTACTGATCTACTCTGTCTTGTTCTGCCGCACTTTCCCCCATTAACTCTGCTCTCACATCTAGCAAGAAACATTTGATCTAAAATAATAGTAGCTACGAGTAGCCAATAGGTGTCATTCCCTCCTAGACAACTCCAACTTGAATCTCTCTGAATGCAGGCTCCAGTGAGCAGAGTGAATTGTTTTCATCTGCTGGATACTGCAGCTAAAATATGACCTGGAAGAGCAAGAACTTTGGCAGTGGGCCCTTTAGGCACATTTTAGGGAAAATCAAAATACTCCATACTAATCTAAGATTTTTCACAATGTTTTGGGCTAGCCTTGATTATCCCTGGGCACTCTGCCCCATCATGCTTACCCTTCCCTTTGCGAAACAATGAACGATCTGCACTTTATCTGCATTAGAAGAGGAAATTATGCCAAGTCCTAGAAGCCAGGAAAAAACAAGATACTCCCTACCATTTTAATTTGAAAAATTCCCAGGCTAGCCACTATACCTGGGTATCTAATCTCATACTTGTGACCCTTCCCACTATGAGGATGTGGTGGTCAATCTGCCTTTATCAGCATCTGCAAATGAAACTGCAACAATCAATGCTGACCTGGAAAAAACTACCACTACCACCTTAAGGCAGGTCACAATGTCTAAGGCTAATCTGTTGATTCCTGAGCACCTGACCCATCCTGCGGACAAGGAGTTGGCCTAACGGCTAGGGCGGTCGACCTCGAATCTGGGGAATCGGGTTCGAGTCTCTGCAATGACGCTGAACATCCTGTGATTCTGGGCAAATCACTTAGTCTCCCCGTGCCTAACAAAAATGAATGTGTCCTCATGTAACGCAACTGGTGCTATATAAAGCGCTCTGATACCCGATACCTTTGGATAAAGTTTGCGTTATATAAAAGTCCGTAAAAAAAAAGATATTACACACATTCTGCCTTTATCGGCAGAAGAAGAAATTACGTCAATCCCTGCTGTCTAGGAAAACACTACCCCTGCCACTTTAAGGCTGTTAAAATACCTTTACCTTGCCACAGGTGCCCTGGTTTAGTGCTACCCCTAAAATATTGTCAATATTCAAACGTTTCACAAATTCTGGGAACTTAGGGGCATATTTATGAAAGAGTTGTGTCGCCCTTGCACCACGCAACGGGGCACAAGAGCGACGCAACTCTTAAGTTAGATTTATCAAGCCATGCAAGGCCACCTTGTGTAACTTGATAAATCTAGAGTAACGCAACACAGCGCAAATGACTGCGTTGCATTATTCTGCCACAGGTAAGCAGTCCATGGGTGGAGAGTGATTGTTCCCACGCACCACTCATGGATTTTAGCACATCCCCAGATTTACCATTAGTGGTAGACCTTGGAATGCATCAAAATATTATGCTTCCCAAGGGGAGACGCAATGAGGACAAATATCTTCTTGTTTTTTCCTCAGCACACATAGAAAGAGGAAAATGCCTCAGGGGATTGTTTTTGTGCTCAAAAACAATCCTGCTTAAAATGCAGGCACCATTTCATGATAGTGCAAGTGTATCTACATTAGCGCTAGGCAGCACATTGGGTGCCAGCACTGGGAAAGGACAGAAATGCACCATGTAATGTTAAGTACAGTGCATTCCGGCCCTTTTCCAATCAGGCAGTGCAGCAAAATGGCTTGCTGCGCTGCGTGTTTTTTTATGAATATGCCCCTTAATTTGTAGTTATCTGTGGTTAGAAATTCCTGGTGCGAGTATGAGACACATTTCACCTGGTTCATCGCTACAAAAACATTGCAAGAACGTAATTATTTCTCTTTTCCAGCAACATGAGCATTTTCTGAAACATGTCATCGCTAGACAATATGTATGTATTGAATTGTTTTAGAAAGGTTAATAACAGTGCTTTCACATGCACAGTATCTCAATAAACAATGAGGATATTCCACATTACAGTAATAGCAGCCTGACATAAGTTGACTCAATGGCAAAAGAACAACGGCGGGTCTGAATTTTAATGTAATTGCAGAATAAATTGGCGCAGAGCATGTCTACATAATGGATACCTCACATTTGCTATCTTTTAATGCCAGAGACAGTGTGCAAAATTGCCTGTATTTTGTGAGCACTATCAGGGGTCATGTCACAGCTACCTGAGCTGAATTGCATGTCGATAGGTTATAAGGCAATTTGTCCACTTGCTGGTTTCCAGCAGTTACATTCCTGATGCCTTATTGCTTATAAAACTCATGTTAATGTTTTCACTTTGTGCATTTTCCAGTAATCAGTTAATCATGCCCATGTTTTAAGGTATAGCCACTGAAAAAGTGACAGAAATTCAAATGTTATGTTTGTGTGTGTGCGTGTGTGAATGCGCGTTGAACATGAGTGTGTGTACATGTGGGCATTTGTGTGCATATATGGCTTTTTAGTAGTCTTGAGTAATAAGTGTGCTTGTGATTTATTTGTGATCATTGATTTATTGAACAAAACTCTTAAACAATCCTGTTTCTTTTGTGAGATATTTTCCACCCTGTCATGGATTGAAGCATTAAAGATGAACTGAGGTTTTAAATGATTTTCTGACAGTGCCGCTGATTTTCCTGGAAGACTCAGCATGGCATGTTGGCTGATTGATTTATTGAATGTGTTAACTCTACCTTTCTGCGTAGTGGCCAGGTCATGAATGATGGATATTGGGTCACGAGGTGGTCATCGGGGAAATTGTGCTTAAAATAAATCACACCTTATTGCATGATTATTTTGAAAATGAACAATACAGTTCTGTGTAATTTGATGTACAGATTTGCACTGCTCACTGATAGACTTTTTTTTTATAATAGAAGGACTTGGTAAGTATAACAGTATATAAAATTACTGCGGATTTCTGAGGGTAGTTGGTTCAATGGGGGGTGAATCCTGTTGAAGCAACAACCATAATCCCTGCCAGGGTGAACCATTATAGTTACTAATTCAACCTGTGCTTATCCCTCTGGTAGCTAGGCACAAAAGCTGTCAGGCTAAATACAAAGGCAATATGTAACGTACTTATGCAGCACAGAAACAGTAATAAAGTGAAAACACTACACAAGAAAAATCCCACAACACTTTAGAATAATAGAGTACATTTTCATAAATTATTTGACAGCAATCTAATTAGCAGAACCAGAGTTATGAATTTATATAGTTTGAGGTAAAAACTAGCGCCTAAAAGATCAAAGTGCAAACCATGGCTATCTGAGCACCTTTAGTATCATCATCGAGGGTCCAGGTCAGGAGGGGCGCCACTTGGGGGGTTAGGACTCCTCACTCAAGCTGGGTCCAGGTGTGGGTTCAATATGTTTGGAGCCTTTTCTGTCTCTGAGTCTCTGTCTGGAGGCCAGCCAACTAGACCTTGGAGTCACTCTTGTAGCACTGCATTCAAGTGATGAAACTGGGCTCAAGTAGCAGGGCAAGCATCTGAGGGTTAAAGGCAGGCTCCAGGTAGCAAAGCAGTCCTTCCAGGTGCAGACAAGCAGTCTTGTGGAGTAAACAGCAGGCTACAGCAGCAGGCAGCCCTTTGAGAATCCTTCCGCAGGTCCAGAAAGTGAACTGAAGAGTGGGTCTAAGGGTTCTATTTTTATACCTTGTGCTGTCTTTGAAGTAGGAGACTTTTCTAGAGAACTTCCTTGGAAGTGCTTGAAGTTTCCTTTTTTCCCTGACCTGGCGATCTGCATGAACAATGCAGGGGTGACAAGTCATTTGTGTGAAGGCAGAGCATGAAGTGTATTCAGTTGTAAGTTTGGCTGTGCCCAACTCCGTCCCTCATGCTGCCACTTGTTGGCCCATCCAGACACATCTGATCCCTCTATTGTGTGGCTGTCTGGGAGGAATAAATAGAGTCCAACTGGGAACTACATCCAGTCATATGACCATGTGACAGGCTGCAGGCACCAAATAGTTAGGGCAGGAAAATGCCAACTTTCTAAAAGTGACATTTTCAAAATTGTTACTTGAAATCTGACTTTACAATTGAAGAGGATCTTTAATTACAATTTCTCAGACATCAAACATGAAATGTTGACCTGTCCCCAATGAAAAGTTAGCACTTATTAAATGTAATAAGGCAACCAAATGTTATCCTAAGGGAGAGGTAGGCCTCACAGTAGTGAAAAACGAGTTTAGGAGTTTTTCACTACAAGGACATGTAAAATTAAAAGTATATGCTCAACCTTTCCATTACAATGCACCCTGCCCTATGGCCTACCTAGGGCCTACCGTATGGTTGACATATCATTTGCAATAAAAGGGGAGTTTATGGCTTGGCAAGGGGTTATATTGCCAAGTCGAATTGGCAGTTTAAAACTGCATTCAGGCTGCAATGGCAGACCTGAGACATGTTTTAAGGGGCTACGTAAGTGGGTGGCAAAATAAGTGCGGCAAGCCCACTAGTAGAAATTAATTTACCAGCCCTGGGTATATAATATACCACTCTACAAGGGGCTTCTTAGTAAAAGTAAATATAGCAATAAGGTGCAAGCTAATTCTGCTATGTTTAAAGGAGAGAGAGCCAGTGGCGGATCGCAGACGGAGTGCTGCGGGGTGGTGAGGCGGGGCAGGGGAAGGGTTGGGTGGGAGGGTAGTGGAGTCGGACATACGACGGGTAGGAGTAAAGTAAGTAAATAAATGAATAAAACTATTTACCCTGCGCTCGCTGAATCGCCAAGTTGGCGATGCAGCGAGCGCAAGGTAAATAGTTTTATTTATTTATTTACTTACTTTACTCCTGCCCGTCGTATGTCTGACTCCACTACCCCGCCACCCAGCCCCTCCCCCGCCCCACTGCCCGCAGCACTCCCTCTGCGAGCTGCCACTGGAAAGAGCACAAGCACATTAGCATTGGTTAGCGTTGTAAAGTGCACAGAGTCCCAGAACCACCCAAAAATTAATTTTAGCAAAAAGTGGAGGTTGAACACAGAAAACGTTTGGGGGAAGACCACCATAAGACTGGCAGGTCCAACACTGAGCGACATCAAATAAACAACAAGAGCAAATCTTGAGTTGTCTATGATGTCATTCAGAACCCCAAAGTGAAAAGCATCCCCTGATTCACTTATTAATCTTCAATAACTTAAAGTTATGTTTAACCTCCCAAATCATCTATTCCTGCTTTCAACATCTACATTGGGGTAGAGGATTAATAAGTCAGTAATACATAACATTGATTCCCTCCCCTGCCAACAGTAAAAAAAATACCTGGCCTCTTGCCACCCACCACAACTGCACTCTGCATTTACCCTCTCCCTGCTGAAATATGTAAGTAAAATACCTGGCCTCCTGGCACCCGCCCCTAATGTCCTCAACAAGTACCCTCCACATTTACACTGCTATCCCAATTTTGTTTTTAAATACTCTGTATCCTGCCATCAGCCCTCACCATCTTAGGTGGTAGCCCCCCTCTTCCTCCTTAAAGACCCACTCTCTGCTCTCACATTAAGATTGCAGAGAGCTATTACTGCACTGACAGTGTTTCTATGAGACCTTCACCAGCAGGGAAATGTGGAAGATGAAAAGGCATTGTGATACTGGCACTTCCTCTAGTCCCTAGGGTCTTGGATACTCAGGGGAGGTAGTAGAAGGCAGCTGAGCCTGACAGTCGCCTTTTCACCAATTTGCTCAGGTCTCAGGTGACCCAGGAGAGCTGACATAGGCAGCAAGCACTTCGCCTGGTGAACTTACAACAGTGGGAAACAACTTTTGTTTTGCTCCTTTGTCACTTCATAGCTGTAAACAATCAGAATTTGATATGGTTCTATAGACTCAAGGCTTCCAAAAAATCATACATAATAATAGTTTTCAGGATATCTTTGAAGATCACTATACAGGGGAAAGCAAAAATAGAGCGTGTCTACTTTATTGCATGCAAGAATGAATTACATTTCTGACCAAATCAATTTGCGTAATTTTTAATATTAGTTTAGGAGAACATAAGCAAGATCAATTTGCAATTGCATCTGGTTCATTAATCATATATCTTCCAAACACTTTGATGGAAGAACTTTCAATAACCTAAAGTTGTAAAAAAGATGTGTTTTCACACTTAAGGTAAATACAGTTTCCTTTACTACATTTGTGTTGGTTGCATGTGATCATTCCTAATTTACTTAGTGATAGACCTAAATACACTGGGTCCTACCCTTCACATTACAATATCTTTGTACCATGTTAGTGAACCCCACACACTTTGGGGCATATAAGCAAGCCAACTATTGCAGCGTTAGCGGCACTTTCGTGCCGCTAACGTATTTTTTTTTAACGCCCTATTACCAAGCTGTCGCTAACAGGCGTTAGCGACAGCTTTCCGGCGATAGCAGCCGGTTTGTTTATCGCCATGTATGCCAGCGATAGTTATCGCTAATGACATGCAAAGTAGGCGTTCCTTCTCAAAATTTCAGGAAAACTGTCGCTAACACCACATCGCACTATTAGCAATGATGGCCCGGACCCGCGAAGCGATAAAAAAAGTTGCGCTAAGGCCCATTAGCTGCAGGAACTTAAGACCAGAAAAAAGCTGGTCTAAAAATGGTGATAAAGGGAGGTATATAAGGGAGACTAGCTCAGAGCCCCATCTGAAGACCCACTGACGCCATGGAGGTACTAATCATTCAGCTTGGAGCACCATGAAGGCAACAACAACCCCTGCCACTGCCACCTCCCCCAGGCCCACCACCGAGGCAGCGCCGAAGAAGACAGCGGGCCCTGCGGAGACGTCTCAGCCTCGCAGACCTAACGCCAGAGGATGTCATTGCCCACTACAGGCTCAAAAGGACATCCATCCAACACATCCTGAACCTGATAGCCCACAGGTTGACGCCACCAACACAGCGGAGAACCAACATCCCTCCGCAGACAAAGCTGCTGGCTGTGCTGCACATGCTGGCCTCTGGGACCTTTCAACCAACAACGGCCAGAGTCAGAGGAGTTTCACAGGCAGCCTTTTCAATCTTCCTCCCGACTGTCTTGGATGGCATACTCAGCCTGATACCTCAGCACCTTCACTTCCCCAACACTGTGCAGGAGCAGATTGAGACCAAGCAAGGCTTTCACGCCATAGCCGGATTCCCGCAGGTGTTGGGGCAATTGACTGCACACATGTCCTATTTGTGCCCCCTGCGGACAGCGCACACATATACCGCAACAGAAAGCACACCCATTCTATGAATTTGCAGTCAATAGTGGACTACCGGGGACTGTACACCAATACCATAGCCAAGTTCCCAGGGAGTGTGCATGATTCCTACATCTTCCGACAGTCCATCATAAACCAGCGCTTCCAGGATGGCACATATGGAAATACAATTCTTGTTGGTAAGTACTAACTGAACACACCACACACCTCAACTCCACATTCATGGAACTCACAATTGTGAGAATATACATGTTACAATCTCACATACAACATGTCAATCAACATGCCCACTTACCAGACACAACAACACAAGTAACTGTGGGAACTGTGGCTAGCTATGTAGACAAACCATCCCCAAAGGCCTAGCCCCTCCACCACTCATTTGCTAATGCGGGGAGAGGTGGGACCCAAGTATGTGCGACTGAGGGACTCGACCCATAAGGAAAGTATGTACACAAGGCCCAGTGTGTCGGTGTTGTGCTGGACAGTCGGGACTAAGCTGAGCGCAGACCTGCCCATGTGGGCATATAGTGTGTTTCCGTAGTCCAGCCTGATGGCAATGACTGTGTGGGTGACTGTCTTACCTGACAATGGGGGGATCCATGTGAAGGTTGCATGGAGGATGCAGAGGCAGTTGAAGTAGCTGCAGGCCACTGCGAAGACCTGTTGGTTCATGGAGAGCGAGAAGTCAAATACGGTGCCTCTGCACCTAGAGTTGGGGGGGCTGCCGAAAGCGTTGGCCCACCAGGTGATGTCACATGCTGATGGGTTGGTTACGAGGATGAGGACTCATGTCTCCTATGCGTATAGCACCCCCAGCTGTTGATCATCCATGTTGCAACTTACAGCAATCTTCCTGGAAACCCAGTTTGGTGTGTGGGCGTATTGTTGAGGGAGATCATGAGCTTGGTGTCCTTGTAGGTGGTGATGTTTAATGGTATCCTCAATGTTGCACCAGTTCTTCTCCATGTGTCAGCAGATGCATCTGCCAACTTTGAGGTTGTTGGTGACCGAGGTGGCATTTATTGCACGCTGTATGTTGGAGTTGCATAGTGGGGCAAGTGCGTATGCGCAGTTGGAGATACATGTCTGGAAATTGCGGACTAGCGCTATTGGTGTTGACTGCAGCGTTGTGGGTGTTGCTGTTGATGGTGGTGTGTGGCATCTCCTCAGTGACTCAGCTCCACTAACTTTGTGTGGTTCCGGATGTGGTTTAGGGTGGCTTGGGGTTGACCGACGAGGAAGTGTATGCGTTTGTGGTCACTACATGTGCGTTTAGTGGGGTTGATGAAGTGGACGAAGTTTACACATGAGAAGAAGGTGTCAAAGGTGTGCCCTGCCTTGTGGCTCAGTGTGTTGAAGATTTGGGACAGTCTGATGTCAGCAAACATATCCCAGAGTGTAATGGATTTTGAGTAGTCGTGGTATGTGAATTGGAGGCTCCGCTCAGGTATGAGTACGTAGTCTAGGGAGTGGACGACGTGGCGTCTGATGATGTTGATGGTGTGGGTGAAATGTTCCTGCCCTCAGTGGCCCCTGCAGGCGAGGGGGCTGCTGAGTGTTGCTTTGTGGCAGGTCTGGACATGAAACTGCATGTGTTGTGCGGTGGGGCAGGTCTGGCGGCAGCAGCAGAACTGAACGTGAGCCATGTCTGCTGTGGCCTACTGGCAGTTAAACGTTCTCATGGTGTTGACTGCGAGGAGGGTGGATGAATGCTATCGCTAGACGGTAGGAGAGCCATGGTGCCTGCTGGTGTCCGTGTCAGGCCTGCGGATATGCGCAGATGGCCTTAACATTGTTGCACAGTAGGAGTGCCAGTGATGCAACCGCGCAGCGTACACAATCAAATCGGCTCGGGGAGGGAGGATCAACTGTGAGGTAATGTAATTAGCATTGATGCTGGCAAATAGTCAGAAGCGACACATGGCTAACATGAATTCCAAAATAGCACTAATCATCACACACCACAAAACTACCAACACAGCATGCACAACCACTAATGGACACATCTCTCCATCACATGTTACAGGTGATCAAGGATATGCACTCTGCCCGTGGATGATGACACCCCTCCGAAACCCCACCACCCAGGCCCAGAGGCAGCACAATGTGGCCCACAGACGCACCCGGTCCATTGTGGAGCGCACATTTGGCGTGCTAAAGTCACGTTTTCGTTGCCTGGACATCACAGGTGGCAGATTGCTGTACAGCCCAGAAATGGTGAACAAAATCATCATAGCATGTTGTGTATTGCACAATATATGTGTGCGTACCAATGCCCCATGGATCCAAGTGCCTGCTGCACTGGACGATGACCAGGATGATGATGAAGATGAGGCAGTTGGAGCACACCCCACAGTTAATGCAGCAGGAACTGCCCGAAGGAACCGAATAATAAACAATTTCTTCACCTGAGCACGTCACATTGTGACAGTCCTTATCAAATGTATATCAGTGCAAAATGACCCCAATCACGGTTTGTGCCAATAAAAAACACAACACACATACCCTGTCTGCATGTTACTCTCCTGCATAAGTACATCACTCTGACAAGTGTCCGTTGCACAATAAGTGCACATAATATCACAATAGTCAATTCATGGTGGGTATGTCTCCTCAGTACAGAGATGCTTTTTAGTGTGTCAATTGTGCAAAAGTAGAGTTTTCATTGTGTAAATTGTGGTACCAAATGCAAATATTTTGCGTGTCATTTTGTGTAAATCATGAATCATAGGGTGTCCTCTGTGCTAAATTCATAATTGTAGGGTGTCGTTTGTTGTAAATAATTTATTTGAGTGTGTCCGTTGTGTCAAATAATGAAATTTAGTGCGTGAAATGGGGTAAAAGATGAAAAATGTGTGTGAAATGGGGTAAAAGATTAAAAATGGGCGTGAAATGGGGTAAAAGATGCTGTTTAGGGTGTCATCTGTGGTGAAATATTATATTTAGGGTGTCATTTGTGTGCTAAACAAGCTTTTCATGTTGTTATTGGGGTCTGAAATGAATCTTGTTCTAAGACTGTACATCTGTGTATGAACTTGCTCTTAGCATGAAGATCTGACCGCTTAATCGATAAAACGATGCTTTTTTCCTACGCGCGATGGAAAATACATCGCTAAACACATTGGATAATACAAAATATTACTCATGAGCCTATTTGCATGCAGATTTCACCGCTTTGTCAACAACGGGCCGCAAACACACAGGAAGTGATGTCTGCAGGCTTCCTGTCTACTGTAGGAGTGTTATGCACTTTCACTTTCTCTTTTGAGCACATTGTTGGTGATTGTGGAGAGTGTTGGAGGTGTTTGGTGGTGTGTGCTGCAGTTTTGAGATTTGGAGAGTGTTGCTGTGTCCTCTTGATAGTGTCTGTGAAGTGTTGTGTACTGATTTTTACGTGTTTTCCTGTCTCCTGTCCTCAATCTTGTTGGGTGTTTGTCTTGGGGTAGTTAACTTTCTTTGTTGTTGTTGGGGATATTATTGAGGGTTCATTTTTTTTGCAGTGGGGTCACAGGTGTGCAGGGAGATGCCGGCTGTGGGCAGGGAGGGCAGGATGTCCGAGCGGGCATTGGGGGGCTTCCTGTGGATGGTCAAATTCTACCTGCCCTTGATGTTGGAGAGGGGAGGCCGTATCCTTGCAGGATACAATGTAAGTGTGCGGAAGCTGAAGTGGGAGCGTGTGCGGGTGCAGAGGCTCCGGTTCTTTGGAGTGGACCGTACCGTGCGCCAGTGGAAGCACCGCTGGCAGGATCTGCTGGCCCGTGAAGCTGACCTCCTGGACTACGCGGGAGTCATGACTGGCCTACAGGGTGGTAAGTACAAACTCCACATTTAACCCCTTCCATGCTGCGGACGGCCCCCGGCCGTCCGATGTCACGGTGGGCATGTGCGGAGGACGGCCGGGGGCCGTCCGAATCCCACCCACTGATTAATTCGCTCGCACAGTGGGAAAATTCCGGCCGCGTTGAAGCGGTTAATCGTGAATACTGTAATGAACAAAAATGATGCTGTGTGTGACACTGGTGTCAAAGTGAAAAAAGGTTGCTGAGTGAGGTGGGAGACGTAATGCGTTCACGCCTAATGTTGGCACATCTGACACACAACGCTGCATCATATTGACAAGCATATGGTGCTAGTTTGTGTTACCCACTGCGCTGGAGCAACACTTAGCCCTGTAGTGCCAAAGCTGGCACACTTGTGCAAAAACTGCATTCAGGATAAAGATTGTTTGTGTACAGGAAGGGTGACTGTACATGAACAATCCAAGGCATTGTTTATGGGAGCTGTGTGCTGGCCAAAAGGTAGTGTAAAAATGCTGTCCTCAAAAATTGTGGTACGTTAGCTACGCCGGCCTCGTACATAGTTACTGTGTGACAATGTATTTGATAGGAACAAATGATCAAAGGAAATAGGACATCTCCAGATTGTCATACACCAACAACATCTGTGAAACTGCCTTGCCGATCTGCAGCGATGCAAGCGTACACAGAGCATGTATAACATCATGTTGCATGTAGAAATGGGGCCTTGGGGATGTGTCACACAACTATTATGTGCATGTTAGCTAGCATTATTGTCTTGTTTGTCCCGACTCAGCATTCACAGATCGGGTGTGAATGGCAGTCAAAGTGGACCCAATCATGTAGCCAACATGAAACGCAACACTACAGTTACGTAGCATTTTCAGTTATGGTGATGATTTGTATGAGGAATATGACACATATGATTTAACGTCTGATACCAACACATATTTATTTTGTTGTCACACAGTTGGTCGGCCACCAATCACACAGGGTGACATCGACAGCTTTGAGGACCCACACGCCACTGGTGAGTTTGGATATCATATATTGGCATAGTGCGGTGTCATGGATGTCTGGGTCAAATGATCAATGTTGTAGTATGCAGTATGGGTGCGTATCACACATCCCTTGCCTACAGTGTGATGATGTATTGTGGAAGTCAGAAGTGTGTACAAATCGGTAAGTGAAGGTGGAGCAATGCATTTGTTTCACAGTTGTAACGTTGCCCATCCCCAGTCAGTGATACACATTGAAATTAAGGTGCATATTATCAGGCCCCTATCGCCAACACAATGTCATTTTCAGTGACGTTGTGTTGGCGATGGGGGCCTCGCATTATTACCGAGGCAGCCTTAAGCCACTTCACGTGTATTGACGCTTCCTTGTTAATAAGGCACCCTTTCACGCTGTGTTTAGCGTGAAAGGTGCGTGCAGTGGGTGTTGCCGTGGGCGTTCCACCGCAACACCCATTGTATTTGACGCTGCCACCTATTAACAAGGGCGGAGTTGATAGGTGGCAGCGCACAATTTAACACCAGTGAAATCCTGGCCTTAATTTTGCAAAACGAGGATGGATTCTTTTTTCTCATCGTTTTGCCTTAACCATGTGTGCTGCCTTGTGCAGCACACATGGAAAAAGCAAAATGACATGGTTTGTATATGTACAGGAAGGTGGCCCTTCCTGTACATACATGAACATCTTTTAATATCCCATATTGTAACTTTCCTGTGTGCTGCACGAAGCAGCACACATGAAAGTTACAACATGGTATTCTAGGATTGATTATGTGCAGGAAGGGGCACCTTCCTGTACATGAACAAACCTCCCCTGCACACACACACCCTTGCACTCTGGTGCAAGGGTGCCAGCGTTGGCGCTAAGTTGTGAAACTTAGCGCCATCGCAGGGGGAAACGCAAGTCTGCACCATATCCTTGATAATATGGTGCAGCCTTGCGTTTCCAAAGTGGCGGAGAGAGGCGTTAAGCCAAGAAGGCTAACGCCTCTCTCCGCCACTTCCTTGTCAATATGCCCCTCGGTCTATGGGTTCCAACATCACAGCACATGCATGTGGATTACAGTGCACACTGATAGGAGAGGAGACATGTACATGGGGTTGCTGATGACTGTCAGATGACATGGAATGCATGTACATCCTTGACTGAGATGACTGTGCAAGTGTGCCCGATGATGCACAAGGAGGCAGTGCTTTTCAGTCCGTAAGTGCTCAGACACAGTTCGGCACTGTGAATTTGTAGGTCTGCTGCATACCAGCTTCACAGAAGTGGCAGTGCGTATCTTTGAGCCAAGCATATCAATGGCACGTTCCCCAAACACACAGCAAAGATGGCCCTATGAATCTCATTGGCATGTTTGGCCACTGCAATGGTGTTGTCAAGCTGTCTCCTTGGGGTCATTCCCTGATTGACTCTGGATCAGGTGTATGAACTCCTCTGCCCCAATTGGTGACATTAGTCCGCACGCATTTACCACGCATGCTTCACCTCTGCATTCATTGCTGTGCCATATATTTTACAATGCAGGGCTCTACAACGCTATCTGTGAGAAAGCATTACCCATAACAACACTATAAGCATCATGACTCCAGGGTGCCGTTACAATGGGGAATGCATTGTGACAGTTTGCGTAGCAAAGTCCTGCGTATTTTGATTTACTACGGAGTGAGATGAGCGGATACAAGACATGCATGAGTGACAATTCAGAGGAAACAATGTTTTCCACTCTCAGCCTCAACGCCTCACATATTGTGTAGTAATGGTGGAGAGCGGTACAGCGCCTCATGTATAAGTCAGCGTTCAGCCACACAACGGGTTTCCATGTGTGCTGCATGATGCAGCATAGTTGAAAGTGTGAGTAGGGCTGTCCCAGGATTGCTCCCGTGCAGGTAGGGTGACCTTCCAAAACATTAATAAGCACCCCTGCACACAGACACCCTTGCACTCTTGTGCAAGAATGCCTGTGTTGGCGCTGACTTGATGAACTGCACACAGTTGCTGGGGGACACACAGGGCTGCACATGAGCATTGTACATATGATGCAGCACTGTGTCACAGGAGAGGATGAGGGTGGTGCTGCACACGGAGGGCTAATGCCTCCCTCCTCTGATTCCTTGTACATGTCACCCTCAGTCAGGGTATGTCATGGCACCATCATTTGACACTGTCAGTCTCACTTGGTTGTGACAGTACATGTCCCATGCCATGCACTGTCATGTCAGTCTCCCTAGCATGTAGTCACTGATCCAGGATTCAACATTTCGTTGTCCAGGTCACTGTCTGACTTCACATAGTTACGCTGGAGTGTAGGCTCCCATGTTGAAGTGATCTTGTATTACAGATTTGAATGGAGAACATTGACATAGTCTAAAGGACTCAAAATTCCCATTGTTGATATTTTACAGACAACATGATGCCAGCCGAGCAACATGCATTCCAGGTGAGGAAGGACCGCTTCAAGCATGTCAAGAAGGTGGCAAAAGGGTACCGCAACATGGCGAAGAGGTACCAGGAGGAACGTAAAACAGGTACATGGAAGGCAGTGCCCGAGCTTGCAACAACTGGCACACAGGCCATCCCAGGCCCCTCTGGTGTCAGTGGTGGGTACTAGCCTGGACAGGTGACCCATCCCCCTATGGCCACACCCCCCCAAAGGACAGTCCCACCTGCACCTGCCGATCAGGTGGTGCCACTCACAGTGAGGGACAGGAGGATCCTGCATGACAACAATGTTTTGCTGGCAGAGATCAGGCAAGAAATGGCGGAGATGTGCAGACATATTACAGACATGAAAAAACACCTTGGATTGTCATGATGCCTGGACATGTTGGACCCCATCACCCTCTTCTCTCTTCCCCCAATGTTTTAACTTGTGATATTAGGTAGTGTTAGGTTAGTTCTTTTAATTGTTAGGTAGTATAGTTTTAGCATAGGTTATAGTTAGTGTTAGATGTCAAGGTAGTTTTTAGATATGTATTATTATGCAGTATTTGGGGATAAGTTTCCTTTTCCTTTGGGTGGGGGGTTGATGTCTTTTTTGTTAAAAAAATTTAAAATCATATACAAAAATATATATCTTTGTGTTGGTTACATGTGTAGTTAGTTTATGTATAGCTTAGATGTCTTTGTACTGTCTCAAGGTGTGCCTTAAGGGTGGGAGGGGGGTTGATGTCTAAGATATGTTGTTGCGTGTTTAGGATTAGTTAGGGTAGATAGTTTAGGTAAGTACAAATTTTGTAGTTAGTTTAGAATTTAGTAGCAGTTCTAGTGATCAGTGTTAGTTTAGGGTAGTTCATTCTTTTTACTGTTCTAATAATTGTTTACTATTTTGGATTCCGGCTTGCACTTGTGTCAGGGATGATGTTGGGGAGTATGGCTTATTCCCTTGTATGCAACTCATACCATCACTGGACAATGCATGGAATGTGTAAGTCTGGTCATGACATGTTACTTAGCAGGATGTATTGTGTCAGGCTACCTTAGATGTGAGCACAGTGAACTTGCATGGATGACAGGGTGGCAAGTAGGATTTACGGCCTAGTCTAGGGACAGTCATTTGTGATGTTCTACATCTTAAGTGTGACTCACGGAGTTGGACAGAACATTGTTGCCCATTTACAACACAACCTAGGGACATGGCATTGAGAGGATATTGAATTTGCTACTGTCATCCATCATGGAGATGGATGTATGCGCCGGGTACCACAGATTCTGTCACACACATGCATATCAGATGCTCCTGGCGCTGAGTCCATCTACATTGCACGGACCTTGGCACACTTGCTGCGTAGTGCCAGTGTGTCAGCTTCCTTAGAATTATATGTTCCTGTGCATGGACGCTCAATCTCCGGCCCATGCATGAGTTAGTAAATGTATGTGTCCATTTTGAACGGCACATGGCACATCAGAGTTCCTGATTCACAAAAGTCATCTGAGAGTAAGTAATGACTTTACATTTTACGGTATTCACAAATGGCATTTAGGAGTAGTACAGTTAGGTATACTGACTTCACTTCTCCTAAATGCCTTTCGTGACTCCCTTAATTTGTCAAGTTATGATTTTGTCCCAGCGAACGTTTTGGTGCGAGCACACTGTTCTGCTGCACACAAGGGGGGAAATGTTGCATTGCTCCCTGTAGAGACAGTTTGTATGGCCACTTGTCCCAGCTGTTACTTCTGGCATTGGCTCATAGTGATGCCACCCTTGAAATGGCATGGTGAGCAAAAAAACGATGGATTTAGGCCCAGATCTCTGTACTGGGGTGAATGTATGACATTGTTCTGCATTCTGTCCATCAGCTGTTGTTTTTGCATTTGTCACCCCGAGTGGGACGGGTATGCCCAGACGTGGGTCCCGTGCTCTCCATGCCACTGGAATCAAGCTATCCTGGCTGAAGAGGGGTGAAACCCCGAAACCGGTCCTAGGATGCTTGTTTCCAGTCCAGGGAGGACCTGGCTTGGCAGTTCAGGCTGGACTGTTCCCATGAGGCACAGGGTCAAGACTGATTTGCATATGGCTGGGTTCAAAACTGGAATGGCATGGTGAGCAAAAAAACGATGGATTTAGGCCCAGATCTCTGTACTGGGGTGAATGTATGACATTGTTCTGCATTCTGTCCATCAGCTGTTGTTTTTACCCTTGAAATGTTGGCCTTGCATCTGTCTATATGCTAAGTGCAGTGCACCACACATCCCTAGACACATTGCCTGATATGCTCACCGTGGTCACAGCATGAGAGGGGTCAAAATTTGGTATGCATTGTTTGTCCACAGGAAGGGGCTGACCGATGCCTTGCACTTTGGGGTGGGTCCCTATTGGCAACTCTACTTCACTGAGGCAGACATTGTGGTTCCATATGTGTATGGTAGACATGTGCCCTTACGTGTCTTCATCAATGTGAATATGGTGTGCACCATCTTGGGATGTGACATGCAATGCGCACAATCACAACAGGCTTTGTCCACCCCGTAGAGTGTGAGTAGATATGCCAAGTGATAATTGTTTGCAATTGTTAAGGGGGACACTACTTGTGGCCTGCAACAGCCTTGGACATTTTAGCACACATGCCTATTTCCTTAATGGAGGTGGGGCTAGGTTGGGATATTGCTAGATTGTTGTTTTGGAGCAATGAGGGCACAGCTAGTTCACACATACCCGGTCATCTCACTGCCTATCTGGGTCAAGTAAAACATGAACATTGCTCGTATTTTCCTTGGTGTACCTTCTGGTGGATTCACTGTCCATACACTTTTTACAGACTTCTATACTTGATTGGTCATAGACGACACACATCTGTGTGAGTTGAAGATTTTTATTAACATTAAAAGGATGAAGACTGGACCAGTGCTTGGCCATACAAGCACACATTGCATAGATGCCCGTTAGAGGGCCAGACAGAGTCCTTTGGTGGTAACAGGTCCAAGGGAAGAGGCAGAGTTCAGGCCGCAGGCTGATCGCAGTGTCATTGGTAAGAAAAAATAATATGGCAGTCCATGTGGAGGTCCAAGGTGAGTGTCGGGGGACAGTGGAAGACAGTGGAAGATGATGTTCCGTGGCATGATACTAAGCCCAGACCCAAGAAGAAACAGGCCTTTTGGCGTCGATGGATGCTACCGCTTTCTCCTTATCACAAATGCACTATTATCCTCCTCTTTGTCCTCTGATCTGTCATGTGCCTCACATGTGGGTGGTGGTATAGTGGGTGCACCACTGCGAGGCACCGACACATCAGGGGTCAGAGCTGAGGATGTAGAAGCAGCATTCATCGGCGCAGGACCCTGGGGCAGCAATGCAGTGATGAGCAGCTGCAGGGCATGATAGATTCCAGCTACCTCACGCTGGTGTGCAGCCCTGGCAGCCATTTGTTGTGCCTGTATCCGCTTCATGCTCTCCATTATCTGACGGATGTTGCCCAAATCCTGACTGACATTGTTGGAGCCACTCTGACAAGACAATTGTTGTTGTCTCAGAATCATGACTCCAGGAATGTCAGCCATGGACCATTGGAGAGCATCGAGCGGGCTGTGGGTGTCTGTGATCTTCTGTATGTGGTCCCGGATGGGACTAAGACACCCACGTATGGCATCAAGTTTGGCCGCCAGCCTCTCAAACCCTACCCGCAGCTGATCAGCCATCTCCCGCTGGACCTCTAGCACATGGCGTTGGAAGGCCAGATGTGGGTCCTCGAGATCCTGGGAGCCAGCTGTGGTGGGAGGTGCTTGCTGCTGATTGGTTTGTGTAGGGGGTGGGGGTGGGGTTGTCGCGATGCTGCTGGGTTGCCCTGCTCCTGGAGGTGGGGTGCTGAAGGAGTCTAGCAGATTTTGAAGTTCATCATGATTTATGGTGGGGTAATCATCCTCGTCATCAGTGAAGGTTGGGCCAGTCTGCTGTCCAGAAGGTGATGTCTCTCCCTCTGCAATGTGATAGGGGAGATACAGTTTAACAGTGTGTTTCATGTATGATCATGCATTGGATGAGTTTACAGACTGCAGGACAGTGTACATTCTGACTGTTTTTGAGGAGATGCCTATTAGTTGCGGGATAGTGATTATTTTGAGGACATCACGGATGTGATGTTGTTGTTGTACATTGTCATCTCACAGTTTACAGCTATGACAGATGTAATTGTACAATTTCTACACACAAGCGGCACCAGTTGTGTCCTCTGTTCATTTGTGTGAGTAATGCAGTTTGTACCACATAGTAGTCAATGTTGATGGGCTCAGATTTGTATATGTGTGCACTGCATTGTGTGATAGTGGCACCTGCAGCATTTTGTTTTACTGCCCGTTATAACTTTCAGGCAGTGAGCCTTTCACTTCTGTGCATTTACAATGCTGAGATGTTGCAAGCTGGGTGGAATATGGGTCTTGGTCAGAGTTGGGAGACTTGGGCATTGTTTGTCATCAACTGTCTTGTTTACATCAGGGGTTGTATGTACACGAGGATGTGTCAGAGTGTGAGCTGCTCCTTTAAGGATGTGGTCCACACTCAGCCACCTCAGTGAGGTGGCCTGCACCATGTTAATATGTTGGGCCTGCAGGCATGCTATTCGTCATGCACTGTCACTTGCCTTGTCAGTGTGGCTCACGGACACGCAGCTTTGCAGGGTACTGCAGATGTGCATGTGTTTTGTGCAAGATTAGTTATGTGTGAGGAGGGCCCCCTTTAGGCACATTGGCAATGAGAGCCTACTTGTTGTTTCAACGTGTGCTGCACTATGTAGTACACATGGCCATCCAGGTAGCTTTGTCTATTGTGATTAGTCTTGTGTGCATGTCGTCCTTCATGTTTTATCTTGCATGCATTGCTTACTGCCCTCCTGTTGGCTAAACCGTTGTGAGTATGGTGCAGCGTGAGTTTCTATTGTTGTTGCTGTCTGAACAGACAGTGTCAACACCCATTACCATCAAGGTTGACCCCACGTGTGGTGTGTAAGTGGTCCGTGCTTTGATGTATGTGCATTTCCTAATGCCTATATGTGGTGCTCAGTCCTTGTCACCGCCACCCTCACAAGAGATGCAAATGGCAGGGTGATGTGTGTTTGAGTAAGTACCACGCAGCTGCTGACATGGATGATACATGCTGTCCTGGTTCTGGTATTCAATGCCTGGCTTAGCGTGTGGGTGATAACTGCCTGACTGCATATTTGTTCACTGACACAGTTGACTTACCAAACAGTTAAGTTTAATTGCACATGATGGTGTGATGGGCAACTCACATCAGGACTGATGTGGAATGCTGTTTTCTGTATGGCAGATGTGTACACTTGGGGGTGGAGGAGTGCAATTTGACCTAAGGGGTGAGGGTGCCATTTGGGCCTTTGTCATTAATTGTTGCAAATTTGCTATCCTTGCTTGTTGTCATACTTTGGTTGTCATACTGCTTTGCAGGCATATTGTGGTTCTGTGAGTATGTCACCCAGTCAAGGCATGCAGTACATATTTGTGTGACACATTCCTGATCTGCATTGTCCACGTACTGTGGAGTTGTAGGCATAGCCCCCCTGCTCATTGTATTCCATCGCCCTTTGAGTGAAGTCTGCTGTTTGTGTGCATTTTTGGATGTGCATCTTTTATCAAGCGGCCTATATGGTCACTTTGTTGTGACATTGCATGTGTGTCTGGTATGCAGACTCACTAAATGCTCCCCACTTGGCGTACACAGGACTGCATCTCATGAACAGGCAAGGGGGCACATTGCCTGGAGATGCGGGAGGATGTCAGAATTTCCCCCTTGCATCATCACCACGCATATCCAATTCATCAGCACATGGCCACATCTCTCTGACGGCAAAATGAGGATGCACTGTGAATGTGACTGATCATATGCACGAGTAGGCATGCCACCACCGATGTCAGCACACCTGCAACATTGTGCACATGTGTCTGAGTTATGTGCAGGAATGTGCATGTGCATATAGGTGGACTTTACTGCACATGCACAACCTTGCACACAACTCAGACACACGTGCACAATGTTGCAGGTGTGCTGACATCGGTGGTGGCATGCCTACTCGTGCACATGATCAGTCACATTCACAGTGCATCCTCATTTTGGCATCAGTGAGAGATGCATCCTTGTGCAGATGATTTGTATATGTGTGGTGATGAGGCAAGGGGGCCATTTTGCCACCCTGCCGCATCTCAAGTTAATGTGCCACTTTGCCATTTGATGTAGCGCTTATTTTGTGGTCTGATGTTGATCTTGGACTATATTGGGCTTACTTTTCTGTGCACATTTCCAAGTCTGTGTGCCCGCCAATATGTGTCTTGCACTGTATTGTTTGAGTAGGGTGATATGTGTCTATGTCACCATGGACAAGGGTATCCGGGACATGATCCACAGTAATTGTGGGTATGCACTGCAATATATTTAATTGTGCATGAGTGCCATTGGGCCCATCCACCCCCGTCCCCCCAGTCCCTGGTTGTTACTCACCCTGTTGTTGTTCTGTCTGGTCACGTTCAGCAGTATCCTGGCCCGCAACTCTGACCACCGTCGCATCACTGATGACTCGGGACACCTGCTCCTCCAAATCATCCAGCTCCTCCTGTGGCGCTGGACTCCCACCTCCAGTCTGCTTTGCTGCTTTCAGGTTGGCTGCTAGTTTCTCCTTGGTCTTGCGCTTAGTATCATGCCAGCGCTTCTTGCAGTCCTCCACTGTCCTCCTCCTCTCTCCGACGGCATTCACCTTGGACGCAATGTCCTGCCATATTTCTTTTTTCTTGCCAATGTCACTGTGGAGGTGACAAACAGTTCTTGTTGGTGTTCAGTCACCTCCGCAATCAGGACCTGGTTTTCCTGCTGGCTGAACTTGGGATTCCTCTTCCTCTTGGCCTTCACATGGGTCTCTGGCTGGTCCTCCTGGAGATTTGTGGGGTTGTTTGTGGCCTCTGCACTGGTCCCAGCTTCATCCATGGCTCCTCTGCTACTTTCCATTTTTTTTTTTTTCTGCTTGGAGAGCTTTTTATAGTGCATTTTCCTGCTCAACGTGAGAAAAGCAGGCCTGGTGCTACTTAGCGATCCGATTCTGTCGCTAATTGGCCCATCGCCACTCGTGAGGCTTTTTATCGCTGTCACGCTAAATCTATCGCCGTCCATTTCAGCCGGACAGGGAAGCTATTACCTGTTAGCAGCGTGTTGCTAATACGCCACTAACACGGCGATAGACTCCGGCGTTCGACGGCGATAAAAAATCTCGCGCTAAACGCAGTTAGCGATAAATATTGCCATTTGTTGCTAATATCTCCCTTTGTGCCTTAGTCACAAAGACGTCATTGTGTGTTGGTGTAATATACTTTTGTTTTACTTCTGACTTACATCTGAATTCCAGGAGTAAACCAGCAGTACTTTTGATTTATTCATAGAGTACTATAAGAGTATGGTGCAGCAACCTCTTTGTGAACTGAGCACTGAGCTGATCAGTTGATATTGACAGGGACACTTATTTCCAAATTGGTCATATCATTCACTGATGTAAGCTAGTGCATAAGCAAGTGTGGATTTTTCTTGAAAGTCGCATTGGCTAATGTTCACATAAATGTTTTTAATAATTATTAATGAAACAAAGGGAGAGGGAGAAGTATAGACTCGTAGCCAACCTGCTCAAATTTGACAACTTCCACCCAAGGACCCCCTGAGAAAAACTTCCCCATGGGCAATTTCTCAGACTAAGGAGGAACTGCGCAAAGAAAACAGATTTCATCATCCAAGCCAAAGAACTGAAAGGAAAGTTGCGGGACAACAACTTTCCAGAAAAGATCATTAGAAAATCTTTCAAAAGAACAATTAATCAAAACAGGGAAGCCCTTCCTGATACTCCAGTCAGAAATGAAAATATGATCCCGCTAACATGTGTAACTACGTATAATACCATCTTGAATGATATCAGAAAAATTGTAAAAAGGAACTGCCGTATTATCCAATCTGGACACCTGAAATGGGAAAAAACGCTCTTCACTTTCAAAAAAGCAAAGAGCTTAAAAGACAGCCTGGTAAGAACAAGACCCTAAAACCCAGGAACCACTGATGTAAGAAGCACAGTTAGAGGCTTATGGGGCCTCCCTGAGGTGACTGGACACCATGCCTGTGGAAACTGCAGTGTCTGCCACCTAACAAATACAACAAAAACCCTGAACCTTGAACCTGCACATTTCAAAAACACACAAATTGCAACTCCACAAACGTAACCTATTTGATCACATGCACGTGTGACTTACAATACGTGGGCATGACCACCAGAAAAATCAAGACACGAATAAATTAACACAGGAGTAATATAAGATGTAATAGAAACACAACAAAAATGACTGAACACTTCATCCAACAGGGACACACTCCCAATGACAATTGGATAACTCTTCAGGAACAATGGAAAGCCACCACTTTGAAAAAGAACAACGTTGGATTTACCGAATGTCAACTCATAAGACAGGCCTGAATGACAATATACCTTGGAGCAATGTCCTATGAATTAAACATGCACAAAAGAAACAAACAACATAAATGAAGAACGCTCCTTATCATCATTATGAACACTCTATCCCAACTTCAGATGGAAATTTTTTAATATGAGCAACTGCTCACATTCCAATTTTGGAGGCTCGAGTATCCCGTTTGTTAGAGAAGATTGTTTTGAAATGTAGGGGGCATCATAAAAATACACAAGATCATCAACATCATAAAAATGAAATTAAAATCTGCACCTTACCATCAAAGTGCACACACCTGTGGGTGTTCTGCGTGATACTATGTGACAACTTCAGTGCGTAGTTTTTAACATGAGCAAACCGCACATTTCAATTTTTTTATTTCAATTTTTTAACCTTGAGTGTCCTGCTCCTCCAAGATGAATGTTTTAATATGCAGGAGCCATCATAAATACAGATGATTAGCAACAACAAATGAATTCCAAATAAATGAAAGATAACAACATACGTTGTCATCGCAGTGCATATACATATGGGTATTCCTCTAGACAATATCATACCCATTAAATATAAATGGGCTTTCGTGTAAATAAAAACCCTCATGTGCCATTACATGACACAAGAATCCAATGATAGACAGCGCGGGTCCCACTGAACTACAACAACCACACGTAATGGAACATCTTTACAAATCTAACATACGCCAGGACGTAGCTCCATCCTACGTGAGGTCAAACACCGGTTATGGCGCTTCTCATGGGACCAGAAACAGGTGGACTCATACCTTTAAAAAAGGAGCTGCCCGATCACAGTCCTTAATTTACGGGACTGTCGAGGATGCAGTAGGTTCTCATGCGGGTGAGGCACCTTGAGGAAGCAAGTAGAACGGGGGGAGCCTGATTTCAGAATAAATGGCCCACACAAGGCACTGCATAAATGTTACTTTTAACCCATTTCAGGGTTTAACTAAAGGGCCCACGTCCCCACAGTATCCCAAGGAGCAACGAGCTACCTCTAATTAAGTCAGTAAATTCTACTGTTTCTTTAATGATTATTTTAAGATGAGGATACAATGATCTCATGCTTAAAACACTAGGAGGCATATTCTCAAGGAATTATCGCCGAGTTAGCGGCACTTTATCGCAGCCAAAGTGGCGATAGATTTATCGCCCTAATCACAAGCTGGTGCTAACAGCCAATATCACCAGTTTTCCTGAGATAGCAGCCGCAAAAAACATCGCCACGGATGACACCGGCAACTAACGCTAATGAGATGCAGAGTAGGCGTTCCAGTGCAAAAACCCGCGACAACACCATTTCACAACATTCTCAACGACCAGCCAGATCGGCGATAAGATCACAAAACATGCGATAAGGCGCGTTAGCAGCAGGGAATTAACACCTGCTCTTTCCTGGTATTAAGTCAGACGATAACCTGCACCAGAAATGGGAGCCCAGCCCACAGCCACACCAGAAGAGCAACAGATGCCATGGAGCTACTGATCATGCAGCCGGACACCCAAGAGGGCCACAACACCCACAGCCACCCCCCCCCCCAGGAACCCCCCGGGGCCCTACCCCAGACAAAGATATTTTACATCAACTTTACGAAATCATGAACAAAACAATTTGCCTGATGTCGCACAAGTACAACAATTAACATTCATGTGTGGTCAGAAATAGGAGAATCATTCATTCATCTTTGAATTTCCAAACAAATTATTTTATTCAAATTTAACTCAAAACAACTATTCGGAAGAGTCATGGCGGGTCTTCTCTGGACAATCTGTAAGAAACAGCCTGCAAGACAAAATTCAAGATAAGAAGGTGTGTCATGCGCTCATCAAAGGACAGAGAGAGAGAGAAAGAGAGAGAGAAAGAAAGGGAGAGAGAGAGAGAGTGAAAGAGAGGGAGAGAGAGAAAGAGAGAGAAAGGGGGAGAGAGGGAGAAGGAGAGAGAGAGAAACAGAGGAAGAGAGAGAGAGACAGTGAAAGGAAGAGAGGGAGAAGGAGAGAGAGAGTAACAGAGGAAGAGAGAGAGACAGTGAAAGGAAGAGAGGGAGAGAGAGTGCCTACACTGCGGACCCAGGCCTCACTGCTCACCTGCTGCCACCGGTGTGTCTCCAACCACGTGCCGGTATACACTGCAGTCCACCAGGTCCCTTTTCTGAAACAGAGTCCAGATTTATGGATGGCAGACTTCATATCATTGCACACGCCATCATCGCTTGGCTGCCCCTGCGCACACAGGCTGCTGCACCCCAGCCCCTCCCGCCGCACAGCGGTGTTTGCCCGCCCCTGCGCACCCAGGCCTCACTGCTCACCTTCCGCCACCAGCGTGTCTCCAAGAGGGCCCACCACGTGCCGGTGCAAGCTCCAAGCCCGGGGCCCGCGACCTTGGCAACCTCCACATCATGCAGTCCCGCCCTGTGGGCCACCAGGTCACACACGTGATTCTGGGTCTTGATTTCGTAATGGCAGAGATCATATCAGTGCACACGGCATCATCGCAGGCTGCACACCCGCTCAGCTCTATAGGTGCCACTAACTCTGTGAACCGCAAAGTAATGCCACGTGGTGGTAGGCCCGCGCTGCCCGCTGGCTCAAGCCTACACTGCGGTCCAGCAGGGCTCACACAAATCCTTACCAGTTCGGACCGCCAGGACGGCGCATCATCGCAGGCTGCACACCCGCTCAGCACCTAAGGTGCCCCTACCTCAGTGCACCAAAAGTCACCGTCCCGTGGCGGTAGGCCCGTGCCGGCCGCAGTGTTTCCAGTGCCACCAACTCTGTGCAACGCAAGTCATGGACCCTTTCTGATTGAGTCTCGTGATATGCCAGGCGGATGCAGCCATGTCACCTCCGGCAGTGGGGAAGAACTGGGACACGTAGCATCGTCGTCACCCCCTTTATACGTAAACCGAGTGGGCTGGGTTGGCGTACGCCAGCCCAGCGTAGGGGTGTGAATAATTATCCCTGGGCTCTGGGCATGGGTCATTTCTGGGCTGGACAGGAAACCAACTGATGCGTGTGTCTCTGTTGCATTGTCTGCGCCACACGGCCCGCAATCGACAATGTTGCATGCACCCGGAGGGTGGCCGCGCACGAAGGGATTGTACAAGGAGCGCAAGGCCGCTCGGGCTCTTGGCTCATGCATGCCAACTGTTGTGTGTGTATCGCTATTGGTGCACCATAAGCCCAAGGCCTAGCCTCAATTGCAGCGCTGAAAGCCACATCACATTTCCAGAATGCAAGCAGTAGTCAGACTAACATTAGGGATGAAAGCTCCTTTGTCTCAATACATAAGGCGGAAGGACATCTGCACCTCCGACCTTGGTCTTGCATGCGGCAGGCACCCCCTGAGTGAGATACCATAGCAGATGATGATGACTCCCACACTACGCACAGCGCTAATGAAAGACCAACGTATCCACACCCCACACACAGAAGTTCTTGCTCAAGGTACTCTTGCATGGAATGCCCTTGACACTTACGTACACAACAATCCATACGTCCAAACGTTGCACACACATATGACTCATTGCTCCGAGCTGTGGCATATCATCCACATAACTGCCGAAGGTCAGAAGAGTGCCGGTTCTACGAGAGCCACCAATGCAATGGCAGAACATCCCGGGCGCATTCACAAAACCTGTCACGTGGAACTGTACCGTGATCGAATGTTGCCTGTTAGTGTCTGATGGATTGGTCTGCATGTTGTGGCCCTTGTCTTGCCCGTACTGACACGCACATGGCGATAAAGTCTACGCAACTTCACTAGTGTTCAACTGTGATGAGTGTTGATTAGAATGACAAATCGTGTGCCTCAATGAGCATTGTCCGTACACAGGGAGGGACTGACTGACGCATTTCACTTAGGGGTGAGTCCCTATTGCCAGCTCCACCTCTGTGAGCCAGACATAGTGGTTGGGATAGTTGCTGATAGACCTGTGCTCTTCCGTGTCTTCAGCAATGTGAGTATGGTGTCCATATTCTTGCCATGTGGATCAATGTGATCCATCACTACAGGCTGTGTCCACCCAGTTGAGTGTGAGTAGGTATGCGAAGACATGTTCTGTTGTCAAATGTGATGGGGGACACTACTTTAGGCCTGCCAACGACTTTGACATTTCATACCCAGCCCTATTTCTAACATTGCCTGGGGCAAAGTTGAGGAATTGCGCGATTGTTGTTTCAGAGCAATGAGGCCACAGCTAGTGCACACATTCCCAGTCATCTCACTTCCTATGTGTGTCACGGTCAAACATGCGCATTGCTTTCATTTCCCAGGGTGTACCTTTTTGGGCAATCAATATCCTTACATTCATCCATACTTTCATACTTGATCGATTATGGACATGACACATCTGTGTGAATTTGAATGATTTATTCATATTCGGTGGAGTGTCGGAGCTGGAGCAGTACATGGCCATGCAAACCCCACATTACATTGTAGCCCAGTGGAGGGCCAGCCAGAGTCATTTAGGGATTGACAAGTACATCGGAAGAGGAGGAGTACAGTCCACAGTCTGATTGCTGTGTCATTGGTAAGCAAACAAAATATGGCAGTCCATGTCGAGGTCCAAGGTGAGTGTCGCAGAGTGTTTCAGGGGACAGTGGGAGGTGTTGTTACAGGGCATGATGCAGAGGGCAGAACCAAGCTGAAACAGGGCATATGGCGGAGAAGAATGCTACTGGCTCCTTCTTACTACAAAGGTGGAATCACCCGCATCTTCGTCCTCTATGTCATCTGTCTGACATGTGGGTGCTGATGTTTGGTCTGCAGCACTGTGTGCCACTGACACATCAGGGGCCGGAGATGTGTGTGTAGAAGTACCAGCAGCATTCATCAGCGACTGCCTTAGTGGCAGCAATGCGATGATGAGTATCTGCAGGGCATGGAAGATCCCAACAACTTTTCGCTGGTGTGCATCCGTGGTAGCCATTCTTTTTGCATGCATCCGCTCCATGTTCTCCATTATCCTCAGCTTCTGTGCCAACTCTCAGCTGACATCGCTGAGGCCACTCTGACTAGACAGTTGTTCTCCTCTCAGAGTCATGACTCCAGCGATGTCGGGCATGGATTGTTGGACATCATGGAGCGAACTGTAGGTGTCCGTTAGGGAGTGTAAGTTGTCCCTGATGGGATTTAGACACCCACGTATGTCATCTAGTTTTGCTGCCATGAGGTCGGACCCCACCCGCACCTGTTCAGCCACCTCCTTCTGGCAGTCTAACACATGGCCTTGGAATGCGATGTGTTCTTCGGTGAGGTGCTGGGAGCCAGCCGTGGCGGTGGGTGCTTCCTGCTGTGTGGTCTGTGCAGGGGGTGGGGTCTCCTCGATGCAGCTGGGCTGCCCTGCTCCTGGAGGTGGGTTGATGTAGCTGTCCATGAGCTGTTGTAGGGCGTCGGTGTCGAAGGTGTGGAGGTCCTCTTCATCATCACTGATGAGTTGTCTAGTCTGCTGTGCAGGAGGTGTTGATTGTCTCTCTGCAACGTGAAGGGGAGATGCATTTTAAAGTTGTGTTGACATGTATGTTGACGCATTGTTCAAGTTTACATACAGACTGCATGACAATGTACATTGTGACTGTTTGGGAGGAGCTGACTATTTGATGCGGGACAGTGGACATTTGAACTACATCACGGATGTGAGGTTGTACATGTACATTATCATCTCACAGTTTCCTGCTATGCCAGATGTGATTGGCCAGTTTCTACGCACAAGCGGAACCAGTTGTGTCCTCTGTTCTGTAGTGAGAGTGTTTCACTTTGTACCACATTGTCGTCAATGATGATGTGCTGTTATTGCTATGTGTGTGTGCTGCATTGTGGGAGAGTCGCCCCTGCAGCTGTGATTTTGCTGCCCCTTATCCCTTTAAGGCGGTGTGCCTTTGACTTCTGTGCTTCTACAGTGCTGAGATGTTGCAGACTTGGCTAATTTTGGCTCTACTTCAGATTTTGGACTCTTGGGCATGGTTTATCTGCAGATGTGTTGTTGACGTCAGGGGTTGTTTGTGCACCTCAGTGTCATGGCGTGCACCATGTCATGATAATTGGACTGCAGCCATGCTGTTCGTCATGCAGTGTCACTTGCATTGTCAGTGTGGCTCACAGACACGCAGCTTTGCTGGTTTTGACACGTGTGCATGGGTTGGTTGTGAGATTGGTGCTGTGTGAGGAGGGACCCCTTTGTGCCCATAGTGGACGGGGGCCTACTTGCTGTTTGTATGTGTGCTGCAGTGTGCCAAGGGGATCAGGGACATGATCCAGAGTCATTGTGGGTGTGCAGTGTGCTCTACTTAATTGTGCATGTGTGCCATTGTGCCCATCTCCCCCCGCCCCCCCAGTCCCTGTTCGGTACTCACCCTGGTGCTGTTGTGTCAGGTCATGTCGAGCAGTGTCCAGACCCCCAACTCCTGCCACCGTCTCCCCACTGATGACTGTGGCCACCATTTCCTCCATCTCATTCAGCTCCTGGTGTTCCGCTGGACTGCCACCTCCAGTCTGCATTGCTGCCTGATGGTTGTCAGCGAGTTTCTTCTTGGTTTTGCGCTTCCCATCATTCCAGCGCCTCTTGACCTCTCCAATTGTCCTCCTCCTCACTCCGACTGCATTCACCTTGTCCAGGATGGACTGCCATATTGCATTTTTATTTGCCAATGACACGTTGGAGGTGACAAACAGTTGTTGGTGGTGTTCTATCACCTCCGTGATGATGATCCTGTTTTCCTGTGGACTGAACCTCGTCTTCCTCGTCTTCTTCTCCTTGCCCTTCCGTGACACCGAGGTCCCAGGCTGGTCCTCCTGGGGGCTTGTGGGGTTCTGGTCGTCCTCTGTACTTGCTCCGGCTTCCTCCATGGTGCTACGCAGTTTGAATTATTTTGTTTGTGTTTTTCGGTGCTTTTATAGTGCATTTTCCCGCATGATGCGTGGGAATTGCAGGCCTGTTGCTGGTTATCGCTGATTTTTTTATCGCTGTTGGCCACATCACAACTTTTTTCGCGTTCGTGTTTCGCGTTTTTTTGCGTTCATGGTAATTTTATCGCGGTCATTTGACGTGTTAGCGTGAGACTATTGCATGGTACCGCCGTGTTGAGAATACAACGTTAACACAGCGTTATTTTCCCACGATAGACTGCGATGTGCAAAGTTGCGTTAAGCTAATTTTGTGATAATTATCACACGTTCTTGAGAATATCCCCCTAATAGCGTAACTAATAACATACCCACACAAACAAAAAATAATGCGTATGAACTAGGGTATAACGCCCTCAGTTTAGTCTGCACGAATATGGTCAAAAATCATTCCCTTCCCTCCACCGTATGCCTGTCCGAGGAGAGAATGTCACGACAACCACCGGGTAGACATAGATGATGTGACTATCTGTACGTAAGATCAGCGTTCCTAAACACATAATACTTACAAAACGAAGGGATGTTTACATGTTACATAAATATCTAAGGCGTATCACCATTGGAATAGATGCAGGACTGGTGCGCCCGATGGGCAACACTCATGGTGAGCGCAAAACAATAAAAGCACATGTGACCGAGCTCTCTACTAGAATCTTTCTCTTTTAACTGTTGGTCTATCTCAATACCTATGTGATCTGATACCAATACATATAGAATGCTCACCTATGTATGCAAATATTAATGGTATCACATGCACTAATACCACAAAAATAAAAAATGATACGCAGCTTCAAAGGCAAGAAGATTCCGGATATCGAGGAGCTCTAGGAAAAGAATTACTTACCTGGCTCCAAAAAAAGTATTTACCTACCTAAGATGTCTTTTAAATGCTACTTTCTCCATAACATTTTATTTTACAGGACAGGATTCAAGAAATACTGTCTTCACTAACATCGGGGGTTCTGTAAGTATTGACTGCACAACCCCCCGCACTTGCATGCTTTAGTACGCATGCGAGTCTAACATATTCTTTGGTCCTGAAGAAAGCCAATCAGACCCTGAGAGGCAAAAAATATGGCTGAAACATTTCGACCACATTAAGGATAGGTGGGAGCAATTTAAATATCCCACAACTATCAGCCACTGTTGTTATTGACCGAGAGTCCCGAAAACAAAATCACTACTTGTGAGAAGGAGTATAGAGACAATTTTATTTTCACCTCACACTGACACACACGGAGCCACAAGATCACTCCGTCACAAAAAACAGCTCTGCTGTAATCAAGCATTGCAGCACACCCCAGAAGCACTAGGCGACCAGGGTGCGGGTGAGAACCAGGGTGAGAACCCAATGATGAAGTATGTCACCTTACAGGTAGGTGAGTGAGGGTTCTTTTACAAACACCTTGGGGCCGATTACAATATGGCCCATAAAGGTTCCGACCTTCGGTCTGAGCCTTTAGGGGTGGTCGGTTTCCTTTCTGACCGTCTTATTATGATGGAGGCGGTCGGAAAGGAAACCGTCTGGTCATTACGGCCGATTTCCGACGGGCTCAGCGAGCCCGTCTGCCAGTCATAAGCCAGCCTGTAATATCAAGGGCGGCTCTTTCTGCCCTTGAGATTACGATCACGGTTTCCGACATGGTTTCCATGCCTGTCCGTCCGACATGGAAACCATGTCAGAAAGCATGTTAGGGGGGGAAAAGGTTTGCTCTGATGCTCTCTATTGCACTTTCTAACAAATACCGAGCTCAAAATGTCATGTAAAAATCTGTCTGCATGCTGTCATTCACAGGTTAATACTCGGAGGAGCCAACCCAGCTTTTCATTATTCTGAGCTCAATAAAATGATGCTATCGATTTGAGATATAGTGCTATGATGAAGTAAAACTGTGGCACAAAGCACTATGTAAAAAACAGCTGATTTTGGCAAATGAGTTAATTCCTTCCTTTCATAAAAAATGAGGATGCCTAATAACAATGATATACATCTGGTTTGTTGATTCTAGTGGTCCTTTATTCTTGTGCTTATGGCGTTCATACTTGTGCCAGACATTCTGGGGCAATACATAAGGAATACGGACACCTGTCTGTTAGGTTTCCAATTTGTATCTCTCTCTTTCTAATTTCTCTTTCGCTCTCTTTCATTCTAACTCTAACAATTTTCTCTCTGTCCCTCTCTATTGCTCTCGCTCTATTTTTGTCATTCTTTCTCTTGCTTGTTCACTACTGCTCTCTCACTCTGTCTCTCTCTCTTTGTCTCTGTGTCTATTTCAGTCTCTATCTCTCTTTTTTCTCTCCCTCTGACTCTCTTTCTGCCTTTCACCCAGTAGCGGCTCCTCCGCTAAGGGGGAGGAGCGTTGCTCCACTGCTCAAAAGGAAAATAAAATGATAATAACGTAACTCTATAATCATTTGATGCTTCCTATTGCAGTCAGTGGTGGGGCGGGTCTGGCCAGAGCAGGGGGAGGAGTGGTTTGCACTCCCTTTGTGCTCATGATTGTTTGGCTGGCCCTCTTGGGCCGGTCAACCAGTCATGGGCACTTTGCATGTGTGGAAAAAAAAGTTTGGAAGAAGAAAAACGATGAAACATTGTGAAATAAAACAAAACATTGAATCAAAATATTGGAGATACCTTTATTGGAAAGTGAAGATAGAAGGCTCTAACTAGAGCACATTAATCCAGTGCCCGGGGGACGTACCCCAATTGTTTTGGAGTACGCAAACTCAGTGATTACGTATACGCTTACAATCAGGAAGCGGTACTCTGGAGCACGGTATAAAACTTGGAGATTGGTAAAAATGAGCTGTGCGCGTCCCAATAAAATTATAATACTTTGCATGTTCCCCACCAGGCTGCATTACACAGCCTGGTGAGGAACATGCACTGGCTCCCTGTTCCCGTCTGAGTGCTGAACCACGGCACTCAGACCAATCACAACGCTGAATTGGAGCGTTGTGATTGGCTCAGGGGAGCCTGTGTGCCCAGTGCTTCCTGCTGCCGGCCGGACGGGAGACAGGAAGAGGATGGGGATGGAGGAGAGGCAGCGGCTGGCTGCTCCAGGTACGTTTTTTTTTCATTCCCTTCCGTTTTTGAAAACTTCCAACCCTGAAGACTGTTCTATACAGTTGTCGGGCTGGAAACTTCATGTTGACACTGGCAGTCACAAACAATTAAATGAGCATGTGGTTGGGCCAGAATGGGTAGGAAATCTGCGGAGCAAGCTTAGGTATATGAAATAAAATAAGATTGTGCTAATAGTCCCCATTATGAGTTGGGAGGTTGTTCTGGTCGAATATCTTTATTCAGCCAAAAATAGCCAGAAAAGCAGAACTCGAAAAACATGATTACATTAAGATTATTTAACAGACACAACCTAACACAAACGTATTCAAATAGATAAAAGAAAAACAAAAACATCATAAAATGTTTTAATATATTAAGCTAAATTGAAAGTTCCCCAGGACAATTTTTTAAGAATATGGCACTTAATCAATCTTAGGCATACAATTACAATGACAATAAGACCTCTAATAAAAACAATCTCTATAATTAGTAAAAATAAAACAATCATAAATGACTTGAAGACCTTAAAAAACACACATTAGCCTCTGGTCTCTATACACAGCAAGGAAATAAAAATGTAACCAAGTTGTTTCCTTAATCTCAAGGCACAATCTAAATAACGAGTTACAGCAAAACAAATCTTTACAAAAGCTAGTTGCTGTAGTACCGGTAACGCTTGTCTAGCTCTTGGTATCTTCAGGTCACCAGTGTAGGCAGAAGGTATTGTTTCCTAGGCAACATGTACAAATTTGCACAAAATTTGAAAGTGCAAGGTGCTCTGGATGGCACTTTGATCCCAGGGACATACGGGCAGATTCTCAAACCAGGTGGCACCTTTGGAAAATGCAACCAGAAAGTTTACAGTATTTAAACTGAAGCGCAATAGGTATAATCTTTACTGTGGGATATTAATCCTCAAGAGTTAAGGTGCTGGTCCGCTCTCCAACAATACATCAACACGATACTGCACTAGCAGTTTACTTGCTTCCAGAACTAATCTACGAACCTCAAGTGTAGCAGCATACATTTGCTTCACTACTTCCTTGCTTATCATTGAAGCCTTTTCTGCGTCACTAAAAAGCTCTGGGAGGCCTAAAGACTGGAAAGTGTTTTTAATATAGCCTTATAGCCCGCCATAGCGGCTATACTGGCCATTAAAGGCCCGAACCGAAGGCGAGGGCCTTTAACAAGGGAACGGGACATTAATGGACAGTATAGCCCAGCTACGAAGGGCTATAATGCTATTAGAACATTCTGCAACTAGAGGGCAGAATGTTCTAACAAATAAAACAAAGGCCTCTCAGAGCCCAAGGGGATTGAAATCCCCTAGGGCTCCGAGAGTCCTTTCTTCAAACAACATTGGAATGTTCCTCTGCAGGCTTTTACCGGGCGTAGAAGCACGGAGCACTCCATTGTATTCAATGGAGTGCTCCACATTCCAATGTTCTAATATACATTAGCCAGGGGATGGATCTGTTGAGTAAGACTCAGCTCAGGCTTTCGCCACACAGAAAACCACAGTAAAAGAGGGGAGATTTTTTTATAGTATAAGCCTATCTCACTATGACAAATAAAAGTAGAACACCCCTGGGGGACTGCTACATGGCCTTCTCAGGGATTTTTTTTAAAGCTATCTAAAGTGCTTTAGCTGCTTCAAAGCCCCACAAACCAGCCCCGTACATTGCAATAGACAGGCACTTACTCTTGTATAAAATGAGCAGTTCATTAATAGATGTAATAGCTCATTTTCTGTGCAAACCTAAAAATCGCCAATATGGATATAATAAATTGTTGAGCTCTAATTTTAATTAGATGACCCCAAGCGAATGATAAATGAAAGGGAAAGCCTAAATATGTGAAGGTCTTAACCCTTCTCACCGTAAAGTTCTCTATTACAAGAACGTATTTCTATGTTTTCATTGGGCCATAAATCAGGGTAAAGGGCTTAGGACCTAATTATGACTTTGGCGGTCTTGGGACCGCTGTTGCGTCGAATTCATCGGCTGCCGACTAGGCGGTCCGACAGCTGAATTACCATGTTGGCAGTTCCACAAACGAAAGACCACATCCCACCATGTTTTGTCTTCCTGACTCGATGGTGCTCACAGGCGTCAACGGCTGATGGAGTGAGTCCCGCCCTTGTTCCGACCTTCGAGATTAAAATGTACCTTACTGCCAAGCCGACTGTGGCTGGAAGACCTCCACACTCTACCTGCTAGAAACACAAGATTTAAGTAAAAAACTTACATTGTCTCCTGTTTCCACTCCTCTTTCACGACGCCCCTCATCCATGTCCCCCCTTTGCTGCAAACACTTGTTCACGAGGGAAATCCACACCGTTGTTGCCATAATCACAGGTAAGTTCCTTGTCCTTTTGTCCACTGTTGCAATGGCTGTGGACCCGTGCTGTAGGAGAAGGTTGGTTTTCCATAATTGTAATACACATGTTTGTATTTACAGACTTGTTTCGTGAAAATACACACATATGTGTTTGTGCTCTGGCAAAAAACCTAAAAGTATGTGAGATTCCTAGCACTAAGCATGCAGACTGCCACGTGAGACTGCCAGCACAATGGTAACATCGTAATTTGGCTGGCGGAAGACCGCCGGCTCAGTGGTCTCCTTGGGATTGCTGTGACGGCAGTCCGGCAGTAAGACTGCCAAAGTTGTAATCAGGCCCTAAGCCAGATTTGTATTAAGGTCCAAATTCTGGGGATAAGCCTGACTGAACTAATTTTGAGAAATGCAAAGAGCTAACTTCTTCAGGCTGTCTTTAGAACCTGCTACCGGTGAGAATAGCCTGTGCTAAGAACAAGTACTGATACCATGCCCAGCCCATTCAGAGTGAACTGCATCAATGCTGAGATTGCTTCTCTGACTCTCTCTTTAATTTCCTGTCAAACACCTGTACACATTTTGTTAAACCAAGAGTGTGATTACAGATGGGTGAGCTCATGAAATCTCCGGGGGAAACCACAGTCTTCTTTCTCTCTCTCTCTCTCTCTCTCTCTCTCTCTCTCTCTCTCTCTCTCTCTCTCTCTCTCTCTCTATCTATTTCGTAATATGATCTCTTTTGTCCCTGTAAACATGTCACTTATTTAGGTGTTCCAATAACCCCCTACTTAGACCTTGATGCCAGGGCGTCTCCTCCACTAGGGCGGAGGAGCGTCGCCCCACTCGAGAAAGCCAAAACATAAAATGGTAATCATTTTTAGTTATTACCATTTTAGGTTTGCTTTGTGCATTGCGGGTGGGTGGGCGGGGCTGCTCTGCTCTTTGAGCAGGGCAGGGGAGGAGTGGTTTGCCTACTTCAAAGTGTGCAAAGACTGTTTGGTCGGCCCTCTCGGGCCGCCCAAACTTGCATGCGCACTCAGTCCTTCTACATGCAGGCTGCATTGCAACTTGCATGGAGAACATGCAAACCCCACTAGCCCCTGGCTGGGCGCTGTCCCGACCAATCACAATGCTGCATGCAGCATTGTGATTGGCTTAGGGGAGGGAGCCTGGCTGCCTGCTTCCTGTTCCTGTCAGGGCAGGAGAGCAGGAGCAGAGAAGACGGGGGACCCGGCGGAAAGGTAAGTTTAATTTTTTTTTTCATTTCCCCGCGATCCCCCCGCGACACCCTTGCGAATCTCCCGCCCCCGCCCCCCCACCCGTGAGCAATGATGGCCGCTACTGCATTGATGTGCAGTTTGAATCCCAAAGATTACATCATGTGCACCACTTCCTCAGACTTTCACTCTTGCTGGACTGAATGGTGTACTTGGGCAGACTCTTTCCACTGCCTTTTGAAGTCACTTTAGGTTTTGGGATACTCACAGATGCAGCTACACTATCAAGGGTCATGAACGCTACATTGGCAGTAAATCTTTGTCAGGTTCTCAGACTCTAAACATCAGCCAACCATAAGAATTATTGCCCAGGTGGCACACCACCTGTTCTGTTGGTGCTTAAATACACACCAACAATCAAGTAAAACTGAACTACGATGGCTCTTAGACCATTTTGACCTGCTCACCCCGACCTGCATGTAGAAAATGCAGATGTTGATACTCCCTTTTTGCCGTGCTTTAAGCATGCACATGCAAGAGTGTGTTGTTATCTCCTAAATAGAGGCAGGTCGTCCCCCTTTTGGTTGAAATTATTTAATTATGAAATGGCACTTTATAATGAACTATTAAATCCTTTAATAAAGCCATCATTCAATGTATTTTTGTTAAAAGATTAACAATGACTCGACATTCAATAAGTTAATGTATCTTAAGTGCGTCTGAGATTCCAAACCTACAGCAGATTCCTAAGTGAGCCTTCTCTGCTCACCATAGCTACCTCTTGAGAGGTAAACATTAAATAGGAGGCCATTGGAATTACACTGAAGTATACAGTAGCACCAGACCCCTTGGATCCATGGATAACGGGCTATACTGGCACAATGATTTTCCAGTAGCTTAGATTCTCTCAGGGCTCCTTGTTGGAACATAGTGTGGATCCCAATGCTTTTTGAGTTAGTTTCCCGCTGTGCAAACACTTGTACATTCAACCCATCCAAATGTTGACCTAAGTATATTTAGAGGGTGGAAGTGGCATCACTCTCATAGCCGGATTCACAAAGGTAACTTTCACTTTTGAGTAATTTACACTTTTGAGTAAGTTTACTACATTAAGCTGTTCACAAAATCCGAGTGTAAGCTACACTATTGGCGTAAACTTACAGTACACTTTTCTGAATAGCCAAAAAGTAGTAACCTTACACAAAAGTGTAAATTATTCAAAAGGGTATAGCCCACAGTTCCTTCAGTTTGATGGAAGCATGTGAGTTACACTTTTGGAATAAAGTTACACTCAGATTTTGTGAATAGCCAAAAAGTAGTAAACATACACAAAAGTGTAAATTACTCAAAAGTGTAAGTTACCTTTGTGAATCGGACCCTCAATGTTTATGGGGGTGCTTTAGCTCTTAAATTGATAGAGAGTGTACATGGAATCTCTACTAGGTGTAGGTTTTTAGAGCAGCTGTACACATGGCAAATCTCAAACATAGTGCATTTTTGACCACTCAGAAAGTCGTAAATGTAAGGCAAGGGTAAATGCAGTTATACCTTTAGATGTGACACTCTTTTTGTGAATTACTTCTATTTGCATTGCTTTTTTGTTGCTTTGGAGAAGGTAAACTAGGCGGACTTAGCTTTTTTTTCTCTATACACTGTCTAATTACTGCTTGTGATTTACCCTCAAATACCCAAACACGCATTTGCATACTTTAATTTATCCCATACTAATTACCTTTTCAGGTCTTGGAAACTGAAGCAGCTAGATCCTCAAGAAAGCGAAGAAGAATGAATTTAACAATCAACAGTAATTTCTGAAAATGCATTTTTGCTCAAAAAGCGGAGAGCCTTAAAATCAACATGATTTTCCTTCTATCACTATCACCCCGCATTATGAGGAGATTGTTGAGGAGATTATCAAAAATCCATAATCAGTAGTTTTAAAGGGGATTAACCGTTTTAAGAAGACACACTAAATAAAATATATCTGTAACTGTGAATAATCTATAATCTGAGAAATATGAAGTTTGCAAGCATTAATGAATAATCAAAAGTGTCTTTATAACTGTCAAGAGGGAAGTGCGTTTGCTTATACATAACTTTAGCTACGATCCGTCTATCTCACTGCATCTTAAAGCTTATCATGTGAGTGCGCAGTTTAATAATTTTACATAGATCTAGAAGATTGACATATACTGCTGTAGATAACAACTAATTCAGAATAGTTTAATAAACCTAATATGAGCTCTTGAGTCGGATCACAAAATATGGGGGCATATGTACAAGAATTGGCGATAACTATCGCTAACGCTAGTTAGCGGCAGTTTTTCTATCGCCGTGTACTGCAGAAAACTATCGCCTTGTTAGCGACGTATGTACAAGACGTCACTACATGGCAATAGCTTCAGGGATCAGCGGTGAAAACTGCCGCTAACATTAGCGTGATGGCGATAGGAATTCCGGCGTTAGCGGATGAAAACCAACGAAAGGCCTATTAGCAGCAAAAAAACGCACGTTAGTCAGCCCAACGTGAGTTTTTTTTGCATCTAGTGGAAACAAATAGCCTATCAGTCGACCTCCAATAGAAAATAGGCAAAAAAAATAATGAAATGCAGAATGGAGCAGCCAGGGCCAAGTGCAGCACACATCAACAACCCCCTCAAGCCACCCAACATCCAGGATGACCAGGATGAGAGCCTGGATGCCTCGCTGGACCTGCGTCTGCAGCCTGGATGCCTCGCTGGACCTGCGCCTGGAGCCTAGATGCGTCGCTGGACCTGCGTCTGGAGCCTGGATGCCTCGCTGGACCTGCGACTGGAGCCTAGATGCCTCGCTGAACCTGCGCCTGGAGCCTGGATGCGTCGCTGGGCCTGCGTCTGGAGCCTGGATGCCTCGTTGGACCTGCGCCTGGAGCCTGGATGCGTTGCTGGACCTGCGTCTGGAGCCTGGAGTGGGATGCGGAGGAGCTGTGGAGTGGATGAGCCGTGGCTGTAGACATTGAGGCGCGCCGATCACCCGTACCTGGTGGTGACGTCTGGTCGGTCGCATGGAGACACATTGATGACCTGTGTGAGAAGACCGCCTTGCACCCCTTGGAGCTGTGAATGGTAGAGGCGCTCCTGCGCACCAACGTAGGGAGGTCTGCATTGCATACTGCGATCCACAACTACACCGGGGTGCACAGAGAGGATTACCAACGGTGGGCGGCACCTCTCTGCATCACAGGTCGGATGAGGTTGCGCTGGCCGGACGCTGTGGAGGGTGAGGCCCCTGAGCTGCGCCAAACTTGTCTTGCGGGAGCGCTGCAAGTTCATGCCTAAGGGGGCCCTGCTGCATCAACTGCATCGGGAGGTTCACCAGCGGACTTGGCGGCGACTGCTGTACCCACGCTTGTGAAATCCCTACTGACTGAGGCTCCTGCTGGGTGAGTCACAGATTTGGAGAGAGTTTAGCGGATTGCGCCACGGTGTCAATGTCCAGGTAAGGAGAAGGTGGGACACATAGCGGAGGAGGCCCGGGGGTCGAGTCGCCCAGGCCTAGCACCAGTAGATGACGCACCCCCAGTGTCGGCTCATCCGCTATGGCAGAAGAGCATCGCCCCACTGCTTCCAAGCAGTGCAAGAAGAGTAACAATCATCACATGATGATAACTTCCTGATGTTATGGTGCCATGTTTCCATTGCGGGCTGGAGGGTGGGTAGGGCTGCTCCACTCACGGAGCAGGGCAGGGGCGGAGTGGCATGCCCACTCAAGTGCGCAGTGACTGTTTGGTCAGCCTGCTCAGGCCGCACAAAGCAGTCATGAGCACTGTCCTGTTCGCAATGCAGGCTGCATAACAGCCTGCATGGAGAACATGCCCACACTTCCAGCCCCTGGCTGAACGCCTCGTCCTTGCACCAATGACCAATCCCAATGCCGCATTGCAGCGTTGTGATTGGCTTAGGGGAGGGAGCCTGGCTGCCTACTTCCTGTTCCTGGAAGCAGACTCAGGAGAGCAGGAGCAACGAAGACACAGGACCCAGCCTCGAGGTAAGATTTCTCTCATGTAAATATTTACAACACCCGCTCACACAACCCTAAAACTGACCCTTGCACCCCAAAGCAAATCCTGAACCCTAAAATTCATCATTGAGCCCCCAAAGCACACCCTAAAAATCTTATTTGACCCAACTGCACACTCCAATTTTCATGTTTGACCCAAATGCACACCCCAAATTTTCATATTTGACCCAAATGCACACCCCAATTTTCATATTTGACCCAAATGCACACCCCAAATTTCATATTTGACCCCAAATGCACACCCCAAATTTCAAATATTACCCCATAATACACCCCACATTTAATCTCCGACACCCGAAACCCATACCCACCCTAAAAATTAAAAATACCCCATTACTGACCTCACAATGCGTTGTAATGGAATGCGATGTAAAGGCACCTGCATTGTTGGATTTGCGTTGTAAAGGCATTATGATGTAATGCCTGCGTTGTAATGGACATCTCCCGTGCCAAAGGCAAGCCATAGGCAAGCCCGCCTGCGTCCGTCTGCCCCTGGACCGCGCTCAGCACCAAGGACCCTTCCTCTCGGACACTCCACCTCTACGGTGCCAGCACCCTCCTCGCCATCAACCCTGGATGCCATATCGCCTGCCAGGACCAACATCTGCTCTGGACTGGACATTGCCATTGCCATCACTGACTGCTACTAAATCACCCGCAAGGACCACCCCAACGGTCCAGGAGGAGGCATTGCCATCACCTACAGAAGCACACTCTGACTGACCACGCACTTTAATGACCCAACGGTGACCATGGAACACCTTAACTTCCAGATCAGGACCAACCCCAACCCCATCCTCTGTGGCACCCTCATTTGCAGGCCCCCCCGGCCGTGGACACCCTTTCTCAAATACCATTGTAGACCTCATTGCACACCAGGCTCTCCCATCCACCGACGACATCCTACTCGGCGAACTCAAGTTCCACCTGGACAACCCCAGTGACCAGAACACCACCCCCTCCTGGGGTAGCTCCCCAACATCAGACTCAAGCAGCTAGTCACCGCAGCAAGCCACGTAGCAGGACACATGGTCGAGCACGTCTCCTCCGCCAGCGGGACCTTCAACTACAGCCACACCATCAGACTCTCCTGGACCGACCATCATTGTATACATCACGTCTTCACCATGCCCACTGTACACATCCGCCATCATCGCCCCCCTCGCAGCTGGATCAAGGCCACCGAAGTACATCTTGTCAACTCCCTCAGCACCACCACTCCGCCAACGATTACAGACGATGACACCGCAGCACGCAACCGCCACCAATGGATCTCCAACTGCGCCGACACCCGGGCACCCCTCAAGAACAGCACTGCGTCAGTACCATACGCCTGCATGATGGCATGCGTAAGGGTGACACAGTGCCACAGGGATAGGCTGGCCCCATGCATTGCTGGAGTTGCGTCATGGTTGTGACACGACTGCAGCAATGCGTGACTTTAGCGCAGACAGATACGTCAGGATTCCAGACGTATCTGTCATTACTTGCGTCATGGAGCGCTGTCCAGTGAATACAGCGCATCCGTGGTGTCGCAAGAAGGGGGTAGTGAAAAGTGTTACAACACTGACTTGTCGCAGCGATGCAACACTTTTCATGAGTGAGGCCCAGGAATGTGCACTTATTGATGGTGCGCAGTCCTGCCCTGTAGTTTTGTCACAGGGCAGTGCAGCAACATTACTTGCAGCGAAGTCCAGCAACAAAACCTGCTGAAATGAGGCCCCAAGTGTTATCTCCATTTTTAAGAACAGCTATTTTCTGGTCTTAAAAAACGGCCTCTAACTGCAGTTAGAGGCAGTTAAGTTTTTTTGGTCCTCCAAACTTAAAGAATCCCGTTGTAAATATCGCGAAGTGAGGTTAGCTGCCGTTTTTGCATGGGAACCCCTCCCTTGCATGTCATTATCGCTAACAGACGTGGCGATCTTTATAATGGACGTTTGCACCGGAAAACTGCTGCTAACAGAGGTTAGCGACAGCTTGTACATATGGCGATCAAAATATCGCCGCAAAACCGGCGGAAAAGTGTCGCTAATGCGCCGTTAACTCCTTGTACATATGCCCCATTGTTTACTGGCGGTCTTTCATATCCTTGGTGGAAAGTTAAGGTAGTGCTTGTTGCACAACTTTTACTACCTCACTTTGAAAGCTGGTTTCTAGAGGTATAGAATGTGGCAAACATGTTTGTGCATATTTCTTGGGTGGCATTTTGTTGTTGTAGTGATTCATTCTGTTGATTATTGAGCTGCTGTGTTTTTTTTCTGATTTATTGCATTAGTGCAATGTGATGTCTCGTACTATGGTTGTTGTGCTAGGTTCTATTTTGACTGTATTGTTGTGTTGTGCTCAGTTCTTAATTTGTGATAGAAAAGGTGCTGGGGCCCAATGTTTTGCTGAGAAGCCCATGGCCAGCACTTTAAAAGTCCAGGATGCCAAATACCAAGGCTGAGTAGTTTTAATTCAACCTCATACACCTTTCATCCACCACTACATGCTTCCTTCCTCTTTATCTCACTCTTGCAGGTCCCTTTTTATCTCTGCTTTCTTTCTTTGTCACAAATTTTCCTTCTTCGTCTTCTTCCTTCTTTCCTCTTTTCTGTTTTTCTCCCTCTTGCTGTGCATCAAAGTCTGATTATTAAAAATAAGTGTCTGTCCCCAAAAATGGGTGCAGGTGGGCTTCACCTGCAACCACCAACTCAAATTAAGCACTGGTTGTGCTAGATTAAGTTTTAATACCTTTATGCTGCTTTGTGTATGTTATTGTGTTACATTATTTTGCTTACCTTAGATATGACAACAAATGCTGCTACGTTCCCAGTCAAAAGCAAAATGTCTGTTTAACGATCCAGTGAAAAGGTACCACTTTTCGTGATACAGCCATATAAGTCTTGCATTTTGGCAGTGATATTTAAATCCTTTTGTGCATTCAAATGAAACTGAGATGCACAAAATGCTGTATCTGTGCCTTCGAGCTCCAGATCCCAAAAATGTGAAGGGCAAAGATTGAACTTTTTTCCCGCGATGCTAGATTCTCTGCCATGCTCGAGGGTCAACATTTCTGAGAAATGTATGCTCCTAGAGAGCCATGTATCCAGTTATATATCAAGTGTGATATCTAGACTTCACTCACACATAGCTCAGTAGAAAAGGATAGATCCACTAAAACAGGTAGTTTCATACTGACAGGAGGACTTAAACAATGAGTCATAGATATAGCCACAACTGTTATGTATCTAACAACAATGGAGGTACTTTCACAGTAAGCCAGGCACTAATCATCCCATCAGTCAGTCAATACCAAGGCATTCATCGAATCACTCATGCCTGGTGAGTGCTCCAGGTATTTCGGGTGCTTTGATTCTTAAAGTGTGATTAGTTGTGGACCCAATAATGTGCCAAGACAATGTGATATTTGTTGGTATCTCCAAAATTGTGCAACATCCAGACCAAAATCAGATTTTGCTTCAGGAAATTACTTCAACATTCCAGTTGAAAGGAGCTAGTGTAAAGATTTAATCGCTTTTCCAGTAAAGTCTAGCCCAATTGATTGATTGCGCCCCTTTCTGAATCTTTCATTACTCCATGTTGGCACTCCTATGTGCACCTGGATATCGTCTGCAAGTATGGAGTGTGCTTTATGCCAAGCAAATCATGTGGCCTGCAATATGGGATGAATATTCACAAGGATCTGCTTGTTCTTTGTTTAGAGTGAATGGCTGCGACCCATATCTCCCAAGATGGCATTTTCTATCTGGACCCACTTCAGCTGCTCTAGGGTTTCATGTAGGAAGAACAGTACTTCTGACACCTGAAAAGAGAACCAATATGGTTCAAGGTGTGTAAGTCGCAGGACATCATATTCTGTGGTCGCGTCTAATTGTTCCATTTTCAGACATGGTTTTATTCTGCCCCAGACAAATAGTTTCACCATGTCATCAAAGGTCAATGCAGTATCACCATCCTGCTTGTTTATCCTATCTATTCTATGCAAAATCTTCAAATGGCTCTCCCAGAACTCTAGACGTACTGTTGCACAAGCTCTCATCACAAGCAGATTGGGCTATGACAACACACTTCATGCATGAATATCCACCCACCTTATCCACGGACTCCAGACCATCCAGAAATCCGCCACCAGACTCATCCTTGACCTTCCATGACATACCCACATCTTACCACACCTCAGAGAGCTCCATTAACTCCCATTACAGAAATGCTGCCACTTCAAACTCCTGACACATGCATTCAAGGCCCTGCACAACACTGGTCACACGTACCTCAACCACCACATCAACTTCAAACCACGCCGAATCTGCAGCACTCTCTCTAGCAAACATTCCCCGCATCCACATAAGAAGAACTGGAGGTTGCTCATTCTCATACACCTCAGCCAAGTCCTGGAGCAGCCTCCCACATCTCATCAGGGCCCCCACCTCACTCCTCAAGTTCTGCAAGAAGATCCAGACCTGTCTCTTCTGATCTACTCATCGGAAACCTCAGAATAACCCATTCAGCCTGACCCCTAAATCAGTCTCCTGAACTCTGCACCTGCTCAGCTCCTGGATACCCTCATGGTTGATAAGCCGTGCTTTACAAATTCTAATAACATAACATGTTCTCAGCTTCGGTGTGAAGGGTATTCATACCCAAAAAAGCAATGGATACATTTTCTTTTACTGTGGATTCTATCAGGTTTTTGGAGGGAGTTGGATTAGTAGTTAAGGGTTTGGTTTTCCTTTGGAGCATGTAATATAGGTTCAACCTCCTCAATGAGGAAATCACTTTCTTTCAGTGTACAGTTCTGCATGGCATACAACACCATTTTCCTCATTTTTGCTTTACCCTGAAAGTTTATCAGCTGCCTTGCATGTGCCCATTTTTAAATAAAGCAGCAGAGGAATATAAGTACCATTTTCTTTTTGCTTGGTTTATATTACACACAAGCAAAATAAATGATGCCCTATGACAAACAAAACTAAATCATTAATGAAACAATTAACAAGTAAGCTAATACAAGGCCCCAAAGTAGCTAAAACATTTTATATCTAACAGTCATATTAGTCAATTTACTTGGAGAAATGGGACTGGCGAATCATTTTTCATACCCGGCAGGAAAACCAAGAGGGCTCTGCCCAACCTCCTCTGGGTGACTGGTGTAGATGAGCCTGCCCTTGGCCTCGGCTTTGCCCAGGTGCGGCCTGTGCACATCTTGCATAAGGGGAGACAATCCTGCACTATAGAGCGCGTAGTCAATGGTGGAATAGGTCCTCCTACTTTACCCACTTTAAAAGGTGCCCCCAGCGCAATGAAAGAAAATGCACTGTATTATGATGAATGCGCTGCCCCCAGGGCAGCTGCGAACTCGCACTGCCCAGGGTGCAGTGCATTCTTGTGGAAAACAGAGCGGCTGCTTTAAAGCTGCTCTGTGTTTCACAGTGCAGGTGGCAACCTGCCTGCACTTTCAATGGGGAAGAGAAATTCCCCTTCCAGGTGGATGCAGTGAGTGACTGCACCCGCCTGCAAGGGGAAGTCTGGGGGGGTCCATGGGACCCCCTTTACCCCCACCAGAGAGCTGCAATCAGGAGGCACCTTTTAGGTGGCGCACTGTCAGTGTGCCTCCTGAGAGCTTCTTTGCCGTCTGCGCCCATATCTGTAATACGGCGCGGCACAGAGGCAAAGGGATTCCCTCATTTGCATGTGGCACACCCACATGCAAATAAGGCAGCGCCCTCTGAAGATAGCGCTGGTGCTTTATGTGCACCAGCGCTGCCGGTATTACAGAAGGGGCCGCACAAGCATCTGCGGCCCCTTCTGTAATACCAAAGTGCCCTGGGGGCATGCAAAGCAGGCACCAACGTTCGTTGCGCCGCCGGGGCACTTTGTGTAATACGGCCCCAGGTATTTCTCAGAGCCAGATGCATTCTGAGGATTAGAGTCCCCAACAGCAACATGAGTCCCACTCAGCAGGAGACAATCCAGCTCTATATAGTGTGAAGTTAATGGTGGGAGGCGTCTTCTCCCCCACCCCCTACAGACACTTCTTAGGGCCTAATGGATTCTGGGGATTAGAGTCCCATGCAGCTGGAGACAATCCAGCGCTATATAGCACAAACTCAACGATGGGAGGAGTCCTCCTCCTCCGCCCACTCCAGGCATCCCTCAGTGCCAGATATATTCTTAGGATTACAGTCCCCACCAGCAAAGCAATAAGAGTTCTCGTGCCATGTGAGCAAGTTTCGAAAGTGTAACCCTTTTCTATTGGGTACATCAGTGGAAAGGTCTAGGATGGAGTGGTCATCCATAATATCCCCCAATAAGCACCCGTCTTGGGTGTGTTGTATCACTGAGTTGTCCGATTTATCTAGCAATTAATCCAGTACTAGTTTCCACCAATTAGAACTTTGACCCTCGACAGAGGAAGTAGGAGTCTATTAATCACTTGAAAAAAAACAACTCTTATCCCCTATTGGAGCATAAAGCAAGCCTAAAACCAACACTTGGTGCAATATACATGTTGTAATAAACACATAATACTGTTTAAAATCAGCCAATAACTGTGACACTCTGAGTGGTAGTCCTTTTTGGACTAGAATGGCTACTCATGTGGCGGCTTGGATGTAATGGTCTGGCCATCCATTTTTCAACTTTTAAATGCATGGTATTCCCTCCCCCAGTCTCTTCTAATTTTATCACATTCCTCCACTGTGATGTTAGCTTCCTGCAATAGGGCAATGTCCAGTCAGGCATTGTGTAGGTAGGTAAATATTTTCTTTTTCTTGATGTAATGAATTAGACTGTTCACATTAATGGAGACTATTACCAGGTCATGGAGCATGGGCAAGGGAGGCTACAGACTGGAGAATCTAGGAGGACAGGAATTAATTAAAAAAAATGTAGGACAGTCCATGACTGGGGTGTGAATTGGCGCTGTTTACAAATGTGTACTACGCCACTACTCAGTGATATACAACGTACCATTGATGGCTTATATTAGAAGGATATGTCTAGTGGAATGAGGTGAGAGTGTGGGACCTAACAGCAGGCCTCCAATTGGACCTATCCCTTACTTTGTTCCAGTTCTAGAGACAACTGTAAGTAATGCTGTTTGGGTGCTTTGGGCTGTGGGAATTCTTTAATAATATATTCTTCAGGTATATGTGGAAACGTTTTCGTAGTTGGCTGAGTTAGTAGCGGTCGAAGAATATAGCACACACCCAGTAGCGGTCCGTTAAATGTTACAAACCAGAAGAATGTTTGTCCACCACAATTATAGAACACAACAAGTTTCTAGAACATAGTGAGTCCTTGATCAATTTAACCTTCACCTGCCAGCGATGAGCTATGTCCTGAGGGCCTCTAGATCAGCTTAAACCTAGGGGATCATTCAAGAAATATGGGCTCATGCTCATGTTCAAAGCAATTTTGTGGTCACATATGTCAAATCTGATCCTTTGCCACTGCAAAATGCCATTTTTTACCCCTTAGCTACTAAGTCTTTTTCACACCAAGTGCTGAGGCCTTTTTTTTGCTATTTGGGATACTTCGTGCTTACACCTTAATAACATATTTTTCACAGAAATTATTCATGCCAAAGTTGTGTCCTTTTTCATCATCATCATTTTTATTTTGATCACTTAGATCTTATAAAGAACATCATTTTTATTTCGATCTCTTTGCTCTTATAAAGAACATATCACAACATTATTATAAATATAGCAATCATAATTTAAAAACAATTAAAAATAAATTACAATAAAATACAGCAGTGACTTCCTAAAAAAGAGCAAGGACAAAAAGCCTATTTAACAGAAACATTATTTTGAGGGATATTACTCTTCCTAATCAAATATAAACCCATATGTGCGCAGTGGTTCCTGGAACAACAAACATGGCATAAAGCGTTTTAAAGCAGAATCAGCAATAAAACACAACAATGGTTCCTTAAAAAAAGGGCAAGGGCGAGAGGCCTATTCAACAAAACGTTATTTTGAGGGATGTCATCCTTCCTAATCGAATTTTTAAAACAGATTTTGCACCCAATTCATAAATAAATATAAAAACTAGAGGCCTAACACCTAAAACCTTGCATCTCAAGAGATAAGATAGTCCAGAAACATCACACAATATTGAGTAGAATAAAAAGTCACACAATATATAATGCTCAGAAAAAGTAGCGCAATAAAGCAACATAAATTGAAAAAGTCACACGATACACTTCTTGCGCCCAATCGATAGTGTCATCTGACATTTAGCAAGGCCAAACACTACAACTCTTCTAGTGTCAGTACTGAAAATTCGAAGCACCTCTAGATAGTGTCTAGAGCCAATACACCTACATAGGGGGACAATCCACTTAGACCTCTAGGGGCAGATTTACAAGAAAGTGACGCATCTGTACAGATGCGTCACTTTCCCTGCACCACTCTTAGTAACCCTTGCGCCACCATAGATGCGCCGTATTTACAATACGATACCAAAGGGGATGATGGACGGAGCGTTAGAGCAAATCAAACACTCACCCCCAGTCAACTGATCTGGGTTTAATCCATCATCATTCTTTAGCTCACTCCACCACCCCAGTTCAGACATGGCCATATGCAAATCAGTCTGACCCTGTGCCTCGTGGGAACAGTCCAGCCCGAACTGCCAAGCCATGTCTTCCCTGGACCGGAAACAAGCATCCTGGGGCCGGTTTCGGGTTCAAAACCCTCATCAGCCAGGCTATCTTGAATCCAGTGGCAAAGTGAGCAAGGGACCCACGTCTGGGTATACCCTGCCAACTTAGGGCAAACAAAGCGATACCAAAGGGGATGATGGACGGAGCGTTAGAGCAAATCAAACACTCACAAAATTCCATGGATTCTAATGGTACTGAGGATTTGTAGATTCCCCTGGAGGGAACGGAGAAAATAGCCCAAAAATTACTAAATGCTGTTTTTTTAAGAACAATGGGAAAACGGACTGTGCAAGAAATCATACGTCTTTAGTCTAAAAATGGCAGCAACAAAAGATTCTCTGTGCTAGGGTAATCATTTTCCCAACTTCAGGAACAAGCACAGTTTTATCAAAAAACATTTCCCCGCAGTTTTTGCATTTTCTAAGAGGGAGTCCATTAATACTGATTTTTGTGCCTTCAACCTGCTTGCAGTTTGTGGTGGAAACAGAAATGAAACCTGTGGGTGATCCCTGAAAGCTATACCTATCTGAGAAGTAGAGAAAATTCTGAATCCAGCAAAGGATCATTTATGTAGATTTCTCAAGGTTTTCCCAGGAAAAACTAACTGATTAAACAAAAAAAATAATGAAAATGAGTAGGAGAAAACAACCGTATGTGACACATTTTACGTGTTGTCACAATGGATGACTTACAAATGTAATACACCGTTACGTCCTATAGACCCCTCTGGTCATGGCCATTTATAGGGTTTGTGATACCCAGAGACAACAACTAAGCTGCACCTTACAGTGATTTTTTACGTTGCACCCACTATAGAGCAATTTATATGGTAAAATATAAAGGATAAACAATGGAAATAAATGAAACCTATATATTTCTCAAATGCTCTCAAGAGCCCAAGTTTAGGAACAGTGGCTGTTTGAACACCTCAAAATTTTCTTTCCTCATACTATCATGTGACTCAGAGATCATTTCGAAAAACGTCTTCTTTCTTGCACACTGGCTAAAATTTGGAAGATAAAAATTCAGAGAAATAAGACTGGTAATAATAACAGATGCTCTACTATTCTGTATTCTTACACATTTTCCAATAAGAACAGAGCCTCACTTATTTGATGGGGCAAAGAACCCGCCACACAAAACGACAAAAACACGACATGAAGACATCATTTTCTACCAGACAAAATCAATGCTTTTTTACAATATGAGTAGCTGGTGATTTTGGGCCCTATCTCAGATGCAGCTCAAGGAAACCTAAACTACCCAAACATTCATGAAAACTAGACAACTAGGGGTTGTACAGGGCGATGTGACTTTTGTGGCTCTAACCAAGTTTTCTTACCCAGAGGCCCTCTCAAACTTCAAACTTTGGCTAAAAACAAAATAAAATTCAAAACCCCAGCATTCCCACGTCTCTCAATAAAAATGGTGCCTAACTTGTGTGGGTGGGCATAGCTTCCGCACCAGGAAAGGGTCCAAAACACAAAATGGGCACATCAAACTTTACACTCAAAACCAAACCTTTTTTTGCAGTGTTGGTGGCTGTGGATTGTGGGCCTGGGTTCGCCTGCCACAGAGGAAAATTCACCAACCCAGACATTTCTAGAAACTAGACACTCGTAGGTTGGGGTCACTTGCATGGATCCCACAAGGATTTCTGATGCAGAAGCCCTTGCAAAACTAATACTTTGGTTAAAAACACACATTTTCCTTATATTTCTGAGGGAAAGTTCCAGAGTCTGCTGGAAGCTACAGATTTCCTACTAATCAGTGTTCCCAACACATCAACTGATAAAAAAGGCACCACACTGTGTATGTTGGCCTACCACCCCTGACAGTATAGGGCCCAAAATGCAATGTTGCGACATCAACTTTCCTGTCAAAAAAATGACCTGACCTGATTTGGCAATGGAGGTAGCTACCCTATTTGTAAGCCTGAGCAGTGAAATCCGCTCCATTCGTGCAGATTGCAGAGTTTTTCACACTCTGCGGAGCTCGAGGAGTTCCAAAAAATCTCCACTCTGCATAGCGGAGCAGAGTTTTGTCCTTGCTTGTGCTCGCCAACGGTAGGAAAATCCAACGCTAGACCACTTCCCTGTGAGATTGATCAACGCGGGCGGTTGTGGATTGGTGCTACCGTTCGCGTTGAGAAACCTGTTTGTGTTGAGGAAACTGCTGGTCGAGTAGAACTTCTACTCGAGCAGAAGAAAGAGACAGCGCCCTCTTGCACTGTGCGCAGGACAAATAGCCGGCACTAAAAGTCAGTGTGAATGGCACGAGGTAACCCACTCCACCGATCGCGAAACTCCGCGTAGCTTGGCGGAGTCTTTTTTGTCATTTTGCGGAGAACTCCGTGAACTCAGCCCAGGCTTACCTATTTGGGCCCATGCTCACATCTTTCTTTGTTTTCTGTGATATGAACTTCCAGAATCTGCAGGGATACACTAAACTTTCTGCAACAGTAACTGATCAAACCAGGGACAAAGAGAATCCCTCGCAAGGACTCCCATTGTCCCTGGTTTAATCCCTGTCTCATGCACTAGGCCTATCCACAAAAGTAAGGTCGCCTTTTTATCAGAACAAGTGGGGAAAGGATATGTGATAGGAATTTTGTGGATCCCTGCAGATAACAGAAGGTTACGTCACAGAAATGGAAGCAAAATGTGCAATTTTGCTGAAGTTTGAGGTTCGCAGGACATTGTTGGTGATAAATGTCACGTAATCTATCCAATCACACCACCTTGGACTCCACTGGATGTCTAGTTTTTAGAAATGTCTAGGTTTTGTATGTTTCCCTAGGTTGCCGCTGAGCACAGGTCCAAACACCAAAGCTACCCCTATCCCCAGTGGCTCCGCTTAGCATTTAAGGTCTGTTTGTGTCACAGATGCTAAGTCAAACCACACAGGGGGTAGCATTTTATCATGGATAAGTGTGGAGACACTGGGTAGTAAGAATTTAATGGAGCGCCACATATTCTGAAAATATCCCTCTAAGAAATATGTGTAACATATCTGATTACAGCCATTTAAGGAAAGTTTGAAATTTGCAGAGCATTGTGGATAAGTGGATTGAATCAATGCACATTACATCAGCGTGGACACCTCATTTGTTATTGTTCCTTCGGAGTCTATCCACAACTGAAGTACAAATTCATACTAATTGGTTTTGCACTACAGTGGTAAATAAGGTCACATAGTAAATACTAATAACAGTATGAAATTATTGAACCTCTCACCCAGTGGTAGTGAGGCATAAAGTGACGTCAAGGCACCAACCACTTTATGATCCATTCACACATAATTTATGCATGCCACAAAAAGCTATAAACACTGCAAGCCATGGGCCCAACTCACAAAACTCACATCAACAAACCACCACCATTCAAGGGCCTAGCACATTCATACGCCAACAATTGTAAGTCCCTAGTAAAGTGCACTACATGTGCTCAGGGCCTGTATATTAAATGCTACTAGTGGGCCTGCAGCATTTGGGGTGCCACCCAATTAAGTAGCCCTTTAAACATGTCTTAGGTCTGCCATTGCAGAGCCTGTGAGTACAGTTTGAAACTGCCATTTCGACCCAGCAATATAAACCTTTTGCCAGGCTCAAACCTTCATTTTTAATACACATAAGTCACCCCTAGGGTAGACCCTGGATAGCCCAAAGGATGGGGTGCAATGTATTTAAAAACCTGGACATGTACTTTAAGTTTTACATGTCCTGGGAGTGATAAACTCTTAAATTCGTTTTTCAATAATGGAAGGCCTTTCTCTCCCATTGGATAACATTGGAGTTGCCTTATTACATTTTATGTGTAATTTCCAAATGGGAAGCGATAACTGGTTCATGCTTGGTCTCTCTGGAATCCTAAACTAAAATCATAACTTATGGTGAAGTCATATTTTAAATTACAATTCAAAAAATGCCACTTTTGGAAAGGTGGCATTTTCTTTCCAAAGCCATTTGGTGCTTGCAGCCTGTCTCTGGTCACATGATGTAGTTGGCAGTTAGACTTTGTTTATTCCTCCTAAACAGCCACACACAATTTGGAGCTTAGATGTGACTTGATGGGGCATCGCTGGCAGGCTGGGCGAAAGGATCTGGGCTCAGCCTCACTTACACCTGAATAGGCTGTGTCCTGCCTCCCCCCACAAAGGGCTTGCTATCCCCTATAGTTAGTCAGGAGCCAGGGCCAGGAAGCCAGGGCATCAGTGCACTTCAATGGCACAAATGTGCATAAAAGAAGGACCTCAGACACCACCACTTCAGTGCACTTCTGGACCTGTGGATACCATGCCAGGAAGAAGGACTGTTGTGCGGCTGAAAGGAATTCCACTCTGCTGGATTGCTACTCTGGAGGAGCTGCCATCTTGCAGTGCTGACCTGCTGCTTGCTGCCCTCTTGCCTGAGTGAGAAGAACTGGACCTGAAACCCATCTTAAATCCAGGACCCCAGAATGGTTCATAGGGCTAGTCTGCTGGCCTCAGGGACATAATAGGTTCCCCACAGCTCCTGGACCCATAATCAACAAACTCCTAACCCCTAAGAGGTGCCTTTCAGGTCCTGGACCCCTGGTGTCGCTCTTGTGTTCTTAAAGTCAAGCTTTTGGGCTCTTTGCGACTGCAAATGGGCCTGTTTACACCGGAATCAAGCCACTCACACAGAAAATCATTGCAAGGCACCACAAGCCTGTCTCTTCGCTCTGCAAGCATTGTTCGCCTTAATGGACTGCCAAAGAGAAGCTCCAGCCCCTCCCACCCCGTCCAAGGCCCGGCCTGCTCTTTGTGCTAAACTGACCACTGCCAGTGGCACTATCCTTGCTTCCGGTGACCTTCTTCCACATGAACAGGACTCGTGCCACAAAATGTAAGAAGATAAAACTTCAGCGGGACTGATATGGTCCTTTCCAACCCGTGTTCCATCGCGGTCGGCCTGAACCTTTGACTTTGACCTGGTCTAACATGACCAGATAGCTGTGGTTGGCACTTTATGCTTTTAGGAGGCATATTGCAGTTTGTTCTTTAAAAATGTATGATTCTGGTGCTACTGATTGGATTTTTGTCATTTTGGTCTTGTTTTATTTATTACATTTTGCACTATTTTTCTCTAGCCTGGTGTGGGAGCTCTTTTCTGTGTGGTGTTTTCACTGTTTTACAGTTTAAAGTGTTGCACAAATACTTTACACATTGCCTCTAAGCTAAGCCTGACTGCTCTGTACCAAAGCTACCCGGGGATGACCACAGGTTAATTTGGGGTTTTCTTGTGCCTTACCCTGACTAGAATTGTGGTTGCTGCTTGATCACCGCTCACACCCCAGTAAACCAGTAACACAATTTCTAACAACCAGCAACAACTGCTGTATTCATTTTTGTATATTTTTTTGGCCTCATCGAGCATGTCATTTGGATTCTACCTACAGAAAAAATCACATTGTTGGGCCTCAATTTCTTTTTGTACCCACTAAATTGATTAAATTCTTCGATTTTCATTTGACATCAGTCTATCTGTCAAGTACACAATCAATGACAAGAGCAGATGTGAAGCCAAAGTATGGGTGATTTACTGTATCAGTTAATTGTTACGATTCTATTAATGAATAACTAATGTGCTAGCTTGCTTCTTGCAGATGGCTTCAGAAGATTACATTGGAGATTACATATGGATAAACATGTGAACAGTAAATTCCAATATTTGATACAGGAATAGAATAACACCTGAACATGTTGTATGATCATACTAAACAACATAATTAACGTACATCTTTATAAAATAAAATAACAATGATCCAAACTTAGGGGCGACTTATCAAGGTTTGCAGCAAGTCACATTGCTGCGCTGCGATGCATGAAAGGGAGAGGGCAGGAATGTGTCATATTTAACTTTAGATGGTGCATTCTTGTCCTCTTCTTGCGCTGTAATGCATAATGCTGCCTTGCGTTAAAACAGTGAACCTTGTGCCATGGTGCAAGGCTGCCTGTGTTGAAGGCAGGATTCTTTTTGTGTAGGAAGGTACACCTTCCTGCACAAAAATAATCCTCAGAGGCATTTTCTTCTTTCTATTCGTGCTGCAAAATGCAGCACTCTTAGAAAGAGGAAACAACTAGGAAAAATAAAGATATTACTCCTTGTTCCACCTCTGTTGGGAAGGTGTACAATTCTGACACATTCCCAGGACAATCAGCGTTGGTAAAACAGGGAATGCATCAGAATACCTGGGTGGATGCATGGGAACACCCTCGCTCCACACATGTAACGCCCCCACCATGCAGTGTAACACAAGGAAATGGCTTATGCTGCCTTGTGTTCCACAAGATTTACCAACCCACGGAGGGCCAAATTGGCTGGCCTTGCATGGCTTGATAAATCTGAATCTAGGTTTTGCATCACGCTGCGTTGCCTTGCGTGGCACACGGGTGACGGAAAACGCTGATAAAATTGGCCCTTTGTTGATTGTGTTGCACCTGTCACTTTTCGTATGTGTACTCTCTCCCGCTGGGAATTATGAAGGAAAATGCTCATGTAATAAACTTGACCAATAGCTCACTCGGAATAGGATTGGAGAAATTCAAATGGCAATCTCCTGAGGGTGTTATTGTTGACAGTTTTAACAGAAGCCTATCTGCACACCTCGATGCCGGCCCACTGTGATCTCACATTCTACAATTCTGTTTTTGAGGTGCTGGTTTTGAAGTTGAAAGCAGGCTTGCTATTCTACTCTTGGCTGGAAGCAGATGTTAATTCCTATAAAGAATGTCTTATTGCGGAAGTGTCATTTGAAATGACTGCTAATACTACCTCTTGCACTGCTGTTCCTGCTGCACTCCGCTGCTATCCTTCTGCAGCTTCAAAAAAAAGTACATTACTTTAATAGCATTCACGAACAGGAAAACAAGCGCTGCATGTTAAGTAGTAAATGAGTCTTTCAAGACCATGTTGCCTGAGATTAAAAGAGCGTCTGCAGATCACTTTTCTTCATACTTTTAGGTCTGGCATTAGGCAAGACCTCTCGATTTTGCTAACAATAGGGGATATATTTATCAAAGTTTTGCGCCACCTTATTGCGTCACCCTTGCGCCACGTAAGGTAACGCAAGAGTGACACAAACCCTAGATGAGTTTTACCAAGCCATGCAAGGCCACCTTCCATGACCCTGTGGTGGTTGTTAAATCTGGAGTGAAGCAAGGGAGTGCAAATCGCTGCCTTGCCTTACTCTGCCCCAGGGAGACATTCCATGGATGGAGTCTGGGTGTTCCCACTCGTCCACCCATGGATTGTGGTTCATTTCCAGATTTACCATAAGTGGCAGACCTGGCAAAGTGTCAAAATGCAGCACCTGCCCAGCAGAGGCATAACAAAGAGAAATGTCTTTTTTTCCTCCTCGTTTTTTCTTCTTTCTACATGTATTGCATTCTGCAGCACACATTGAAAGAGGAAAAAACCTCAAAGGCTTGTTTTTTTGCAGGAAGGTATCCCTTCCTCCACAAAAACAATCCTGCCTGCCACGCAGGCACCCTTGCACTATGATACGGGGGCCCGCGTTGGTGCAAAGCAGCACATAGTGTACAAGTGCAAGGAGAGGACAAGAATGTTTCAAACACCAGGGTGACCGAAGTCACAGGGGGCAGAGAGAACACCTAAAGGGAGTACAACCTCCCGTTTTATAACACCTGAATCACAACAAGTACTCCCTTAGAAAAACATACATATAAAAAACTATCAACAAGATGGTGATCTGGAGAATCCCGAGATGAAAGCTATACTACCAATCTTAGGATGGTAGGAAAGGAAGCAAGTCCTTTTGGTTTTATTTACCCTCACACACCCTAGTGGTGTCATGCTTCATCATCGGGTCACCCTGTCGCCTAAAGGTCAGGGTGGGCTCAACCAATATTTCAGGGAGCTCTTAGAATATATAAAGACCAGGGGAATAAAGATAAAAACTCAGTGAAGTCCCAGTTTCCCTTTATTCTTGGACCTCTACTGCGTTATTAAAATAATGTTTACCAACCAAGGATCTTCAGGAGTGTTATGGTCCTAAGACCCTTGTGCCGACATGTTTCAGTCATTAAACGCCCCAATGGGTGCAAGACTTTCTTCAGGGTATCGGTAAATGTAACCCCTGGAATAAAGTAACGGGAAAAGGCCCTATACTATTTTAATATAAGGGCAGATAGCTGCTCCTTATGAGTTGAACTGAACAAGCTATTTACTCGATTGATCATTCCATCTTAAAATAGATAAAAACAGAAGAACCACATATAGTGCATGATTCTGCGTTGTACATCATTTGTATATTACAATCAGTGTCCTTCACCCCTTGTGTCACGCTGTGATAAGGAAATGAAGAAACAATGCAGCACTCATACCTATAAGGGAAGTGCTCAATAGACCAGTATAACTAACACTGTACTATTGTGACTAGACATATATCTCTAGTATAGTGGCAGAACAAACTGCATTCTGTCATGCTCCCGGAGCTCGTGTTCATAGTAAGAAGGCATCTCTATTTATCAAAAACTGGCCAGACACTCATTCGCTACACACCTACAACTCTATTCAGAGCGGTTTGTATGTAGATTAAACAATAGATAAAGAAACAACAGATACAAAACTTACCCCAATATGGGGATTGAAACGCGTCTCCTAAGACCACGCTTTCGGGGTAGTCCTGTAGTCACACTCTAATTGGTGTGCGGTCCGATAGGAAGATGCGTGCATGTAAATCAGGATAAACAACGGGGGAGGGAACAGGAGGAAGGGAGGGAAAAAGGAGGGATGAAGGGAATGAAGAGGGAAGAAGCCCGATAAGTAACTTCAAAAATAGACTTCCCCACTGCAGGGGAATATCCGCTCATACCTTATAGTGCTGTATGCAGAGTAAAGTACTCACGCCTCCAAGAATCCTGCCCCACTGATAACCTATTCGGTGGTGGTCCAAACGGCTTTCAGCTCGAGTTGTAGTGAGAACGCCGATTCTTAAAAGGAAACCCGCATCATCACGTGAATCGCGTGGCCCCGCCTACTTCCTGGTTAGGACTTCCTTCGTTCATGGAACGGGGGGAATGCTGGGAAGTGTAGTTTCGATTCTGCCCTGAAACCATAAAGATTTTGCCACATTGATAGTGCGCTGGGGTCGGATGCTGAAGAGCCCGATTTCAGTCTTGTGAGTGTGAAGGGTCATGTTGATTTAAACGGATTCTGATGATATATTATATAGATGAAAAATCTATTAGTAAGTAACCATTTGAAAAAATGAATGAACGCAAGTATATCATCATATGGAGAAAGGGAGATTCCATGGAATCGACTCGTTCAACCCGATAATATGGGTTTTGAGTCGATACACCCATCTCTGTCTTTATTCCCCTGGTCTTTATATATTCTAAGAGCTCCCTGAAATATTGGTTGAGCCCACCCTGACCTTTAGGCGACAGGGTGACCCGATGATGAAGCATGACACCACTAGGGTGTGTGAGGGTAAATAAAACCAAAAGGACTTGCTTCCTTTCCTACCATCCTAAGATTGGTAGTATAGCTTTCATCTCGGGATTCTCCAGATCACCATCTTGTTGATAGTTTTTTATATGTATGTTTTTCTAAGGGAGTACTTGTTGTGATTCAAGAAGACAAGAATGTGCCATATAATGTTAAATATGGTACATTCCTGCCCTCTCCCGGTACGCAAATCAGCACAGCAAGGTGTCTTGCTGCGCTGCATTGCATGACATTTTGATAAACATGCCACTAGATGAATAATAAATGTATAGGGACTTTCAGCCAACCCTCTTCATCCATTTGAGTGTTATTATGTTATTCACATTTTTTTTCCACTCACTATATTATACCGCATGAAGCAATGGGTCAGCACACTTCAGACATTGCTTCAGGTCATTATGAGGGTTGACATTCTGTCCCTTCACAAGGAGCACATCCACACACAAGGAAGTTTTCTTCCATGGCAGGGACTATCATGGCAAACGGTGTTTTTTGTGAGAAAAAAATATTTTTATTTTTGGCCAATATTTTTTTTAGATGGACATGAGCGTGGCAGCTTCCAGAACGATAAATTTTTTTAAAAAGATGACACAACAAAAAAACATTGACAAAGTCAAACGCTGGCAGACAATGACAGAACTATTTGCTTTGCCGGTGCTTGCCATTCTAACTCAGGTTGTTGGGAGAAATTGATGATGGAGCGCTATATAGTGGCAGCTTTATTGTTTCCGCTTTTCTGCACCATGGTCCCCGCAATTTCCCGTGATCTCTTTCTTTTATGCTCAGGAAATCCTTATTTTTATTGGTTAAACCGAGATGACTATGAAGACAGATTTTAAACTGTTACGATTTTTGGATCATACGCCTGGTTGGCTGTTACGATATTAATGAGTTAATTCTTGTGTCTACAAAAACAAACTTTTTATTGGTGTGTGGTCCACGACATGACGAGATGTGTTAATACATAATGTGAAGTATAAAATAAATAACTGAATACTACAGTGTGAATAAAATCTGAAATAGACCTGTATGGAGTATTGGGTATTGAATGTAGTTGGGGGCGTTCGTCTGTTTTGATGATACAGAGTAAATCCCAACTGCTCCAACTACTAAGTGTGCGGGCCATCCTTCATCTCGCGAGATCTTAAATTTTCGGACACCTCCACATGCTCTCAATCTTGCCCTCGTTTACTCTTGTACATGCCACGTGCTGAACTTTGTGCCATTGGGCCATTTGATCAAGTAAGGAGGATCAATATTGATATTCTGACCGTGCTTCTCTTGTACACATCTCAGGCATGGTGAGTGCTGGGGTACACCACTGGTATGCTGCAGGTACACTTTGGAGAGTTTTTAGGGGGCTCTGGGTGTACTGCACGGCTAGGTTATTTCCTGCCGTGTGGCTTGACCATTCCTTTTGGGGAGCAAAGGGGGGTCGGTCTTGCTAGAGGAGTTGGGTGCTCTGTTCCCTGAATAAGTGTGCTGCTGAGATGAAAATCTGTCTCCAGTGGCTCCAGCGTGCACTCCTGATTTTATCTCATTGCATTTAGCAAGAAGAGACCTCAGGCAAAAAGAAGAGCCCAGAGGAGACTGGCAGAGTCTCAAGGTCTTCGATGGCAAGAGTGCTGTGACTGTGAGTATCAAAGGATACCAAAGCACTGGTATTGAAATTCTAAGGTTATTCCACTTATTTGACATTTATCTTCCAACTGAAATGGGGTTTTGTCAGGCTGGGAGAGAGAAGGAGAACTGTAAAACTATAACTATAAGCGGTTGAGGTGACCTCCTTACATGTTTTAAGCAGTACACATGTAGCTGCATAGTTAACTGCTATTTCTTGCTTTGTTTGTGCTTTATTGTTCAACATCCTGTTATAGCCTTGTGTTCAACCCTCGCAGCCGTTTATTTCAAGTCAGGGCAATCCTGTGAGCTCGATCTGAATTGTACTGGATTGTGCTAGATTGCACACTTGTAAGGATGGTAAACCTTTGGCTCCAACTTTTGCCATTCCATGGTCAAGACAAAGATTTATCATACATCGTATTATTCGCTATCATAGCTGCAGTTCTTGTTGGGTAGCAACTTTGAGGAAGATTTCTTACACACCAGACTGAAGGAGGTTAGGTTTATGGTGATCTTACAGTAATAACTTAGTTCTATTAAGAGTTAGTAGTATAAATGTTGTTAGATTTGATTAGGGAGATGTCTGGTGCAGTGGCCAGAGCGGCTAACTCTGGAGCGCGGGGCTCACAGTTCGATTGCCGGCAGCAGCTCAGCTCAGCATCATTTAACTCTGGGCAATAGCTCACTTAATCTCCCCAACGGCCCGCTGCGCCTTGAAACCTTTAAGGGGTGATATGCTTGCGCTTTACAAATAGGAATTATAATTATTCTTTTATTCGAGGCCGTCTGTGACTCTGACAGTACATAAGCTTTGTCCCTGAGCCCTACTACCAAGAAGATCCTTAAGGCCACCTGCTTCCCTCCCTAAAAGTGTCAAACTTCCTAACCCATCATACCCAAACTGTCAATCTCTGCACCTTCTGCTCTCCATCATCAGAGCTGACTAAAGATGTTCCCCAGGGATCCTGCCTTAGTCCCACGCTGTTTAACATTTACGTGGTTCCCCTTGCAGATCTACTTAGGGAACTGGGCTTCATCCCAATTTCATACGCTGATGATACCCAGCTCCTAATGGCATTTGACAAAAACTCCACAAATACCCAGTCAGCCTTCTCCGAAGGTATGACAGCCATCTTGGACTGGATGAGGAACAACTTCCTTCAACTGAATGCTAGTAAAACTGAAATTATGCTTTTTGGAGATGCGCCTCTACTCTGTTCCCCAGAGTGGTGACCCACCAACCTAGGTCCTGCACCGGTCCCGAAAGCAGTGGTGGAAAACTTAGGAGTACATCTAGACCAGAAACTCACAATAAAAGAGCAAGTCGCAACCACCGTGAGTTCCTGCTTCCACACATTAAGGGGCATATTCACAAGGACTTATCGCTGAGTTATCGCCACCTTAACGCATCAAAAGTGGAGATAGATTTAACGCCCCATTCACATTTTCCAAGATGGCCGTCTGGTGAGGAGCTCCGGCCGGGAGCTCCCGGCCAGGGATTTCCTTTTTGGGCTTTAATCCCCAATCTCCCCCACCCCCCGGACCCTCTTTACTCACCAGGGTCGTGCTCAGACTGCTGTCATCATCTCTCCAATCTCCTTTCCTGGACTCGAGCTCTTCGGAGGGAATCAGGAGCATTTCCATGACCGGCGGAGCCCGAGCAACATGGCCGATGTCCGGTGGAGCTGCAGCGACAGCTATAGGGGAGACTGGCTCCGGCGCACCGCCCGGGCCGTCACCTACCCAGCCGGACATCTGGCATAGTTTCTACGTGTTTTCTTCGCTGCTGTTGCCTTTTCCTCCCCCCGCATACCGATGAATCGATGAAGACAGGCCGTCAACGGAATTTCAATCCTGGCAGTGCAGATGCTTGGTGGCGTTTCTCCGGTTGGCTGGGATGAGGTCTCACCGCCCGATGCCTTCCAGACTCGAACTGCTGCTGCTTCCCCTACGGCCTGCCCTCCTGCTTCACCTCCCGTGGGACGTCCGGGACTCGCTAGTTTTATTGCCAGGTACGGGGGTGCAGTTGCGGGGAGAATCTCGACACTGCGGCCTGACGCCCCGGGGCTCTTCCTTGCTATCTCAGCCTGGGAAGCGCACCCTCCTGGACTGCTTTGCTGCCTGCCTCTCTCCGGGACCGCTGCCCCTGGCACCCAGGCGGACTTCCCCAGACATTCGGCGTGCAGCTCGACGGCACTGCTGCCCTCGTGACCCAGAGCCTGTGCATCCGGACAGACTGTTTGGGTTCAACACCCTCAACGACTCTGCTGCCCCAGCAACCCTAAACGTTGGCTCGTTTGTCTGTGTTCGGCGATCCTCGAATCCCTTTCCCCTCCTGCTCCCGTGACTGCCCCCCCCTTACTCTGCTCCATAGTTCCAGCGCCCTCGTTATTTTGCGGATTGGATCTCTTGAGCTGCATCCCCATTTTGTGACTTTGCTTACGGTGCCCGTATCCCGGGTCATCCATCTTGGAGGATTCGTCCGCCTTGCCCACTGCCGGACTACGCACTTTTGTCCACAGACTATACCTTACTCTGTCCTGCCCCCCCCCATTGGTCTCCCTCCTCCCTCCTTTCCCTTTCAGTCACCGTGCTTCCGGATGTGTTGACTACTGACCCCCCTTTTGAATTTTCTTATTGTCTTTTGGTCCCCCCAGACTCCCAGAGCACCTCCATCCCTACCTGTTCCTCCTGACCCGATCCTCTTTCCTCCCCTATCCTCCTTTTCCCCCTGCCTTACTTACCCCTTTGGACATGTCTATATTTTATGCTAAGTTATTGTAATTGCTGTTATTGTGCAACACTGTTTTTAAATTTGTAACTCGCTGCTCCTTATGTAAAGCGCTCTGATACCTCCGGGTCTAGCCAGCGCTATATAAAACTCAAATAAAAAAAATAAAAAAAAACACGCGGGTGCAAACTGCAGACAACGCAAGTATTCCCGCGATAACTGCCTCAAAATTTACCTCCACGGGTGACCCCACGAAATAACCCTAATAAGATGCAGAGGAAGCGTTCCCGTGCAAAAACACACGAAAACACCACTACACCACTTTCACAACGAACGGCCAGATCTGCGATGCGAACCAAAAACAGGCGATAAGCCGCGGTAGCAGCAGGGATTTAACACCTGCCTTCTGCTGGTGTTAGGCAGGACGACTACCTGCTGCATGAAAGGGAGCCCAGCCAAGAGCCACATCCGAAGACCCACAGATGCCATGGAGACAATGATCATGCAGCTCGGGACCCATGAGGGCCACAACACCCACCGCCACCACTCCCAAGCCCCCCCCCGGAGCCCCCAGACCACCACAGAGGCAGCGTACACAAAGACAGCGGACCCACCGTAAACCCACCAGCCGCAAAGACCGAACGCCAGAGGAGGACATTTCCCACCACAGGCCTAAAAGGACAACCATCGCCCGCATCCTGACCCACATCGCCCACCTGCTGACGGTACCAACACAGCGCACACCGAACATCCCTCCGCAGACAAAGCTGCCAGCTGTGCTGCACATGTTGGCCTCTGGTACCTTCCAACCCACAACTGCCAGAGTCGGAGGAGTCTCACAGCCAGCCCCATCCAAGTTCATCACACCTGTCCGGGATGCCATCATCAGCCTGGTACCCCAGCACCCCCACTCCACCCACACTGCGCAGGAGCAGCTGGAGACCAAGCAAGGTTCCCACGCCATAGCTGGATACCCTCACATGTCGGGGGCAATCAACTGCACACATGTACCCCTCGTGCCCCCTGCCGACACTGCACACAACTACCTCAACAGAAAGCACACGCATCCCATGAATGTGCAGGCAATAGTGGACCGCCCGGGACTCCTCAACAATGTCGTGGCCAACTCCCCAGGCAGAGTGCATGATTCATACATCTCTCGACAGTCCATCATCAACCAGCGCTCCCAGGATGGCACCTATGGAAATGCAGTGCTTGTTGTTAAGTCCAAAATGAACACACCACACACCTCCACCCCACAGTCATGCAACTCACGACACTGGCAATGGGCACGCAGCACAACTACATTCAACATGCCACACAACATGCCAACCCACCAGACATGACAACACGACTCCATTGGGAACCTGGGCTTGCCATGCCCACAACCCAGCCACGGCATGGCACCACAGCCACACAATAGCAGGATGTGAGGAGAGGCTTGGAGCAGGCATGTGCGAGAGCGGCAAGTGACTAATGAATGAGAACCTACCCAATGCCAGGTGTGGCGTGGAGGTGGCGGACAGACTTCAGTTTGCAAACCACGGAAATGGCCATGTGGACATTAACTGCTGGTGCATGGAGTGTAGTGGCCAGTGGACGCTACCATGTCCCCACAGGCTGTGGGGCGAAATGCAGAAATGTTGCATGTTACGTCCCCCCTGTCTGTGCGGGCGGAGTGGGTTGGCCCTGCGTACGCCAGGCCTGCGTAGGGGTGTGAATAAAAAGCCCGTCGCACTGGGCATGGTTCTCTTTCGGAATGGCCAACGCGTCTGCCAGGGCGGCGCCTCCCAGCCCGCCACGAGGCCAGCGTCGTGCGCGGCGGGGCCTGCGTCCCTGTGCGCCTGCTGCACCCCGGGCCGCTGGTCCCCAGACCCGTCATGCCTGGCCCAGCGCACCAAGGAGGCCCTCCTCACCTGCCGACACCGGTGTGTGTCAAAGAGGGCCCACCACATGCCGGTGCAAGCTCCAGGCCCCAGTCCCGCGACCTCTGCAGCCTCCGCAGATCATCGCTGGCCTCCACGGCGCTGGCCCACAGTACTCCTTTTTCATTGACATACTCCACCGGCGTACTCTTCAGCCCAGCTGTTGGCACAAGTTGAACTGAGTCGTGAGTTCTGAATGGCAGTGACCAAAGGTCTGTGGCAGCGTCCACATCACTATACTCCCTCCGATCAGTGAAGCAAAAGTCTGCATCCCAGGCCTGCGACACGTGGTGCCACTAACCCTGTTCAACGCAAGCCGGCGACACATGGTGCCACTAACCCTGTTCAACGCAAGTCGGCGACACGTGGTGCCACTAACCCTGTTCAACGCAAGCCGGCGACACGTGGTGCCACTAACCCTGTTCAATGCAAGCTGGCGACACGTGGTGCCACTAACCCTGTTCAACGCAAGCCGGCGACACTTGGATGAGGGCTTAGGCCTACACTGCACTCCAGTAGGTCCCACATGTGGAACTGTGTCCTGAGTCTTGAATGGCAGTGACCCCAAGTCCATGGCAGCGTCCACATCACTGAACTCCCTCCGATCAGTGAGGCCAAAGTCTGCATCGCAAGCACACGACACGTGTCTGTGGGCCCGTGCTGACCGCTGCCCCCGGCCTACACTGCGGTCCAGTAGGTCCCTCATCCAGCACTTAGTCGTGATTCATGAATGGCAGAGTCCATACCAGTGAACGCACGGAGAGGAGTAAGAGGAAGATGCGGTTCAGTCCGGATGAAAGCCGGATCCTCGTTATGGAGGTGACCGAACACTAGCAACAACTGACCTGGTGCCACTAACCCCGTTCACCACAAGTCCGCGTCCCATGGTGCCACTGGACCTGAACTACGCAGGCCGGTGGGACCATCCAACGTAAGCCGGTGACACTCGGTGAATGGCCCCTGCTGACCACTGCCTCAGGCCTACACTGCGGTCCAGAAGGTCACACATGTGGAACTGTGTCCTGGGTAAGATATGGAGGAGTCCACACCATTGGACATGCCTCATCGCAGGGGGCATCCCCTATCAGCACTGCTGCCACTGACTCTGTGTGCAATGAGTCATGGGCACTTTCTGGTTGGACTTTGATGGCGTCTGAGTCCATGGCCTGGGGGTTGTCTGCATCATCATCTGGCTGGGCCGGACTTGGTGTCCGACATGTGTCTGTTCCATTCATCTCCACCATAGGGACTGTTTCTGCGTGGTTCTGCCCTCTGCATCATGCCCTGGGGGTACACCTTCCACTGTCTACCGACACACTCCGCGACAAACCCCTTTGTCATCTACGAGAACCTGCTCTGCTCTCGTGACCCTGCCCCAGTGCACCGCAAGTCAGCGCCCCGTGGCGGTAGGCCCATGCAGGACGCTGTGCATCCGGGGCCACCAACTCTGTGCAGCTCAAGTCATGGGTTTATGGTTGAATGGGTGTGTCCTTAACGATGTATGCTGTTGTCGTTTTTTGACTGCACCAGGCACTCCATGACGGCTGGTGTGCACACACCCCACACACATCCAACACAGGTGTCACTCGACATGTGAGCCTGCTAAAAAAAGTGGCCGGGCGCACATGCCCGTAGCCATTTCCACCATCTAAGCAAGTGTGTCCGTGTGGTCATTATGTCAGCATGATGGGCCGGAGCCCTGCAACATCACAGTGTGGTGTCTTCAGCGGAGGATACCATGTCACCTCAGCAGTGGCTGAGACCTTGGACATGTAGCTTCGCCCGCCCCCCCCTGCATGCACAAGCGGCGTGTGCTGGTCTGGCGTATGTCAGGTCAGCGCAGGGGTGTGCTGATTCGGCAGGGGGATCAGGGCAAGGCTCTGGTCTGGCCTTGAGCAGGAAGTGCGGTAAGTGTGTCTTTGTGTTGGGGTGTTGTCGCCACCAGGGCCACAGTAGTCGATGTTGCAATGTAGCATGCACCCGGAGGGCGGGCCCGCACGTACGGGGAAATGTAGGAGCGCAAGACCGCTCGGGGTCTTGGCACATGCATGCCAAGTGTTATGTGTATCAGTCCTGCGGCTGCATGAGTCAGATGCCTGGCCTCAATCGCAGCGTGATCACAGTCAGCCATGGACTGTACACCTGTGTCCGCCCTGTCCGGACCATTGGCCTACACTCACGTGGCCGCACACCCTCAACGGCCAGCTTCAAGGTGTTGTTGCTATGCCGCTGGACATGCGCGGACAGGCATGACAATGTTGTGCCGTAGGAGTGCACGTGATACAACCGCGCAGCGCACACATGTGTGGGGGCTCGTAGGAGGGAGGAGCAGCTGTGAGGCAACGTAACACACAGTGAGGCCGCTCATGTGCCACGTGCTAGGCATATCATCCATGATTCCCTGGGTCGCAGGCATCCCACCCCACCCACGACAGGCCTCTGTACATCTCCTGTATGCATGCATATGGTGAAGTTACTGTAGGGATGAAAGGTCCTTTGTCTAAACTATCAGGCGGGAGCACATCTGCAGCTCTGAGATGGGGCTTGCATGTGCCCAGCACCTCCTGACAGATACGATAGCATTTGCTGGCGACTCCCACACTACGCACTGCCCGATGTGAGACCAACGTGTACACATCCCACACGCAGAAGTCCTTGGTCGTAGTTGGCGTGCGTGAAATGGCCTTCACATGTACTCCCACCACACCCCAGGCCTGCACCCGTTGCACACAGACACTGCTCATTGCTCCGAGCTGTGGCATTTCATCCACAGGACTGGCGCAGGTCAGCACAGTGCCGCTTCAAGCAGAGCCACTGACGCAATGGCAGACCATCCCGGACATATGCTCAACTCCTGTCACGTGGACCTGTACCGTGCACGTCTGCTGCATGTACTGGGGGCACTGCCATTGGCAGTGCTGCGGATCAGTTACCGGCTGAGCTTCCGCCTTGCCAACGTCACCTGCGTTCAGCCTGTGTTGCATTGTAGCTCGTGCATATTCGAGTGGTCCATGGATGTCTGCCTCTCCAACGTTACGGTAGCTGACCTGGATTTCGACGTGTGTGTGCGGCCCCTGTTGGCCCACGACCAGGAGTGTCACCGTGATGCCCGTTTATGGCATGCCTGGAGGTTTGGCATGCATGCTGGCAACTGGACCTGGGAGATTGCACGAGTCGTCGTGTGCAGTGACCACATTGAGCCGCTCCCCGATTGGGCTTTCGTGCAAATTGGGGCCAGGGATTGGAGTCAGCACATCTGTCCGGGACAGCTGATGGGTTACGTCGCCGACATGTTAGATGTGGTTGACAACGATCTCTCATTGGAAATGTTGGCCTACGCTGCTGCACTCGCGTTCATGGACGAGTGACAAGGTACCTGCAGCCAGAACTGTATGTGACCCATTGCACGTGTCCCGACGCCTGGTTGCATGTTGGGGATCTGGTCACATGTCCCAAGACGACAGTGGGCATGGCTGCATTGGCCTGGACTCCTGATCCATGCGTGGACAACCAACGCGGGTTGGCACTGACTTGTGTTGGTGATGGACTCCCTACGGGTGGACATGGGCGCTTTCCGACGTTCCTCATTCAGGCATGCTGCTGCAATGGTCTGCATGTCGTGGCACTTCTCTTGGCCATACTGACACGCAATTGTTGATAAAGTTTCCGCACGTTCACTTGTCTTCAACTGTGTTGAGTGTTTATTTGTATGCCAATGTGTGTTTCACGGCCTATCTGGGTTCCTGCCATACATGCATTGCTACCCCATCAGGGCTGTGGGTCTATACTTGTGCATTATCATGTCCCTGTTTCATGCTTTGCCAGATGTGTATGGCCCTTTACCGGCCACAGGCGTGTGCACTTGTGTCCTGTGTTCGGTTGTGCAAATGTTGGTGTTTGTACCACATTGTGTTCGATGTTGGGGTGCTCTGCTTCCTATGTGTGTGTGCTGTATTGTGTGTGAGATGTCCCTTCAGCTCTGATTTGGCTCACCCTTCTCCCATTCAGGCAGTGTGGTTTTCACTTCTGTACTTGTTCAGTGGTGTGATATTGCCGGGTTGTGTGACTTGTGCTCTTGGTTGGTGTTGTTACTCTTGGGCATGGTTTGTCTGCAGTTGGGCTGTACTTAATTGTGCATGTGTGCCATTGTGCCCATCTCCCCCCGTCCCCCCAGTCCCTGGTCGTTCCTCTCCCTGTTGCTGTGGTGTCTGTTGATTTTGAGCAGTTTCCGGTCCTTGACTCCTGCCACCATCTACAGACTGATGTGGTGGACACCATTTCCTCCATGTCATCCAGCTCCTGGTGTGGCGCTGGACTCCCACCTCCGGTGTGCATTGCTGCCTTCTGGTCCCAGGATGCTTGTTTCCGGTCCAGGGAAGACATGGCTTGGCAGTTCGGGCTGGACTGTTCCCATGAGGCACTGGGTCAGACTGATTTGCATATGGCCATGTCTGAACTGGGGTGGTGGAGTGAGCTAAAGAATGATGATGGATTAAACCCAGATCAGTTGACTGGGGGTGAGTGTTTGATTTGCTCTAACGCTCCGTCCATCATCCCCTTTGGTATCGCTTTGTTCGCCCTAAGTTGGCAGGGTATGCCCAGACGTGGGTCCCTTGCTCACTTTGCCACTGGATTCAAGATAGCCTGGCTGATGAGGGTTTTGAACCCGAAACCGGTCCCAGGATGCTTGTTTCCGGTCCAGGGACGACATGGCTTGGCAGTTCGGGCTGGACTGTTCCCATGAGGGAAAGGGTCAGACTGATTTGCATATGGCCATGTCTGAACTGGGGTGGTGGGAGTGAGCTAAAGAATGATGATGGATTAAACCCAGATCAGTTGACTGGGGGTGAGTGTTTGATTTGCTCTAACGCTCCGTCCATCATCCCCTTTGGTATCGCTTTGTTCGCCCTAAGTTGGCAGGGTATGCCCAGACGTGGGTCCCTTGCTCACTTTGCCACTGGATTCAAGATAGCCTGGCTGATGAGGGTTTTGAACCCGAAACCGGTCCCAGGATGCTTGTTTCCGGTCCAGGGAAGACATGGCTTGGCAGTTCGGGCTGGACTGTTCCCATGAGGCACAGGGTCAGACTGATTTGCATATGGCCATGTCTGGACTGGGGTGGTGGAGTGAGCTAAAGAATGATGATGGATTAAACCCAGATCAGTTGACTGGGGGTGAGTGTTTGATTTGCTCTAACGCTCTGTCCATCATCCCCTTTGGTATCGCTTTATTCGCCCTAAGTTGGCAGGGTATGCCCAGACGTGGGTCCCTTGCTCACTTTGACACTGGATTCAAGATAGCCTGGCTGATGAGGGTTTTGAACCCGAAACCGGTCCCAGGATGCTTGTTTCCGGTCCAGGGAAGACATGGCTTGGCAGTTCGGGCTGGACTGTTCCCATGAGGCACAGGGTCAGACTGATTTGCATATGGCCATGTCTGAACTGGGGTGGTGGAGTGAGCTAAAGAATGATGATGGATTAAACCCAGATCAGTTGACTGGGGGTGAGTGTTTGATTTGCTCTAACGCTCCGTCCATCATCCCCTTTGGTATCGCTTTGTTCGCCCTAAGTTGACAGGGTATGCCCAGACGTGGGTCCCTTGCTCACTTTGCCACTGGATTCAAGATAGCCTGGCTGATGAGGGTTTTGAACCCGAAACCGGTCCCAGGATGCTTGTTTCCGGTCCAGGGAAGACATGGCTTGGCAGTTCGGGCTGGACTGTTCCCATGAGGCACAGGGTCAGACTGATTTGCATATGGCCATGTCTGAACTGGGGTGGTGGAGTGAGCTAAAGAATGATGATGGATTAAACCCAGATCAGTTGACTGGGGGTGAGTGTTTGATTTGCTCTAATGCTCTGTCCATCATCCCCTTTGGTATCGCCTTCTGGTTGTTGGCGTGTTTCTGCTTGTTTGTGCGTTTCGCATCATTCCAGCTGTTCTGGTCTTCTTCCATTGTCCTCCTCCGATCTCCGGCTGCATTCACCTTGTCCACGATGGCCTGCCATGTACAATGTTTTGTTGCCAATGGGGCTTGTGGGGTTGTGTACTGACTCCGGTTGCCTCCATTGTGCTTCGCTGTTGTTTTCTGTTTGGTTTGTCTTTCTTTTTCCTGCTTTTGTTGTGCTTATTCCCGCCTGCCGTATGTGTGTCGCGGGCCTGGCGCTGCTTTCATCATCGCGAATGGGCTCATCGCACGTTTTTTGGTGTTGGGGTTTCTGTTTTTATCTCCGTCGCGGTGGTTGTATCGCGGACATTGTCCGCGTTTTTGGGAGACTATCGCATGGTACCACCGTGTTGTGAATTCCACGTTAACACGGGGTTATTTTCCAGCGATAGACTGCGATGTGTGAAGTTGCGTTAACATTTTTTGGAGATGTTTAGCGCACGTTCTTGTGAATATCCCCCTAAGTCTTTTGAGGAAGGTCTTCCCTTTCCTCCCTATGACAGTCCGAAAAACACTCCTTCAGGCACTGGTAATAAGTTGTCTTGACTATTGCAATGCCCTTCTGATCTCAGCCAACGAATCCTCTCTTAACAGACTCCAGGTGGTCCAAAACACCGCGGCTCGCCTAGTTTCCAATGCTCCTGCCAGGACCGCCTCCTTGCCGCTTCTCCTGGGACTACACTGGCAGCCCATCCGCAAGCGGATCCGTTTTAAGACCTGCTGCATAGTACACAAGGCACTACACGGCAACGCCCCCAGCTATCTCGCAGACAGATTCATACGATACCAGCCTTCCAGAACCCTCTGATCTGGCTCTAAATCGCTCCTCATGGTACCTCGTGTAAAGAAATCTCGCATAGGTGGGAAAGCCTTCTATCATTTGGCCCCCTCTTACTGGAATCAACTTCCCTTACACCTCCGCGAATGCAGCAACTATCTGCAATTCCGCATGTTTCTTAAACCCGAACTCTTCTGAACCCCCTTGTGACTCTGTAGCACTCCCGTAGCGCGGAGATACCCCTTCGGGGGTGATTCGGGCGCTTAACAAGACAAATAAATAAATGAAAGTGCAAAACTTACTGTAAAAGTAGAGCAAATGATGTAACAATATTCAGACAGTTTCAACCTGCCAAATATTCTTCTAAATTCCATAGAAAATGTCAACATGGATTATTCTGTGAATTAATCAAATATGCTTAACCTAGGTGAAATCTAGGTGATGGTGAATCAAATTTAAGAGCAAAATATGGATGCCACCATAGAAGTTAATGGTGTTCCTGTTATTCATGGTGCTCTTGATGCAGTAAACCTTGTGTTGACACATGGATACTGAACTGGGGCAGGTTTGTGGAGAGGATTGCCCACATTTGGCAAATAAACAAGATAGTAATCAAGAAACCAAATATTTGTCTGATTGTAATTTAATATGGAATCATTACCATTAGCGAGTTATGCTTTTGCAGCAGCTTACACCTTCCCTTACAGGTTGTGATGCATCATAGTTGTAAAAGTCCGAGTTCACAGCCATTTAAAACTGCCCAATATAGTAGCCCCATGTAGAGATTGTTCACACCTTCAACTAGGAATTCCAGTTTCTAGAGTATGCCTTTTCATGCTAAACATACTACAGAATCTCAAACATATTCCGATCAGGACTTTAATATTTCTGAGGCAATATAGTCACTCAGTCACTACAAAGAATTTTGAATTTGTGTTGGACCATCCTTGGCGTGGTTCCCCCCAACATTTTGACAATGTTAATATTGATGTTGATGTATGCAATGATAAGTGTATGTATAAAAAAGAAATCAAATCACTGTTGTTTAAATCTCCCGATATGACGTCTACATCAACCCCGAGTAAGAAACACATAGTCACGCAGGACCTGCTACCTAGACATGAGCCTACTGATTGACAGATCACGGGTGGGGTGGCACATAATTAAGCCATCTGTTCCTGATTTGCCAAATGCCTCTTGTCTTTGTTTTTTCGAGGTCAATTCATATTCGAGCAACACCTTCAGACCTCCTACTTTTGCTGACTTTGTTTTTGCTGGCCTTTGTTCTTTGTGCTAAAGTGCTTGTGCTCTTTCCCTGAAACATGGTAACATTGGCTCATACTCAATTGACATGTTTAATTTACTTGTAAAACCCTAGTAAAGTGCACTACATTCACCCAAGGACTGTAAATTAAATGCTTCTAGTGGGCCTGCAGCACTGATTGTGCCACCCCCGTAAGTAGCCCTTCAAACATGTCTCAGGTCTGCCACTGCAGAGACTGTGTGTGCAGTATACACTGCCATTTTGACATGGTGAAATAAATCAACTGCAGGGTACATTGTATGAAACAAGCTAGACATGTACTTTTAAGTTTTACATGTCCGGGTAGTGAAAAACTCTTAAATTTGTTTTTTACTACTGCAAGACCTATCTCTACCATAGGATAATATTAGAGTTGTATAATTACATTTATAAGTGTAGTTTTCAAATGGGAAGAGATAACCCCTTTAAGTTTGGTATCTCTGGTATCACAATTAAAAAATCCTAACTTATGGTGAAGTCATATTTTAAAGTCAGAAAATGCCACGTTTAGAAAGTTGGCATTTTCTTGCCTTAGCCATTTGGTGATGCAGCCTGTCTCTGGTCGCATGACTGGGTGTTGTTGGCAATAGGGCTTTGTGTATTCCTTCTAAGCAGCCACAGTCAATGGGAGCTTAGGTGTGACTGAGTGGGTCATTACTGGCAGGATTCGAGGGAGGAGCTGGGCCTGGTCTCACTTACATCTGAATAGACCGTATCTTGTCTCCCCACAAAGGGCAGCATACCTCCTGCAGTAAGTATGGAGGCAGGACAGAGAAGGCAAGGCATCTGTGCACTTCAAAAGCATTCCTCTAGAAGCTTCTCTCACTTCAAAGTCACAAACGTGTATAAAAGAAGGACCGCAGACACCACCACTTCAGTACACTTCTAGACCTGTAATTACTCTGCCAAGAAGAAGGGTTACTGTGCTGCTGATGTACTGCCACTCTGCTGGATGTCTGCTCCAAAGGAACTGCTGCCCCGCTGTCCTCTTGCCTGAGAAGGACTGGACCTGCATTTCTTGAACCCAGATCTCGGAATGTCTCCATGGGCTAGTTGGCTGGCTTCCTGATCTGAAGCCTCAGGGACATACAGGCTTCCAACAACCTTGCACCTGGACTCTGCCATCTGTGAAACTACCCTGCCAAGTGGTGCCACCCCAGTCCTGGACCCTTGGGTTGGGCCTAACATGTTTGCCAGCAGAATGAGACATCTTCTCTGCTGAGTGGCTCAACGCCAAGCAGAATCGACGCATCTCCTTGGCTGAGGGGTGCATCTTCAAGTAGATCTGATGCGTCACCACTGCTGCGAGGATTGGGCCTGGCACAAAGACTCATGTTGCCCCTGCAGAATTCAGAACCAACACACAGACCTGGCGGTGTAGCACATCCACAGTTCGGGTCCTCACATCCCTCATTGATGGCAGCCTCAATGATGATGCCGAACTCCACATCGTAGCCTCGCAGCTCCTCAGAACCCTCTCTTCACAGCTGCCTGCCTCATCCTTGATGCTGGACTTCACATCGCAAGCCACATCGATGAGATCCTCCATGACGACGTGACAGGACCTCGGACTGCAACCTCACAGCATCACAGACCCGATGCATCGCTACTGCTGCACTGAGCATCTTCGACGTGGATCCATGCAACTCTCAGCAACCAAGATTTGAGGTACTCTGCTCAGCGGGCCTGACTGGGTCCCTGTAGCTGGCCCACGATCCACCACGGACAACCTGAACTTATGACTTTGTCCTGGTGCGGCACAACCAGATATCTTTCAAATTCAACATCTCTGGTTCTACTTGGATTTTTGTTATTTTCGTCTTATATTTATTAAATTAACCTCCATTTTTCTAACCTGCTGTGGGATCTTTTCATGTGGTGTTTTCACTCTTTTACAGTTTGAAGTGTTGTACAAATACTTTACACATTGCCTTTAAGTTAGGCCTCCCTGCTCTGTGCCAAGCTACCAGGGGGTTGAGCAAATGTTAATTTGGAGTTTGCTTGTGCCTTGTCCTAACTAGGATTGTAGTTGCTGTTTGACCAGGGATCACATCCCCAGTCAACCAGTAACGCAATTTCTAACATATATTATCCTTAATATAGAAGCCTGTAAGTGGATCTGTTCACCTTTCATCAACACTGACAATTGTATTACAAGTACTGTTTAAGACTAAGAAGGCAAGTAACACGGTAGCACAAACTCAAACTTCTAATTTTACTCAAGAACATTTTTCTTCTCAGTTTAAGAAGCCACTACTATTGGAAAGTAATTGTCCATTATAAACCTTTGATTGTATAGCAAATAATGCATTTGTTAAAATCACCAATGGTGTTCAAAGTGGACAATTGCATAATAAGGGAGGAAATATCCATTGCTATTGAGGAAATTTGTATTTAAAATCTGAAAAGAAAAAGGGTAACATAAAAGGAAAGAAAAATACAACAAAGCTGCAGCAGTCAGGCAACAATGGATGACCTAAAGCCATGTTTTCCTTTGTCATACTAGTGGCTACCACAAAGAATGATACAGTCCACATGATATGAGTGTATTCTGCATGTTTTATGGGTCAGAGCATATGCACTGAGCACTGGACAGTTGTGTCCTGCTGTGCAGATTCTAAAAACCAACAATAAAATTCATCGAAAAATAAAAGTGACCGCACTGAAATAGGTATTTTTTTTCAGTGGAGAAAAGCTCAACATTATTACTAGCACTAGTCACAAACCATCCACTTTTGGAATTTACCATGTAAAACCAAATGTGAAAAAACAAAAGACTGAGCTTGCATAAACTGTGGTTGTCAAAACACCTCGTGCTTGACTGATCGTACAATGAATAATGTATCCATATTAACAAAGGAAACACAATATCCATGTTCTACAGCACCTATAGCTTGCAAACCTGCACCAGTAGCAAGTTTAGTGGTCTAATATCAATACCTTAGCTTACTGACTAAGATATTATGATAAGGGGGAAATATATGCACTGACTAGAAGTACCTAGAACTCACAATTTGACCAGATTCCTGATTTTACTGCAAATGCTTGCAGTTTTGCGTTTAACAACTTACTTCTCTGTGCTCATATAGCAAGGCCACTGAACATATTGTGGTTATTGGTTGAGGGGGATGGACACCCCACTCAAGCACCAACCACAATCCTGGTCAGGGTGAACCACAAAAGTCACTAAATTAACCTGTGCCTAACCCTCTAGTAGCTTGGCACAAAGCAGTCATCCTTAACTTATAGGAAAAGTGTAAAGTATTAATGCATCACACAAACAGTAAGTGAAAACCACACAAGAAAAAATCCACACCAATTGAGAAAAATTGAGTACATTTTAATAAATAAAATGATACCAAAACTTCAAAAATCCATCAGAAGAATGGGTGATAATCAATTTCAAAGTTTTAGGTAGATATAGTGTCTAAAAGCACAAAGTGACACTTGTGGTCATTTGGTTGTGTTAGACTAGGAAAAAGTCACATGTTCAGGCCAACCACAATGGAGTGTGGGCCAGAAACAGGGATGATTATAGTCCTGCTGAAAATGCTACCTTTTGCAAGTCTGCCATGAAGTGTTCCATTCACAGTGGAGGAGCCCACGAGAAGCAGGGAGAGCGCTGTGGATGGTTGTTGCTGTAGCGCAAACAGCAGGCTGGGTGGTGCAGACTATCGTTGCTAGAGCTTTGCATTGGCGGTCACCACTGGCTGTCACTGCTGTAGTGAGAAGTTCAGATCTTGTGTTGCCATCACTGCTGGTGGTCGCTGTAGCTCAAAGAGTCAGGTTCATCGTAGCTTCCCGTTGGCATTCATCCGGGGGACAGAGTCTTGACACAAATGTGCTTATTCACGGTCGTGAAGGGCCCAAAACTTCTTGATTTCACCTTACTTCACGGGAGCAGCTCAACTGATGCTAGCCAAGGGTCCAGGGCCTGGATAGACACCATTTGGAGATTAGAACTCAATCCAGCAGAAGCCAGCAGTGCTGAAGTTAGGTTGGCAGTTGCAATGAGGCCTCTGGAGCTTTTTGTGTTCCTGTAGCTCAGATAGACGATTGTAATGAGGAGAAATATCTTTATTTCTCTTTGTTTTTTTCTCTTTCTATGTGTGCTGCATTCTGCAGTAAACATAGAAAAAGGAAAAGGCTTTTCAGGGTTGGTTTTGTGCAGGAAGGTGCCCAGTACAACATCAATCCTGCCTACAACACAGGCACCCTTGCACCATGGTGCAAGGGTGCATGGGTTGGAGCTAGGCAGCCAAAATGCCACCAGCGCTACGGAAAAGGACAGAAATGTACTGTATTGCCCTTTCCCTGTGACGCAGGGCAGCGCAGCAAGGTGACTTGCTGCTCTGCTCTGAGCCACAAATTCTTAAATATGCCCCAAAGTCCCCTTTGTTTCACTGTCTGGGAGGAATACACAAACACCAATAGCAGATCCATTCATAGCCATGTGACCCAGGATACCCGGCAGAGAGCACAAACAGTTTTGGACAAAAAAATGTAAACTTTCTAAAAGTGACATTTGCAGAATTGTGACTTAAAATCCAACTTTACCATTAAAGAGGATTTTAAATTAGTATTCATTTGAGTGTAAACACCAAATCTCTTACTGCTCCCAATCAAACGTTATCACTTATTAAATAGAATAGGGTAACCTTAGACAATGGGAGAGGTAAGTGTAATGGTAATAAAAAACAACTTCATTAAATTTTCACTAGCAGGATATATAAAATTTGAACCCACATGATCTACTATTGAAATACCATGTTCCTTTCCCTATGGGCTTTTAGGTTACTTTAGGGGTGACTTTTGACTTTTAACTATTAAAAAGAAAGGTTTAGGCCTGGCAAAAGGTTTATTTGGCAATTTATAGCTGCACTACAGACTGCAGTGGCAGGCCTGAGACACGTTTTAAAAGGCTTCTTTAGTGGGTGGCATAATGAGTGCTGCAGGCCCCCTAGCAGCATTTAATTTAAATGCCCTGTGCACACATAGTACTATTTCCTCTGCACTTATTAGTAAATTAAAGTTGCCAATTGAGTGTGAGCCACTTGTACCATGTCTGAATGTGACAGCACAAGCACGTTATGACTGGTTAGCAAGAAAAAGGTGCACAGAGATCTAATGCCAACACAAATGGATTCAGCAACAGAAGGCAATAATCTGAGGGAAATCGTGCAAAACAAAAGGCCATGTCCAAAAGTCTCCTTGGTATATTCCACGTTTTTTTACCTTTAAGGCTAACAACCGCTCATGATATAAACACGTGAATTTAGAGTTGCTATGAAAAGTTGGTGGTATTCCGCTGTCAGCAGAAGTGGAGTTTGCTTCTTGTAATATTAGTAAACTCTATCTTAGACAATTTGGATAGCTTGTGAATTATGGGCATAGACGTATTCCCATGCCATGCAATGGTTGAAGGATGGGGGCAAGACTGTTTATCCATCCACAGTGTCCTGGTAATTGTATAAGTAAGGTGAGGTCTCCTTCCTTATGTTATATAGCCAAGTGCATCATGCCAACAACCCAGTTTCATGAAGAGTTTAACAGATTAATCATCATTAACAAATGACAGTGTAAGAGTGGTCAAATTGAGGGCCTGCATGAATAGTTATGGCCCAGGAACCGACAGTGGCCAGGAATCAAACTGGGCATGGCTAGCATCACCACTGGTCTGTAAAGAGAACTATTGGGAGTGTAGGGAGGTGATCCAGAATAATTAGCAGTAAGCCACCATGTCTCCAAAGCAGCAATGTGATGGTAGCAGATTACTAGAGATGGCGTGCATATACTATTGGTTGACTGATGGTTATGCCTTGGCACATTGCTGGTCTAAACTCTCAACTGTTTGACGCTGAATGTCGGACATTCATTAACACTTCTGCTTTCAGGACAGATGGGCTTTGTCAGGAATGGTTTTGGATGATTATATGGAGCTCAGTGCCCCAGCTGGGCAGCCAATTTGTGGTCTCTCAGTCCTGGTCTACAACAAGTTAAATTCAAAACCAAAACAAAGGTGTGTTGCAAATATAGGAACTGATATTTTGGATTTTTAGCCTAACAGGATGTCGAAATAATGAATACTTTGTATGTGTATATTCCCCCAGTTGGTATTCTTAGGTGCAAGAACTATGGGAAGCATTGCTGAATTCTTTGACTCATCTTAAAGGCATTGTGCATAAACTACTTATATGGGGAGATTTGAATACACTATCATCACATGATGTTATAGGCACCGAGGTTATAGAAAAGGATTTGTATTAGGATATACAAAAAATAATAATACATCGGAGAAGAGCTTGCAAAAATCGGGATCGCTTTGTATCTCTTTGATTAACTATGGGTTATGCTTTCTAAATGGTCATAGTACATCAGACTCACCAGCTCTTGGCAAGTTTAGGCTTGGCACTAAGGTTAGCCCTATTGGTTTATTCCACATCAATTTTGAGGAATGGTAGAGGGCCAGTAATATATCAATTATTGAAAGGGTAGTGACCATGACCCATTAGTGGTTAGTCTAATTGTTAATGGTATTCATGGATAGTAGGCCTGATTATCATTTTGAAATTATACCAAAGAGCAATAGAAAATCAATAAAATGGAACCATGATAAATATTGTAAAGGGGTCCCTAAATTATTTGCTTTTGACGGTGAGGAAGAATAAATTCTCTACCTATTTAAGACCATGTTATTAGAAATAAAATTAATTAATGCAGTTTTCTTGGTGGTCATCAACCTTAGTCCATCTACACACAAAAGGAAGCCGCAGAGATCTGGCTGATTATAGGTATATTTTGTTTTTTGACAGGGCTTATAAAATATTCAGGAAGGTGCTGCTAAATCAGTTGTAAGGATGTGCCAATGGCAATCTTGAGCCATGCGCAGGCTAGTTTTTGGAAGAGAATATGAATCATAGATCAAGACATACAACTGTGCATGATCTGTTTTAAATATACTATAGTTCAAAAGGTCCCGATATATGTGACCTTCGCTGATCTAAAATCAGCTTTGACCTAATAAATCGAGAGATTTGGAATTCACTGCAAAGATTAGGCACTGATTATGTCCTTTTGTCTGAGGTGAAGAGATCACATACAGGTAATACCACTAAACTTCATTATGGTCCTCAGAGAGAATGTAGTGAAAGCTTTGAAATTCTCAAGAGACTTAGCAAGGTCTTGACACTGATTTTATTTAGCGTGTTCTTGGATGTATTAGATTATTTGATAGATTTTGATGTACCTAAAATAGATAACATAAAAATTCTAGTCCTTCTCTTTGTAGGTGGTGCAGTCCTATTATCGAACTGAACATGCGATGCATAGGTTATTAGAAAGATTTACAAGTTGGTGCATAAAGGTGGATTTGGTTACAAACATTACAAAAAGCCATGTTATTAAAATAATCTCCTCCATTAAATGGACAATTTTGTGTGCAGGAGGGATACTCAATGGTGTGACTTAGAGCCTGATTACGATGCCGGTCGGACAATAGCAGAAGCAGGACCATCCGACTAAAAGTCAGCTGTCCTGCTGCCCTGATTACAATGTGACCGCCTTCATGACGGTCACAATGTGCATTTTTTCTATTGCGGTGTGTGCTGCGGGCTGCGGCACATGCCCGAAAAGAAAATGAACACTTTAAAAACATCCCTGCACCATGTGGCAGACACCATGCAGTGCCTGAAACATGGTGCAGGAATGGTTAGAGGGGCCCCATAGCGGAGGGCCAGGGGAGAAGGGGGCCATGCTAGGAGTGCCCAAAGTCCCTTTCCGCAATCCTTTCCATTGCAGGTGAACCGCCATGAAAGGGCAGGTGGAAATGGACATTGAAATCCCCACTGCGGTGCCTGAGCAGGCGCCGCCCTTATTGTAGGGATTACTGACTCTCCGATGCACCGATGGGCCCCTTAAGCCTGTTGGAAATGCCGCGGACGGTCCTTCCACCTGATGCCTCCACCTGCTGCATTGTAATGCAGCGGGCAGACCGCAGGGGCAGATGTCAGTGGATCCGAAACCGACGAGCCGTCGGTGTCGGACCCACCGACATCGTAATGAGTCCCTTAGTTCCACTATCTATCTATTCGTTTTGACCAACAACTTAAATGATGGGAACATGCTAAAAAGGCAAGGATTACACTTCTGCAAACCTTGAATGCTGTTCTAAGGTTTTGATTAAGACGAGCAGTCAGTCGTTAAGTAACCTTCTTCAGGTCTATAGGTGAAAGGCAGTGGGAGCTACAATTTATGGAACATAATCATGGGGATCTAGCAACTCTTAATAGTTGCAAGTAGTTGATATCAAAATAATTACAGTATTGCTGACACTAGTTTCAGACACCCCATTATTCTCACAGTTTTTTCAAATCAGGCATTGTCACTATCTCTGACATTATTGCCTCACAAAATATATTAAACTTGCTGGGAATAAACAGATGGGCATATTTACAATGAAATGACACAGCGCAGCGCTGCAAGCAATTTAGCAGCACAGTGCGGTGTCATTTAAAAAACGCAGGGATAAACCGTATTCACAAGAATTCGGTGAACCCCTGTGTTTTCCCGTGTGTTGGTGCTAAAAAAGCTGCCTAGCGTCAAACTACACACCATTGCGCCATGGTGCAAGGGTGCCTGCTTTGCAGGAATGTTTGTTAATGTGCAGGAAGGAACACCTTCCAGCACATAAACAATCATTGAAGGTGATTTGCTCCTTCTTTTTGTGCTGCATCAGCACACATAGAAAGAGAAAAAGATAAGGAGAAATAAAAGTATTTCTCCTTGTTGCGCCACTCCATAGCTGTTTTTTCCGTGGCATTAGTTCTTGGCACTGCCTCAGATTTACAGATCCTTGTAAATCTGAGCCAACATCAAAAAGAAATGGGTGTTGTGGTCGGACACCCACAGCAACACCCAATACAGGATATTTACAATGCAGCGTTAAGCCATGCAAAGTGTCTTAGCGCCACATTGTAACTATGGAGCAGGGCATTGCGCCACCAGAGCATTGTTGAAAGTGACACTCTAATGTTGCAATGCCCTTGTAAATATGCCCCAGAGTCCCTCAAGCAGCCTTATATTTGCGATCTATACTTTAGTTGTCTGTGCATGGTGGTATAGGTGGAAAGAGTTGGTTATCACATGTTAAAAAGGCACTCTACAACTAAATCATCTAGGAAGTAGCCCCATATCACTTGGTTGTAATACCCTTACAGTTGGCAAGGACCAGTCTATTCTTTCAAATAAATGGAACAGATTTAATTCTTAAAGCAGGGAGCCTGGCAGTGTGCATAAAGTTGATGTAAGGTTTGAACCATAACTGGATTTGATCTATCCTGAAATGGGTTGTCCTGTATATGGTAAGTTCAGGGTAGAGATCCTTCCAACTAGAGTAGACTTAGCGAAATGTAGCAGGATGCAGTAAAAAAATAATAATACTGCAATTGTGATATGGTGGGAAAGATACAACAATGCACTTTCTCACAAAGTACTTGATAGCACAACGACTTTGACTCCTGCCATCAAGAACTTTAGGGGCATATTTATTAGAAAGTCACATAGCAAAACACTGCAAGTCACCTTGCTACACTGTGTGACAGGGAAAGGGCAGGAATGAGTCGTATTTAAAAGAACATGGTTCATTCCTGCCTTTGTCTCTGCGCTGGTGCGATTTTGGCTGCCTAGTGCCAATGCAGGCACCCTTGCACCATGGTGTAAGAGTGCCTCTGTTGCGTGCAGGATTGTTTTTGTACATCAAGGGGCATCTTCCAGCACAAAAACAATCCTGAGAGGCATAATGCAGTGCACATAGAAAGAGGATGTAATGAGGAGAAATAAAGATATTCCTCCTTGTTACGCCTTCCCTGAGAAGGTGTATCTTTTTGGTGCATTTCCAGGTCTACCAGTTTTGGCAAATCTGGGAATGTGTCAAAAAATATAGGAGTTTCATGGGAAAACCCATGCAACGCACCAGAGCAGAGTAACGCAATGCACCAATTTGCGCTGCATTGCATTACTCCAGATTCATGAAGCCACTCAGGGCCACGTAAAGTGGCCTTTCGTGGCTTCATGAATCTCAGGTTTGAGTTGCGTCACCCATGCACCACGTTGAGTTGTACAAGTGCGACGTAACTGGCCTGATAAATATGGCCCTGAGTGTTGAATCACATCCAGAGGCTCTTGAATTATGTTTTAGAACTGATTTACCACCAATATACTGATTTATCCTTCTTACATTTGGTAACCGTGATTTATTGGGGGAAGCAAACTTAGCTCCAGCCTGCTGTTATAATGGATATTAATGAAACATGTGGCACTTTTTTCTAACGATGTGTAACTAGTTACTATGTAATTTAAGAGCTTTATAAGATTTTAATGATGTCTTAATGTTTTTGATTGCAACTTTTTCTGAGTGATGACATTTTATTTTTTTATATATATTTTATGTGGTAGGCGGTCTTTTAAAGTCATTAATTGTTTATCGTATGGCTTATGACAATAAATAAATAGGAAATGTATCACAACTGTAGACATTAAAAAGAAATGAAAGCAACTCTCACGAATTGATCAGATTATATGACTAAATTCCCTGTATTCAAAAGAAAAAGTCAGGAATAAATAATTGCTCTATCATTTCAGATAGTGACACCGCATTTATATGATAAGTGACACTGTGTGGTGAGAAATTATTTAAAAACAAAGCAGTAAAGAGGATGCTGGGTGTAGGTAGTTGGTGTAGTTAATGACATTAAGCACCGCTTACGGTGTCTCAAATAACAAAAGTCAGGAAATGCATTTTTAAGTTGGAAAACAGATCTCCGTGTAAGTGAAATATTAGCCTGGGACACATTCTTTATTGTTTTCTTGGCTGTTTAGGACACTGAAAAGTATTTCGTAGATTTCAGTCTCTGGTTGCAAGTAAAGCACTCAAGACCGCATTTTATATCCTAGGGTAATGTATCTGGACCCCTACTGAACTGACAACAGAGTTAATTCAACTTTCAATGTCTTTCCTCTTTAAATTGGTATAGTTATTAATTACATAAAATTATAGATGACATTTTTAAGACTACATTTAAGTGCTCTGAATCCCAAAAATGCAAGTTCATATCGACATAACCTGAGCACATTGCCTTTGTTTGCAGCATATTGCACTACCCTGCCAAGCAAGCTTTAGGCATTTTATAAGTTACTTTATATACTTCTTGGATCGAAAAAAAAAATGTTGGCAAGAGGAATGTTTTCAGTAACTTTCATCTCAAATATTCAGGCCATGTGTATTCCAAAGGCGAGCTGTCTTTGAAGAAAACACCCTCTAAACTCACCGTTTTATAAAACCTGGACACTGAGAGCAGCAGGGCCGAAACAGAGAACAAAGTTCAATCTGTTGTGCAGCGTAATGGTGCAAAAAAATATAGCTTTCAATAGCTTGCATTACTCGTAATAAAGTTATTTTAAAAAAAATTAAAACCACAATTGTTCCTTAAAGTGAAAAATGGGCCGGAGATGCAAGTGATGCCCAGACAGGATTTTTAAAACATGAGGAAAAAATAATTGAATATTGTATATATACATACACACACACACACACACATATATATATATATATATATATATATTACATTACCTACTGGTGGTTGCCAGTAGGTAGTTATAGTTAGGACCTTGTTTCTATTCAAAAAAGTTTTTTCTTTTGCCAATATCTTTGGCGCCGTTTGACGAATCTTCGCAAAATTTTCAAAACTAATGGAGCGCTCAGGTCAGCTCCTGTCTTGAAAGTTTCGGGATGATTCGTGAAGCGGGGGCCGAGAAAAAAGGGGAGTCCCAAAACACGTTTTCTCCATGTTAATTTCCATAGGAATTTTTGGAACAGGCTACAGCCCGAACTGCTGAACAGAATTACACCACAATTGGCAAAAAGGTAGCTCTTGCTTCAGAAAGCGCCCTTTTTTTTAAAATGGTGTAAATCCATTCAGTAGTTCCTGAGAAATTCAAAAAATAAAAATATTGATATCTGAGCACCGAGGAGGAGCCGCAAATCCTCCCGAGCATGAGCTTCATTCTTATTGGCTGCCAACACTCCAAACCAGAGTTTGTTGGCAGCCATTTTGCAACTCGGTAGAACCGAGTCATATCAAAAAGGTAGAAAAAGATTGTAATTGAAGGAAAGGGGTCGGGGTAGAAATACCCTGACCCCCTAGGGCTGGTCAGGGGGTCCCACAGGGACCCCCAGGGCCAAAAAAAGCATTTTTTTTTGTTTCTTTGGCGGAAGTCACGCTGGGTGCGCGAATCCCGCCGAGAAAATAAAACAAAAATGAAGCGCGGTCTCCCGCGCTTCGTTTTCCTTAAGCCCCCGGGTGGGCCAGGTCCCGGGGGCAATGTGTATTTATATAGTGGGGGCCCGCAGGGGCCCCTGCAGCCCCAGAGACTGCCACCTCCCCAGGGCTTTATGCATAATGTGTGGGGGGGCACGCAGCCTCCCTCTGCAGCCCCGGGGACCTCCACCTCCCCGGGGCTTTATTTATATAAGGGCGGGGGGCCTCGTGGGCCCCCAAGCCCCGGGGACAGCCACCTCCCCGGGGCTTTGACAAATAATTATTGTGGGGGGCTCGAGCCCCCCCACACTGCCCCGGGGACCACCACCTCCCCGGGGCATTGAATATGTAAATACGGGGGTCCGTTTTGGACCCCCGGCCCCAGGGACCACCACCTCCCAGTGGCTATTTTCACGAAGGGAGGGGGGCCACGGGCCCCTCTCCTGGAGCCCTCGATGGCCCTGGGGAATGCCACCCCCCAGGGCCAGCTCCTGCAATGTCCCGGGGTGCCCACCCCTGGGACATTGCTGTTTGCTATGGCAGGGCGGGAGCACGGCTCCCACCCTGCCATAGCAAACACTGCTTGCTTCATTTATGCGAGAGCAGGAAACCTGCTCTTGCTTCAACGAAGCAGAGCAGAATTGCTTTTGGGCAAGGGGAGCTGCATGTTAGCAGCTCCCCTTGCCCAAAAGCAATGCTGGCTCCCGCAGGAGGTGGGGAGTCGGCAGGGACCGTGGGGGCATTGGGGCTCCCCCACGGTCCCCAATGCTGAGGCCAGGCCCCGGGGGATGGGGTCCCCGGGGCAATTATTGGCCTGAGGAGGGGGGCCATGCGGTCCCCCTCCTTAGTAAAAAATAAATAAAATGGTAGCATGCCCCGCGGGATGGGGTCCGCGGGGACATTATTGGCCTGAGGAGGGGGGCCACGCGGTCCCCCTCCTTATTATTTTTTTTAAAAAGTGATGGCAGGCTCCGGGGGATGGGGTCCCCGGGGCCATTATTGCCTGAGGAGGGGGGCCACGGGGTCCCCCTCCTAATTATTTTTTAAAAATAAATGCTGGCAGGCCCCGGGGGATGGGGTCCCCAGGGCGAATAGCGAATAATGGAAGTGGGGCGTTTTTTTTTCTTTCGAGTTTGGAGTCGCAACCCCAACGGCTCTCAGCGCGGTCCCCCGTGTAACGTTGCGTTGGATTCACGAATTCACCTTAAATAAATAATTAAGTAGTATATAATTTAGAAGGTAGTGTTGTATTTGTGAAGTTGTTTTAAAGAGTTACTGTGATTGAAGCTAATGACAAGATTACAATTGATAGAGTTGTTAAAAATATATAAAATTAAAAATTAATAGTTAAACTTGAAAAGTGTATTGTGTTGTAGTACATTGAATTCATGCCTTTGCAGATTCGCGTCGGGTGCGCAAATCCACCAAAAAAAAAAAAAAAAAATATGTATGTGTAAAAAAAAATTATATTCACTATTATGTTAGGGTGGCTCTAAAAAGAGCCCTTGTTTTAAATATGAGTTTGTTGTTGCTACTTGTAAGTGCGGATGCACAGCTTTAGGTTGTTGAGAAAGACTCTGTTTCCTTGAACTGTGAAGTGTACTCCATCACTTCTGTAGATGTCATCCATATCAAAACGTAGATTGTTGTTATAGATGGAGACCATCCTATGGTCTCTGAGGTAAGCAGAAACAGCTTTATTTACATTTTTTCTAGCTTTCTCAATCTGTGGACAGAATTGATTTGACCACTTCCATTTCTGTCTTTGGCATATATTAGAGTATACAAAGACAATTTGTGGTAAAAGCAACATCAATTGTGCAAAGGTGTCCTTCATTGGCATTTCCAGACCTACCCCAGTCAATGTTGCCACCACAGTGCACAATCATGAGGTCAGGGGGTTGGAGATGCATAAAGGTTTTAACCAAAGGCATCAATTGGTGCTACTTTAATCCTCTCTGTGCAATCCATTTAATATCCACATTTTGCAAAGCTAGGTCTTTGTCAATACCTCTGTGTTCAGCATACCTTTTGCACCAGAAAACATAGCTGTGTCCAACAATCCATACTGTAAGCATCTTGAAGGGATGTCTGTAAGTAATGAAAAGATGTCTGTAGCTGAGGTAGTCAGTTGGTAGAATGAGAGTTATCTAAAATGGTGGACAAGATGCTGTTTTTAAAAAGTAGAGAATTGATTGGCTGTTTAAGAAGATTGTACACTCAAAAATAGGGTGCATGTTACTTTCTTTAAAAAGCATGTTCCTTATTGGTTAGTAGAAAATGTTTGAAAGGTACGGTAGATAGGATAAGGCAATATTTTGCAAACGTCAACCACACCGGCTGTTTCCATTTGTAACCTTGTGTGCTGGATTTGAAAATATGGTGAACTTGTGACCTGTTAGTTCAGTTGAATGTTCCATGAACTGTTGCTATGGAAACTGGCATTAAGCAGAATGTGGGAAGGGTTGAAACTTAACTGTGGACTTAAAATGTTAAATTGTAATTTATGTATAGGTGATATGTTATTAAAGTATAATTTCCCAAGTCAGTACTGTCTTTAGATGTGGTGTGTTGTTAAAAAATAGTCGTATTTTTATTTGTAATATATTTTTGAACTCCCGTATGGATTCGCGGCTCCATCGCGTTGGTGCACGGTGGAGTCGCGACTCCCAAAAATTCCAGAACTGGTTTGGGCACTTTTACAAGTCAGTTGGTAAGGGTTAATATGTCTAACCAATAGAAATGTGTTTTATAATTTGAAATAATGTAGGAAGCAATGTGATTTGCTACTTACATGAATTTGTGTGGAGAAAGAGAGGGAAAGTTTGCCATTACTGGTTTTACCTTGCTGAGAGTGGTGCATTACATTTATTGTGTGCATAAGAAAATCGTTTATGAGTTTGTGATAATTTAAATTCTACAAATCAATTTGGAAGGTGAGTTATAAGTTTGTGAGGTGTATTATGTATTAGGTTTATTTTTAATCTTTAAAAATTATTGATGAACTGTGATGTTTGAAATATATTATTAAATGTAGAGATGTGTATTGTAGTTTGTTTTATTGTAGTTAAATGTTGTTTGAAATTGATTTTGTATAGTAATATGTGTTTATTGGAAGATGGATTAGTGATTATGGTAGTTTGTTTTAGTGTGTGGATATGTACATTTGTAGTATAGTGCATAATTTCAGGTGTTGCTTTAAAATTGGAGGTGGAGTCTGTCAAGTTTTAAGGTGTGCATGGACTTCTGTCTCAAGTGTGTCTCTACTTGTATATATATTTTCATATGTCTTATACATTTGAAGGTGCATGATGTATAACAAAGAGGTGTTGTTGCTTTTTATGTGGTAGGCTCAAGACTGTGAGTAGTAGTGGAATGGTGAAGATGCAGCATAATAGAGTGGTTTAAAAGATGTTGACATAAGGTATTATTGATTAGGCTTCTTTTTTTAAGTTTCTAGAGAGGTACAGTTGAAATATGCCACATCATTTTTGGTGTTTGCTTGAAATTGGAAGTTTGTTCTGTGAATTTTTAAGGTTTGGATAGTGTTATGGTACAGACATATTCATGTATGCTTTTAGGAATATGGTGAGACTTTTAGTAAACATGTGAAGGGTTCCTGCTTTGTATTTGGGTAGGTGTAACATTATAAGTAGTTGTAGAATGGTAAAGCAGCAGCCCGAAAGTGAGGTTTGAGATGTTTGTAGAGATGTTATTTATTAGAGTAATTTGTATGATGTGTGGAAAGTTATATTTCATACATACCGCATAATTTTCAGTGTCTGTTTGAAAATTGAAGTGTAGTCTGTGAAGTTTTGAGCTGTGGATGATGTTGTGACTTAGATATGTGTCTACTTGCACATATATTATTGTATGTGTTATACGTCTGAAGATGATAGATATATAAAACAGAGGTATACATTTATCTGTGTATTACTTTTATATATGATGCTGCTAGCAAAAGGTACAGACATATGCAAACATGGTTTTAGAAATATGGTGAGACTTTCATGAAAGATAAGTGAAGTGTTGCTTTGCTGTTAGCTATGCTCTATTCCTGATTACTACTAGAATAGTGAAGCAGTAGTAGTAGAAAAGTGATGTTTCAGATATGTTGGGAGAGGAATTATTGATTGTGGTACTTTATAAGAGTCTGTGTAAAAGTTTACTTGAAATGTTCCGCATAAATCTAGGTGTGTTTGAAATGTTAAGTGTAGTCTATCAAGTTTTAAGGCCTTTATGGTCTTGTGAGTGTGGTTATGTTTCTACTTGTTTATGTCAAAGAAAGAGGGAAGGGGGGACCAGGAGCTGGTTAAAGGTCCAGTGCCTGTGCTCCTAGAATAAAGTGTAAATGCACAAAGGAGGACACTGTTCCTAAGGAGGTATGCAAAGTATTGCTATCTCCTGAGAGGAAAAAGAAAAGGAGGAAAGGGGGCAGAAAAGGGGAAATAAGTAAAGTTAATAGATAAATAAACTAGGCCTTGGACTCCGAAAGTGTAAGGGAAGAACAAGTCTGTTCCTTGTTGCCCTCACACACCCCGAAGGATGTCATGCTTCATCATCGGGCGGTTGCTCCTCGTTGGGCCGGCGCTGCAATGCCCAACGGGTCCCCCGAAGGGTCACTTTGTCGGAGATCTTCTGCGGACCGCCGTTTGGTGCATGCGAGAGTGTGGAGGGAGTCCTAAATGAGGAAAGTGCAAGTGTGTGTGGTGATTAAAAATGACTAAGGGTTACAACAAGATCTAATTTTAATAAGACGGAACCCGTGTCAAAATAAAAAACCCGTAGGTTAAATGTTACCTATGAGGCGTAATGTGCCTGGGTAACTCAAAAAGGTCAAGGTCAACATGTTTCGCGCCTCTGTTGTCCCGTAGGATCCGTGGCGCTTCTTCAGGACCAGGTGTGTATTGTGGTGTTATGTGGTGCACGTGAGGAATCAACGTGCACAGTGGTTCAAGAAATTTAAGCGCGTGGAAGGTAGTCACCCTCCACGGTATTCAGGGCAGGCCCAACCTAGAGGCTAGTACCGGTGGGCTACAACTAAATAGTTGAAACTGCTGCCTGATAAGAAGCCTAGAGAAGAAAAGGGAAGAAAGTAAAAAAGGAAAAAAGGAAAAAAGTAAACATGAAAAATACAAAAGTGCGTACATCAGTATAGGTCAAACGGCTCAATGGCAGCACACTGATGTACGAGATATTACCAATAAACAAAGAGAGTAGCATAGTAGACATGACAGTCCATTAAAAACAATCCATTAAAAACACGGGAGTGTGGTTGCACATCCTGGTATGGATCCTCGGTCAGAAGGTGAGTGGTGGTCAGCGCGCTGCCCAGAGCCACTCACGAGGTGGATAAGGCGACCGGAACCACCAAGAAAACCCCCAACAGGTACCACAAATAGGATTGTGCGGTGATGAATAGGTCTCCGGGGAGAACCTGTGCCCAAGGGCGCTCTCAGACGTCTGGCACATTGCAAGAAACAATGTAACCTCAACACGTTACCAAAAGGGTGCCATACGCTAGAACGGGTGCCCGAGGTGCACGGATCATGGTTACCGCAGTTACTCATGAATGAGGTAATGGGACATCAAGGGAGGGTATGTGGCAGGACCCTTACCTAAAATGCCAGGAGAAGTACTCCAGAGGGCTAAGAACGCTGAACGCTGAAGGATATTCATATAATGTGCCCTATCTCTTTGTGTTTCGTACTTCTCCTGGCATTTTAGGTACTCCAGAGGGCTAAGAACGTGGGAGGCCCGCACCTTACCGGGCTAGGGGGAAGAAAAGAAGAGAAGAAACGAAACACAAAGAGATAGGGCACATTATATGAATATCCTTCAGCGTTCAGCGTTCTTAGCCCTCTGGAGTACTTCTCCTGGCATTTTAGGTAAGGGTCCTGCCACATACCCTCCCTTGATGTCCCATTACCTCATTCATGAGTAACTGCGGTAACCATGATCCGTGCACCTGGGCACCCGTTCAGCGTATGGCACCCTTTTGTAACGTGTTGAGGTTACATTGTTTCTTGCAATGTGCCAGACGTCTGAGAGCGCCCTTGGGCACAGGTTCTCCCCGGAGACCTATTCATCACCGCACAATCCTATTTGTGGTACCTGCTGGGGTTTTCTTGGTGGTTCCGGTCGCCTTATCCACCTCGTGAGTGGCTCTGGGCAGCGCGCTGACCACCACTCACCTTCTGACCGAGGATCCATACCAGGATGTGCAACCACACTCCCGTGTTTTTAATGGATTGTTTTTAATGGACTGTCATGTCTACTATGCTACTCCTTTGTTTATTGGTAATATCTCGTACATCAGTGTGCTGCCATTGAGCCGTTTGACCTATACTGATGTACGCACTTTTGTATTTTTCATGTTTCCTTTTTCCTTTTTTTCCTTTTTACTTTCTTCCCTTTTCTTCTCTAGGCTTCTTATCAGGCAGCAGTTTCAACTATTTAGTTGTAGCCCACCGGTACTAGCCTCTAGGTTGGGCCTGCCTGAATACCGTGGAGGGTGACTACCTTCCACGCGCTTACATTTCTTGATCCACTGTGCACTTTGATTCCTCACGTGCACCACATAACACCACAATACACACCTGGTCCTGAAGAAGCGCCACGGATCCTACTGGACAACAGAGGCGCGAAACATGTTGACCTTGACCTTTTTGAGTTACCCAGGCACATTACGCCTCATAGGTAACATTTAACCTACGGGTTTTTTATTTTGACACGGTTCCGTCTTATTAAAATTAGATCTTGTTGTAACCCTTAGTCATTTTTAATCACCACACACACTTGCACTTTCCTCATTTAGGACTCCTCCACACTCGCATGCACCAAACGGCGGTCCGCAGAAGATCTCCGACAAAGTGACCCTTCGGGGGACCCGTTGGGCATTGCAGCGCCGGCCCAACGAGGAGCAACCGCCCGATGATGAAGCATGACATCCTTCGGGGTGTGTGAGGGCAACAAGGAACAGACTTGTTCTTCCCTTACACTTTGGGAGTCCAAGGCCTAGTTTATTTATCTATTAACTTTACTTATTTCCCCTTTTCTGCCCCCTTTCCTCCTTTTCTTTTTCCTCTCAGGAGATAGCAATACTTTGCATACCTCCTTAGGAACAGTGTCCTCCTTTGTGCATTTATGTTTCTACTTGCACATGTATTCTAATATGTGTAATGCTTTTGACAATAGGTATAGATAGAAGCAGGCATGCTTTTAGGAATATGGTTAGATTTATGTGATAGGTTGCTGCTTTATGTTTGACTAGGCCCAATATTCGTGGAATGGTGAAGCTGCAGCACAAAAGTGAGTTTTAAGACATGTTAGCAGAAGGGATTACTGATTAGGCTACTTTCTATGAGTCTGGGGAAAGGTACACTTGAAATACACTGCAGAAATGTAGGTGTGTCTTTGAAATGTAAAGATCAGTTTACTTGTTTAATTCTGTTATATATGATGATGATTTCAAAAGGTAGACATATATACATGTATAGTTTCAGGAATATGGTGAGATTTATAACAGACTCATGTTTAGCTTTTATGCTTTATTTTGAGTACGCCCAACACCCTGAGTAGTTACAGAATTTTGAAGCTGCAGAACAAAAGTGTACACCATGTCATAGACCTGACTCTTGTGCTGCAGTTTCAGTATCCTGCTACTACTCAGGATGTTGCACTCCTCCAATCACTCAGGTACTACTACAGTACTACTCCAATCACCCAGGTAGTACACATGCACTTATAAAATCACCCAGGCATTGTCTCTGTACTCCTGTAATCTCACAGATATTACTCCTGCAATCATGGAATCACCAGGCATCACCTATGTACTCCTCTAATCCCCCAGATATAACTCCTGCAATCATGGAATCATCATTGCGTTAGCTATACACTGGTTTAATCACACAGGCACTACCCTTGCACTCCTCCAATCACCCTGTCAGGATCTATGCACTCCTCCAATCACTTGACCAGTGCCTATGTACTTATAAAATCACCCAGGCACTACCTTTACACTTTTGCAATCACTGAGGCACAACCATAGTATTACTCTAATCACCCAGGCAGTATTGATGCACTTATAAAATCACCCAGGCACTCTCTATGTACTCCTGTATGCCCCCAGATATTACCTCTGAACTCATGCAATCACCAATGCATTAGCTATACACTGGTTCAATCACCCAGGCAATACCCTTGCACTCCTCCAATTACCTTTTCAGGATCTATGCGCTCCTCCAATCACTTAACCAGTACGCATGCACTTATAAAATCACCCACTCACTTGCTATGTACTCCGGTAATCTCCCAGATATTACCCCTGTAGTCATGGTATCACCCAGGCAGTAGTTATGTACTACCCCTGCAGTCATAGAATCATGCAGTGTCTACCTATGCAGTCATGTAATAACTCACACGCTACCCTTGCAGTCATAGAATCACCCAGGCCCTACTGTTGCACTCATCTGTTCACCTAGGCACTTCTTAGTGACTCATCTATGCCTTCATGTGCTATTTATACACGTATCCATGCCCTCAACCTTTATGTGTGCACTCATGCATTTAGCCAGTCACTATCCATCTTCTCCTGCATTTACCCAGAGACTACCTTTGGAGTCATACAATCACCCAAGCGCTACCCATGGAGTTTTGCAACCACTCAGGCAGATCTATTAGATGTCTCAGTTTCTAGGTTTCACTATATTTCAGAAATATTGTATACATATTTCTTTTAGATATGATGATGATTTGAAAACGTAGAGACATATGTATTCAAGCTTTTAACAATATGGAGAGACTTATAGTTGAGTCATGTAATAGTCTGCTGCTTTATATTTGGCTAGGCCCAACACTCATGTAGTTATAAAAACACCCAAGTACTACCCAGGCAGTCTTCCAATGATCCACTCACTACATATGCAGTGCTGTAATCACTCAGGCATTGCTCCTGCACTCATGCAAACATCCAGGCACTACCTATGCACTCATGCAGTCACTAAGGTATTACCCATGCACTCTTTGAGTCATGTAGGCACTACTCATGCACTTATATAATCACTCAGGCACTAACGTTGTACTCTTTCAATCACAGAGGCACTAGCCTTGTACTTATGTAATCAATCAGCCAGTAGTCATGGTGTTGTGAAATCACCCAGGCACTACCTTTGCACTCATTTATTCACTCAGTCGTTACCTCAGTAGTCCTGAAATCACCCAAGAAGTACCCATGCACTTATAAAATCACCCAGTCACTTTCTACGTAGTCATGTAAATCACCAGATATTACTCCTGTAGTCATGCAGTCACCCAGGTGTTACCTATGTACTCCTTTAATCCCCCAGATGTTACCTCTGTACTCATGCATTTACCAATGCATTAGCTATACAGTGCTTCAATCACCTAGGCACTATCCTTGCACTCTTTCAATCACGGAGACACTACTCTTGTACTTATGTAATCACTCAGGCAATACTCATGCACTTATAAAATCACCCAGGCACTACCTTTGCACTCCTGTAATCACTCAGGCAGTACCTTAGAACATCTGTAATCACCCAGGCAGTACTCATGGACTTATAAAATCACCCACTCACTTCCTATGTACTCCAGTAATCCCCCATATATTACCCCTGCAGTCATGCAATCACCCAGGCACTAATTATGTACTATCCCTGCAGTTAAAGAATCATGCAGTCTCTACCTATACACTCATGTAATAACCCAGGCACTACCCTTGCAGTTATAGAATCACCCAGGCCCTACTGTTGCACTCATCTATTCACCTAGTCACTTCTTAGTGAGTCATCTATGCCTTCAGGTGCTATTTATACACTTATCCGTGCACTGAACCTTTATGTGTGCACTTATGTAATTAGCCAGTCACTATCCATCTTCTCCTGCAATTACCCAGCGACTACCTTTGGAGTAATACAATCACTCAAGCATTCCCCATGGAGTTTTGCAATCACTTATGCAGATCTATTACATGTCTCAGTTGCTAGGTTTCACTATATTTCAGAAATATTATATATCTATTTCTTTTAGATATGATGATGATTTGAAAAGGTAGAGACATATGTATGCATGCTTTTAACGACATGTAGAGACTTATGGTTGAGTCATGTAATAGTCTGCTGCTTTATATTTGGCTAGGCCCAACACTCATGCGGTTATAAAACACCCTAGTACTACCCATGCAGTCTTCCAATGATCCAGGCAGTACATATGCACTGATGCAATCACCCAGGTATTACCCCTGCACTCATGCAATCACCATGGTATTACCCATGCACTCTTTGCATCATGTAGCCACTACTCATGCACTTATATAATCACTCAGGCACTAACGTTGTACTCTGTCAATCACAGAGGCACTAGCCTTGTACTTATGTAATCACTCACCAGTAGTCATGGTATTATGAAATCACCCAGGTACTACCTTTGCACTCATTCATTCACTCAGGCGTTATTTCAGTAGCCCTGAAAGCACCCAAGAAGTACCCATGCTCTTATAAAATCACCCAGTCACTTTCTATGTAGTCATGTAAATCACCAGATATTACTCCTGTAGTCATGTAGTCACCCAGGCGTTACCTATGTACTCCTTTAATCCCCCAGACGTTACCTCTGTACTCATGCAATCACCAATGCATTAGCTATACAGTGCTTCAATCACCCAGGCACTATCCTTGCACTCTTTCAATCACGGAGACACTACTCTTGTACTTATGTAATCACTCAGGCAATACTCATGCACTTATAAAATCACCCAGGCAATACCTTTGCACTCCTGTAATCACTCAGGCAGTACATTAGTACTTCTGTAATCACCCAGGCAGTACTCATGGACTTATAAAATCACCCACTCACTTCCTATGTACTCCAGTAATCCCGCAGATATTACCCCTGCAGTCATCCAATCACCCAGGCACTATTTATATACTACTCCTGCAGTCATGTAATCATGCAGGCTGTACCTATGCACTCATGTAATAACCCAGGCACTACCCTTGCAGTTGTAGAATTATCCAGGTCCTACTGTTGCACTCCTCTATTCACCTAGGCACTACTCAATGAGTCATCTGTACCTTTAGGTGTTGTTCGTACACTTATCCATGCACTCAATGTTTATGTGTGCACTCATGCAATTAGCCAGTCACTATCCATCTTCTCCTACAATTACCCAGTTACTACCCTAGCACGCATACAATCACCCAAACACTACCTATGAAGTTATGCAATCACTCAGGCAGATCTATTACATGTTTCAATTGTAAGTTTCACTATATTCCAGAAATATTGTATACATATTTCTTTTAGATATGATGATGATTTGAAAATGTAGGGACATATTTATGCAAGCTTTTAACAATATGGAGAGACTTATAGTTGAGTCATGTAATAGTCTGCTATTTTATATTTGGCTAGGCCCAACACTCATGTAGTTATAAAAACACCCAAGTACTACCCATGCAGTATTCCAATGATCCAGTCACTACATATGCAGTGCTGTAATCACTCAGGCATTACTCCTGCACTCATGCAAACATTCAGGCACTACGTATGCACTCATGAAATCACTAAGGTATTACCCATGCACTCTTTGAATCATGTAGCCACTACTCATGCACTTATATAATCAATCAGGCTCTAACGTTGTACTCTTTCAATCACAGAGGCACTAGACTTGTACTTATGTAATCACTCAGCCAGTAGTCATGGTATTATGAAATCACACAGACACTACCTTTGCACTCATTTATTCACTCAGGCGTTACCTCAGTAGTCCTGAAATCACCCAAGAAGTACCAATGCTCTTATAAAATCACCCAGTCACTTTCTATGTAGTCATGTAAATCACCAGATATTACTCCCGTAGGCATGCAGTCACCCTGCCATTACCTATGTACTCCTTTAATCTCCCAGACGTTACCTCTGTACTCATGCAATCACCAATGCATTAGCTATACAGTGCTTCAATCACCCAGGCACTATCCTTGCACTCTTTCAATCACAGAGGCGCTAGCCTTGTACTTATGTAATCACTCAGCCAGTAGTCATGCTGTTATGAAATCACCCAGGGACTACCTTTGCACTCCTTTATTCACTCAGGTACTACCTCATTACTCCTGCATTCACTGAAGAAGTACTCATGCACTTATAAAATCACTCACTCACATGCTATGTACTCCAGTAATCCCCCAGATATTACCCCTGTAGTCATGGAATCAATCAGGCACTACTTATGTAGCACCTTTGCAGTCATAGAATCATGCAGTGTCTACCTATGCAGGCATGTAATAACCCACACACTACCCTTGCAGTCATAGAATCACCCAGGTCCTACTGTTCACTTATCTATTCACCTAGGCACTACTCCATGACTCATCTATGCCTTCAGGTGCTATTAATACACTTATCCATGCACTCAACCTGTATGTGTGCACTGATGAATTAGCAAGTCACTGCAATTACCTAGCGACTACCTTTGGAGTCATACAATCATCGAAGCACTACGCATGGAGTTATGCAATCACTCAGGCAGATCTATTACATGTCTCAGTTTCTAGGTTTCACTATATTTCAGAAATATTGTATACATATTTCTTTTAGATATGATGATGATTTGAAAAGGTAGAGACGTATGTATGCATGCTTTTAACAATATGGAGAGAGTTATGGTTGAGTCATGTAATAGTGTGCTGCTTTGTATTTGGCTAGAGCCCAACACTCATGCAGTTATAAAAACACCCAAGTACTACCTATGCAGTTTTCCAATGATCAAGGCACTACATATGCACTGCTGCAATTACCCAGGTTATTTTCCCTGTACTCATGAAATCACCAAGGCACTACCTATGCACTCATGCAATCACCCAGGTATTACCCATGCACTCTTTCAATCACCCAGCCACTATCCATGAACTTATATAATCTCTCAGGTACTACCCTTGCACTCCTTCAATCATGCAGGTATTACCCTTGTACTTATGTAATCACTCAGACAGTACTCATGCACTTATAAAATCACCCAGGCACTACCTTTGCACTCCTCCAATCACTCAGGCATTCCCTCAGTACTCCTGAAATCACCCAAGCAGTACTCATGCAGCTATAAATTCACCCACTGATTTGCTATGTACTCCAGTAATCCTCCAGATATTACCCCTTTAGTCATGCAATTACCCAGGCTAGTTATGTGCTACCCTTGCAGTTGTAGAATCATCCAGGTCCTACTGTTGCACTTATCTATCACTTAGGCACTACTCAATGTATTTCTTTATTTATAGATGACAATATTTGTTTATAATTTTTTTAATAATATTAAATATTTTTTAGAAAGATAAACTTTTTTTTTTTTTTAAATTCTCCATAATTTTTAAGAAATGTTCAGTATGACAAGAAAAGTTGAAAAGAAAAGACAACAAAGAAAACAGAACTATTTAAAGGCTAGAGGAAAGCAGAAAGTAGTTGAAGTACAACATGTGACGTTGAGAAAAAAGTCTTCTGGTAAGAGAACAAAATAATTTGTTCAAACTCTTTTAAAAAATGTAATCGATTTTCAAAATGGGGAAATGAGAAAGAAAAGTACTACAAGCAATCAGAAGGAAAAGAAAAAAGGAGAAATTATTGCAAAATCAGGTTATAGGAAAACAATCCGTGTTGAAAAAAGTATGAAAGAATATTAAGACATTAGGAAGAGAATGTATAAAAGTAGAGTACTACAACATGTATTGAAAGATTGCCAAAAATATAAAAGAAGATCAGCATTTTACAAGAAGAAAGAACAGATTGAATGTGTAGTCGAAAAGGCTACGCATGGGACGATTTACTTATGTAAAAAACATTGATTTGAAGACAGCTGGAGAACTGTGTTCGTTGGATCCTGTAAATGTGTGCAGATATTTTAATCATAGGTTTCAAGCTATGATGTCTTTTATCTGCAATAAAAATATCCACCTCTTGGAAAAGTAACTGATTTTTTTTGGGAGAAAGGCGTACCAAGCCAGAGGTGCTCCTCATATACACATGTTATTATGGATCAAGAATGCACCTAAATTTGGAACCGATTCTGATGAAACTGTTTTGTCTTTCATTGAAGACTATGTTACCTGTACCATTACAAAAAAAGGAGGAGAAAACAGCTTAAGACAACAAGTTTTACTTCTTCGAAGTCATCGATGTGTAAAGTATTGTTGACGGAAATACAGATCAAAGGGAAAATTTTATACAAAATGTCGTTTTGATTCCCACGTCCTGTAATTTCAAAAGGAAGAGTCAACCGTTTCATGTCAGCAGTAAGACATACTATAACTCGAAAATCTCCGAAGAATACTTACAACATAAAAAGAAGTGAAGATTCAAAGTATATTAATTACAACAATCCAGTGATTTTGAGAATGTGGAATGCAAACATGGATATCCAGTATGTTGCAGATAATTCGATTGCTGTTGCTCGTTATGTTACATCATATATAACTAAATCTGAAAAGACGGAGTTGAAAGAAATGTGGGAAGAAATTTCACAAGAGAAGACTCTTAGTAATAAACAACCCTGGGCGTATTTCGCATAGTAGCGCTACGCGTAGCTACGCGAAGTGCACTTCGCACTACACGAGCTACGCGTAGCACTACGCGAACTGCGTAGTGCGGTAGGAAATGCTGTTCGCAATGATTGCACAGTGCCGGATGCTTGTCCGCACTGTGCAATCATTGCAAACGGCATCTTGCACAGTGCAAGCAGTCGTTTTCTGCCGCTCGAGTAGATTTGTACTCGAGCGGCAGTTTTCTCAACGCGGACTGGTAGTTTCTCATCGCGAGCGGTCGCGAGCATACGCGACCACTCGCAATGAGAAACCTGACCTCCCGCGTTGAGAATCTCGCCGGGAGGTTTATTTTCCACGCTCGCGATCGGCAACTTGATGTTGCTGATCGCAAACGAGGAAAAAGTCTCGCCGGGATGTCATTTTGCTCGCTCGCGGTCGCCAACTTGACGTTGAGGACCGCGATCAAGCAAAAAATGCCTGCTATGCTACGCGTTTTTGCACTGTGCTACGTGCAATCCGCATAGCGCATAGTTGCGCAAACTACGCAAACTACGCGAGCGTAGCGTAGTTTTCCACCCAGGCCTAGTAATAAATTGTATAGCTTTAGTTTGAAGATGCTTTCCCATCGAGAGATTGGATCCTACGAATGTTCGAATCAGTTGACATCTGCAAGTTTATATTCAAAGTCAAGAGGAATCATTTGGGTAAGTCTAGGTCTTGCTGCAACTCGAAATCAAGTTTTGAAATCTCTACAAGAAATTTAATACTTAGCTTTGAATGAGCCGGAAAGTACAGATATTGTTAAAACAAATATGTTGGATACGTACTATCCCAAAAGTTGTCCACATCTGGAAAACATATGTCTCTATGAAGTACTGCAACATTATAATTTTAAGCGAAATGTTACAGAAAATATAAATGAAGAAAAATATGCCGTAATTGGATGTGATGGATGTTTGGTAAAACATGCCAAAGGAAATCGTAATAATCACAGGAAACTCAGTTGTGATACTCCAGATAAAAGGCAATTTTTCTATTTAGCACTTCTGCATCTCTTCAAGCCTTGGCGTACTGAAATGGAATTACTTGGAGATTTTGACTGCTATGAAGATTCTTTTAATGCATGTAAAGATAGCATTGAATGTACAATGTTTCCAAATTATCTACAAATGTTGAATGAAGAGATTGAACAAGAAACTACTATTGCAGCTGAAATAGCTAGAGACAGTTCTCAAGATAGTCAAACTTCTGCTCCACTAAGTCAACATCTACTAGGAAAAACCAATTCTTGAAAATGAAGCAGCAATAGCCACGAGTGAAGTAGAAACGGCAATGCAACAAGCAGAACAGGATATTATTGAGTTGGAAAAGTTAGAAGAACAACTAACTATTGAACAGAAAGAAATATATCTACAAGTGACACAACAGATACAGCATGGTTTACTGCATGAAAAAAAGAATGCCAATGTACATCATTTAATCCTATTCGAATGTACATCAGTGGGCAAGCTGGAACAGGAAAAGGTTTCTTAATTAGAGTTTTGACCAGTTATCTACACAAAACCACTGAATCACATTTATCTTGTGTTGGAACCGCTCCAACTGGGTTAGCAGCACACAACATTAAAGGGATTACATTACATAGATTACTCATGCTACCAGTTGAACATGAAAATAAGTTGAAATATCACAAGCTATCTGGAGATACTTGTTATGAAGTCTCAAGAGTACTGAAGAAAATTAAACTTCATATCATTGATGAGGTGAGCATGGTCTCAAACTTAATGCTTGCCTTTGTACATTTAAGAATGCAACAGATTTTAAAAACAGATTATGATGTTTTATTTGGAGGAAAACATGTAATTGTATTCGGCAATCTACTACAACTTACTCCTGTGAAAGGACAACCAGTTTTTAAAACACTTGTCCATGAAGAAACTAGGACATTTTTGGGAAGTAATGGAAATGTGAAAATTTGGTCTCATTTTTAATATAAAGAACTTATTAAGAATATGCAACAAGCAAGTGATTAACATTATAGAAACATTCTTCTAGATATAAGAATTGGTGTTTTGACAAAGCATGGTAAAGAAGCTTTACAAAGTCGGCTACTAACGAAATTGTTTCCAAATGAAAACATTGCACCTGAAATAGTGTACAAACAAATTGGAGAAAAGAAGTCTATAGTTTGCCTAATGCCAACACTGCAAAGTGTTCTACATTCAATCAAGAACTTTTGAAACTGGAAAAACAACCAATAGTGAAAATGGAAGCCATTGATAAAATGGAACACGAAGGAGTTACTATTCTTCTCTCAGAGAAATTACAGTCAAAATTGGATTCTTTGGAGAAGTCTGTATCTAAGACTGCTGGTTTAGAAAAGATTTTATATGTATGTGTAAATTGTCGAATAATTTTACGGCGTAATTTGAATGTAGAAAAAGGTTTAGTAAATTGAGCAATGGGAAAAGTTGCTGATTTTGTTAATTATCAGAACAGAGATGGAATTGCATTTTTGAAGATTAAATTTGATCAGATTGAAGAGGCAAAACAGATAGAACGTTGTGCTGTTCATTTTTTGCTTGTAAAAGACTTGTATGTTTGTAGAAAACAGTTTCCTCTTTCTTTAGCATATGCAGTATCCATTCATAAATCTCAAGGTTTAAGTGTAGACAGTGCTTTGGCAAATATTGGAAGTACAGTGTTTAAAGAAGGCATGAAATACATTGCATTGTCTTGAGTAAGAACATTATCTGGTTTGTATTTGATTGATTTTGATGAGAAAAAGGTTAGTGCTGATGCAAATTGTGTAAGAGAGTATAATCGGTTAAGAAGACTGTATGCCCCTAACTTAGGTGAATATCCCATATATGAAAAACGTGTAGTATGTCCAAAACTAAAATATGACAAACATTCTAGTGAGGTTGAAAAAAGAAAACAATTCAAGATAATGATGAAGCTGCAAAGAAAATGAAAATGGACACTGTTGATGATATTGTAGGATACCAGTTAGAAAATAGTTCAGGTATCAACTGCTATGCTAATGTAATTGTTAATGTTGTATTTTATCTAGAAGATCTTCATCATCAAATTATGGAAAATCGAGAAAAAAGATTCTGTTCTTTATTACATTATATTTCTCAAAAGTTCGTAACTGATAGAAGTAAAATCCATACTGCTTCTGGCATACGGCATCTTTTGGATATATGTACTGGTTCTTCGCAATTTACACTAAATGTACAACAAGATGCACAAGAATTTCTTATGTTTATGCTTGCAGTATTGGAAGATGAAGGAATAGAAATTGAAAATTTAATTGGACTAAGTTACAGATGGGATCATGAATGTGAAGAGTGTTCATTTTCTTCTACCACTGAAATAGACGCTGAACGATTCATATATTTGACGATACCAGATTGAAAAACAGTGTCTTTTAACAAATTAGTAAAAACAGCTAATCAAGATATGAAATGTTCTCATTGCAAATCAGAAATGCTGTCAACATTATTTATAGACAGATTTGGACAATATGGGGCCGATTCCGATTCCGGCCGGAAATCTCTCCGACCGAGCCGGATCCGGAGAGAATTCCGACCGAATCGGACGCTAGCAGTCCGACCGAACGAAGTACGATGCGCACGCATGCTATCGGACTCGAGTCGGTCGGACTCCCATTAAAGTCAATGGGAGCCTGTCGTACAACACGTACGCGGGCTCCCATTGACTCAATGGGTGCGAGGCGGACAAGGGCGCCCCTACAGCGTGTACGCATCCATGCGCATCGCGGCGTACATGCACAGGTAGGGGGAACCATGGGTCCCCCTGTGTGCGACTCGCGCGCCTACGCGCACAGGGGGTCCGACGCGGACCCCCAAAGTCCGGCTCCGACAGCTTTTTTGAGCCAGACGGCGCGAGTCGGTCGGACTGCTCGCGGCGCGCATCGTACTTACCCGGCCGGGAAACGTCTCCATAGCGCGGTGCGAGTCGTGTCCATGCGAGTCGGTCGGAGCGTGTTGAAGCCGCGTTCGAGTCGGTCGGCGATTTCGCGGGTGCTTGCATCGTACTCGCTCGGCCGGACACGCGTACGATTCGGTCGGGAAACAGGGCTCCGAATCGGATCCGGTGAATCCGAATCCGATTCGGAGCACTACCAGCCGAGATCGGAATCGGCCCCTCTGTCATTTTAATGCTACAACGTTGTAGAGCAGATTGAAGAAAATTGGAAACCAAAATTAAAATTTTTGTGGCAAGGCAAGTATCAATTTCAGGAAGAACTATTAAAGCAGTGGCTATTATTTTTCATGATGGACCTACTACAACATCTGGACACTATACTTTGTATTTAAAGTGCAATAAAGGATGGAGTCATTGTAATGATGCCCATTTGGAATTCAAATGTTGGTTGCCTTATGAATTACCAAACTCATATCTGATATTTTTGATGCCAAAGTTTTGAAAACATCATTTAGCCTATTGGGAAGATGTGAACACGAATTAACGAGTTTATTTTGGATATTTTCAATGCAAATGGTTTTGGAAACATTATTCGGCCTATTGGGAAGATGTGAACAATTACTGTTTGGATTATTGTTTGTGCTAATTCTTATTGCATTTGCAAAATTGTGTTTGAAAGAAGTAGTTTATATATTTGATCTTTATATTATAAGCGATGTAAATGAGAGTGCATATTTTACAAAATGTACTTGAAAGAAGTAAAAGATTTAATGTAGTTTAAGAATGTAATTTACAAATTGCAGATAGGTAAACAGATAGTTGCGCTTGTTGTCAATATTTTCCAAGCAGATTTTTTTTTTTTTTACAATCTCATTGATTGAATTTTTTCCCTGCTGTTGTATGATGATCTACATTGAAATCACTGTGTATGGTGAAATTCAGTAGAATCTGAGAACAGCAAAAAAGGGAAACTGAATATGTTATGTAATTCTAAAATTATGCTGTGTTCTTAAAACTATAATATTAAATGCAATAACACTTTTTCTTCTTTTTTTACAGAAGGTAATACTAAAGTTTGAAAAGATTTTAAATTCAGTTTACAACAAAACTACTGTAAAATAGTTCCACTGAGTCTTGTATCTTCTTTATTAAAAAAGGTAAGATGAAATAATGTAATAAGCATGATAATATGAACCAATGTTTACAGTGACTTTTACTGCACTCATCCATTGTTTCAAACACTACCCATGCAGTTATCTATAAAGTTAGGCACTGTTCCCACACTCCTGCAATAACCCATGCACTATCTATGCACTTCTGCAATCATGTAGCTAGTACCCATACACTTATAATATCACCCAGACACTACCTATGTACTCCTTCAATCACCCAGGCACTATCTGTACACTCATGCAATCAGCTAGACATTACTGATACACTCTTCCAATCACCCAGGTATTACGTTTATAGTTCTCTAATCCTCTAGACATTACCCCTACACTCATACAATTACCCAGGCATTACCTATGCATTCCTCTAATCCTCAAACATTACACTTCCACTCATGCAATCACCCAGGCACTACCCCTGCAGTCATGCAATCAAACTGTCAGAATCTAAGCACTCTTCCAATCACTCAGGCAGTACACATGCACTCCTTCAATCACCCAGGCACTACCCATGCACTTATGCAATCACCCAGGCATTACATACGCACTCCTTCAATCACTCAGGCAGTACCCATGCATTCCTCCAATCACCCACACATTACTCCTGCCTTCATGGAATCACCCAGGTATTAGCCATGCAGTCCTTCCATCAGTCAGGCAGTACCCATGCACTCCTCCAATCACCCAGATATTACTCTTGCACTCATGGAATCACCCAGGCATTACCTATACACTCCTTCAATCACTCAAGCAGTACCTATGCACTCCTCCAATCACCCAGACATTACCCCCACACTCATGCAATCAATCACCCAGGCATTACCTATGTACTCCTTCAATCACTCACGCAGTACCCATGAACTCCTTCAACTACCCAAGCACTACCCTTGCACTTATGCAATCACTCAGACATTACCTATGCACTCTTTCAATCACTAAGGTAGTACCCATGCACTCCTCCAATCACCCAGACATTACTCCTGCACTCATGGAATCACCCAGGCACTACCCATACACTTCTTCAATCACTTAGGCAGTGTCCATGCACTCTTCCAATCACCCAGGCACTACCCATGCACTTATGCAATCACCCAGGCATTACTCCTGCACTCATGAAATCACCCAGGCATTACCCATGCACTCCTTCAATCACTCAGGCAGTACCCATGCACTCTTTCAATCACTCTGACATTACCTCTGTACCCATGCACTTAAAAAAAAACCACCCAGGCACTACTTATACAGTCATGCAATGACACAGACATTACTCTTGCACTCAAGCAATCAGCCAGACATTACTCATGCACTCATCCAATTACCTACACATTACCTCTGCACTCATGCAATCACCTAGCTATTACCCATGTAGTCCTTCAATCACTCAGGCAGTACCCATGCACTCCTCCAATCACCCAGATATTACTCTTGCACTCATGGAATCACCCAGGCATTACCTATACACTCCCTCAATCACTCAAGCAGTACCTATGCACTCCTCCAATCACCCAGACATTACCCCCACACTCATGCAATTACCCAGGCATTACCTATGCACTCCTCTAACCTCCCAGATATTACCCCTGCACTCATGTAATCTGCAATGCATTAGGTATGCACTACTCCAATCATCCAGACACTACCCTTGCACTCCTCCATTCACCCAGGCACTATCAATTTATTCCTCCAATCACCCAGTCAGTATGCATGCACTCATGCAATCACCCAGGCATTACCCATACACTTCTTCAATCACTTAGCCAGTACCCATGCACTCCTCCAATCACCTACACATTACCCCTGCTCTCATGCAATCACTTACGCATTACCCATGCAGTCCCCCAATGACCCAGACATTACCCCTGCACTCATGCAATCACCTAGGTATTACCCATGCAGTCCTTCAATCACTCAGGCAGTACCCATGCACTTATAAAATCATCCAGGCACTACCTATGCACTCATGCATTAACCCAGGCACGACTGATGCACTCATTGATGTACCCCAGGCATTACCCATGCACTCCTCCAATCTGCCATGCACTATCCATGTACTCCTTCAGTCACCCAGGCACTACTCTAGCACTCCTCCAATAACCCAGGCACTACCCCTGTAGTCATTCCATTCCCCAGGCAATACCCATGCACTTATAAAATCACCCAGGCACTACCTCTACACTCATGCAATCAGCTAGACATTACCCCTACACTCATGCAATTACCCAGGCATTACCTATGCACTCCTCTAATCCCCCAGACATTACCCCTGCACTCATACCCATGCACTCTTCCAAACACCTACACATTACCCCTTCACTCATGCAATCACTTACGCATTACCCATGCACTCCTCCAATGACCCAGACATTACCCCTGCACTCATGCAATCACCTAGGCACTACCTATGCACTCCTCCAATCACACAGGCACTACTCGTGAACTCATCCATGCAGTTAGGCTCTACCCATGCACTCATCGAATCACTCAGGCACTACTATTGCACACATATATTCTTTTAAACACTACCCATGCACTCATGCAATCACTCAAGTTCTACTCATGCAGTCCTCCAATCACTCAGGCACTACTATTGCACTCATCCATTCCCTCAGATACTAGCCATGCACTCATACATTCTCTCAAACACTACCCATGCACTCCTCCAATCACTCAGGCACTACCCATGCACTCCTCCAATCACGCAGGCACTTCCCATGCACTCATACATGCAGTCAGGTACTACCCATGCATTCCTGCAATCACCCAGACACTACCCCTGCAGTCGTGTAATCAGCCAGTCGCAACGCATGCACTCCTCCAATTACCCAGGCACTACGCCTGGAATCATCCAATCACTCAGGCAGCCTTTTTGCACTCATCCATTCCCTCAAGCAAAACCCATGCACTCTTCTATGCACTCAGACTCTACCCATGCACTCATTTAATCACTCTAACCCTACTTTTGCACTCATGCAATCCGCCAGGCACTACCCATGCATTTATCCATTCACTCAGGCACTATCCATGCATTCATCCAATGACCCACACATTACTGCTGTACTCATTCATTCACTCAGGCAGTACTCATGCAATGATTCACATATTACACTTGCAGCAATTCATACAACACATACAAGTTTGTCTATTTTCAGCCAAACAGGCGGTGCTAAAAAGAACCATTTCTTTTCTTTTTAACGTTTTTAGTGTTTTTTAACTCTTTTATTCATTTATTTGGTGTTTTTTTAACAAAAAAATGAACTGGATCAACTGAAAAAACTTTTCAATTATAAAGCCATTGCAAAAACAAAAAGAAAAATTAACAGCGGTGGTTCTTTGCAGCAACCACAACAGCTTCAACAGATTGCTCTCCAGCACAAAGTAGTTTTTTGCACTTTATGCAGTGCTGCTCAAGTCCAGCGAACTCTGGAATAATTTGTCCAGTGTGGGTGGATGCAGAAGACCCTGCCGAAGTGGTAGGCCCTGCGACCTGATCATCTTGCTGACTTTGTTGGAGTTGGCGACGATGTTGTTCTTGCGCAAGTCGATTCAGGTGTGTGGTCTGTACATGCTTCATCATTGATGAAGTTCTGCATGATTATTTTTTCTCGGATCCCCGAGATAGGATGTTTCCACAAATAGTGCAGGTCACCTTTTGTGCATTGACCTTCTTCTCTCCAGGTGGTATAGAAAAGAAAGCCCACACAGCAGTCTCCTTCCGTGGCTTCACAGGTTCTTCCACTTCCTCTTCTTCTGCAGGAATGTTCTGTGGTGGATTAGCAGAAGCCATTTTCTTAGTGAATTAAAAAAACACCAAAAAAATGAAATAAAGAGGAGCAGAAAACACAGGAGCTGTGTCTTCTGAAGATGCTGCTGGAAGAATGAAAAAATTGGGTGGGGTCTTGCAAGTACTAGAATAGAAAGCTACCAGCGCAACCAGCGCGCACCCGACGCGATTCCCGAAAAATATATTTAACAATAATATATCTTTATTCCAGTTACAAATATACGATATTTACAATTATGTTAAATAATCTCTTGGTATAATATACATATTAAAGTTATATACATATACTTTTAAAACGTAAAGATTTGCGATGGATTCGCACACCTGGCGCGACCCCCGGAAATACGTACATGATGTTACGCGGGGCTGAGATCCACACACCCGTCGCATACCAAACGTGCACCCTACAGGACTTATGTGGCGGCAAACATTTTTGGGATTTGCGCACCCACCACTTTTATTAAAGTTTGAAAATTTAGAAAAAGCATTTTTTGGACATTACAAATAGAAATTAACAGTTAAAAATATTTGAAATTCACTGAAAAAACCATAGGTTTCAGGGATGTTTTAGTTAGAAATTAGCATTTAAAAAACCTTGGAAATTCACTGAAAAAACCATAGGTTTCAGGGACGTTATAGTTAGTAAGTTTTCCAGAAAAAACTTATTGTACATGTGGACTGGAAGTGCTTGACCTTGGTCTGCCGTTTGCACTTTCTCTATTAGCACGTTATAGTTAGTAATTAGCATTTAAAAAACCTTTGAAATTTACTGAAAAAGCCACAGGTTTCAGGGACGTTATAGTTAGTTGGACATTTCACTCGTACAAAACCAGAGAAATGCAACCTTTATAGTTAGTTGAGCTAAGTATAACTCGCGCACCCGCAATGCACTTCTGATGACATCACATATTACATCACTCATGACATGGTCAGAGACAGCACTGATGACATCACTAAACCATCAAAGTATACAAAAGATAAAACATGTCTATTTACAATTTAAAAAGAATGTAAACACGAATCCATATCCAGTTGCTATTAAAAAGAGGGACATAAAAATGATCAGCCAAGCATGCATCAAAATTCATTGAATAACAGCTGTAAGGCATGCTTCCTACTATAAACCGTACAGCGTGCAAAACCCAAAAAAATAAAAGGGGAACAATCCTGCAATCCGCAATACATAAAGTGCATATTTAACATGAAACAGATTATATTACGGTGCAATCTGAGATAAAAGCTTCTGTCGGATTGTCCGGAAGGCAAATAAAAAACAGCTAACAGCAAAAACTATCGGCTCAGATACATCCGCTTTTAAGATTCTATACGCAATCTGATGCTGCCTAACTGCTAAATTGAGGCAGATTGGTCTTATCCACCTCCTGCGTGACAGATGGTATCTAGGACAAAAAAATAATACATGTTCTTCAGTTTCCTTGACATTAGTGCAGGCAGGACATGTATCTAGTAGTAAGCCAACCTCCTCCTTTCTAGGAAATTTTAGGAGCAAATTGCCATATCTGAATCTAACAAATAAGCTTTTTTGCAGGGGGGCGAAATTTGGTCCAAAAAGGTTCAAATTGCGGACATGTTTTTATTGCTAAAAATTTGGATGATAACTGACCACTAGACAAATTATTAGTGTAGTGATCTCCCACCACCTCCCAGTATCTGACTTTTAATCTCAATAGATCCTCTCTTGTAGCCCTATCTGGATGTTCCCACAAATCCATCAAGTTCATTTGCTTGCACCAATCTGCGATGTGCTTAAACCATGGTAGTTTTGATACACCATTGATCTTCATGACCTCCCGTAGAGAGTCTCGATAATCGGTAAGTTGGGGGATTATCCATAGGCGCAACCAGTAGGTTAGGGGTTTCAGAGCAGCCAAATCACCAATTCTCTTCAACCCGAGGTAAAAAAAAAGGGGAATTAGAGGAGTTGTGATAGGTGCCGAAATAAGGGACCTAACGAAGATGTTTTCACAAGTCGTTAGCTTGTTAACAGTAGTGTAGCCCCAGATCTCAGCTCCGTACAGGGCTCCACTTTGGGCTTTTGCATGATAAATTTCCGGAGCTGGGGAGAGGGGTTGGGTATAAGATTGTTTATGAAATCTTAGTATGGATTTGGATCTTTGGCATAGAATTAGATAACTCTTGTTTAACTGATATTCCCATTTAAGTAACTCATTCAGTCCTATGCCTAGGTAGTCAAAATATTTTACCCGGTCAAGGGGTTCATGTGTAATCTTAATCTCCCGTAGACCACCCCGTACTTTTCCAAACACCATGTATTTAGTCTTAGAGGTGTTAAGTTCTAATCTCCTGTCCCTACATAATTCTAGGAATCCGTCCAGAAGTATTTGCAGGCCCATGGGTGTTTTAGATATTAGTATATATATATATATACAAAAATGTTTTGTTGTCTCATTATGATAAATATCTTCTTTATATCTTTTTTTTGTTTTACAAAAATGGTCGCGCACCGTTTGCGAACCTACGTGGTGGGTGCGCGAATCAATTATACGAATGTCAGTATAAAATACATATTTAGAATTAATTAATATCTTTTGTGAAGTTATAAAAGTTATAAATTTGTTTTGAAATGTTGTAAAAAGATTTTAAAGGGCGCAATGGTATTGCGCAGCAGTCACGGATCTTCGCGTTCGGTGCGCGAATTGGTTATACAAATGTAAGTCTAAAATATGTACTTACACTGAAATAATATATTTTTTAAACAAAGAGGTTTATTATTGAATGCAAAAAATGTGTATTACTGTAGGTGTAAAATATTTTTAAGATCTTTAAAACACATTTTTATGTACACAGCACGATCGAGCACCGGTCGCAAAGGAGTCGCGAACCCTGCCGGCATGTATTTCCGGGATCACGTAGGGGTCGCGACACCGGCGTAATTTTAAAAAGTATGAAATATCAATGTTGCAAGTTTAAATATCTGTTTTGCTTAAAGACTTTCCACTAAAATAGTTTCTAACACAATTTGCTAATAGCAATTTATACTTTTAAATTAAATTTAGCACATTTTATGGGTGAGCAGAGTATACGCAATGGGTGCGCGTCTCCTACGCGACTCCTGTGACATGGAAAGAAAGCTTTTCTTTGGTTAAAAAGCTTTTCATTCTCTTAGAGGGAGGAACCAGCAACTGTTCTATTCCTCTTATTTTGGGTGTGTCTGCATGTGTAGACTGCTTTTTTGTAGGCTCTACCAAATTCTTTATATTTTTTGGTGTTTTGACTAACTAACAACCTAAAATGGCAACATCACGTCCAGAGGAAGAGCAGCAGGAGGAGATTGATGACATTGAAGAGCTGGTGAAAAAAAGATAGGAGAGCATTGTTTGGGTGTTTTTCACTGTGCTTGAGGGAGAAAAAAAGGTGAAGTCACGAAAAGTCACCTGTACCATCTGCCACAAAGTCCTTTCCAGAGGATTGGAGAAGAAATATTCTTGTGGCACCTCCTCAATGCAGAAACATCTCGAGACAATACACCCAACTCATCTTGCACGAGAAGTGAGCGCTCAGGAGAAGAGGGAGCAAGCTGCAGCAGATGATGGAAATCAACCTTCAACCACAGCTGGATCTGTTCTTACCACTCCTCAACCCCGGATCTTCCCCGAACTTGCCGATGCAGAAATACACTGCAGGAAGTGCTTAACAACTCTCTGCGTTGGTGAACTTTCCATTGATGCCATCATCAATCTGTTAAAAACACATAAGTGTTATTTTTTTTATTTTTTTTAACCTTTTGTTTCTTTGCTGTTTAGAAACACTAAAGTTGGACTTCTTAAGATTTTTTTTCACTTTAAAAAAGTCAAAAACACCCCAAAAAATAAATATTTGTTAAAAAATACAAAAAAACTCAAAATAGTTTTAAAAAAAGGTTCTTACGGAACCAACTATACTGGTTAAAAATAGAAAAATTGTATGTAGTGAAACTGATTGCTTTCATGAATGTGTGTGTGATGAATGTAAGAATAGTGCCTGGATGATTGAGTGAGTGCATAGGTAGTACGTCAGTGAATGGATGAGTGTAAGGATACTGCCTGAGTGAATAGTTGAGTACAGGGGTACTGCCTGGGTGATTGCATGCGTGCATGGATAGTACCTGGGTGAATGAATGAGCGTATGGATATTGCCTGGGTGATTGGATGAGGGCATTGGTTGTACCTGGGTGAATGAATGAGTGTATGGATAGTGCCTGGGTGATTGGATGACTGCATGGGTAGTGTTTGGATGATTGGATGAGTGCATGAGTACTGCGTGAGTGAACGTTTGAGTTGAAGGATTGTGTCTGAGTGATTGGATGAGTGATTGGGTAGTGCCAGTGTGATTGGATGAGTGCATGGGTAGTGCCTGACTGAATGGATAAGTGGAAGGGTAGTGCCAGGCTCATTGGGTGAGTGCATGGGTAATGTCTGTGTGATTGGATGAATAAATGGGTACTGCCTCATTGATTGCATGACTGCATGGAGAGTGCCTGAGGGAATGGATGAGTGCATGGGTAGTTGCTGAATGAATGAGTGAGTGCAATAACAGTGCCTGGGTGATTGCATCAGTGCATGGATAGTACCTGGATGAATGAATGAGAGTATGGGTAGTGTCTGGGTGATTGGATGAGTGTATGGGTAGTGTCTCAATGATTGCATGACTGCATGGGCAGTGTCTGAGTGAATGGATGAGTGCATGGGTAGTTTGTGGAAGAAAGTGTGAGTTCAATAGCAGTCCCTGGGTGATTGCATGAGTGCATGAATAGTACCTGGGTGAATGAATGAGTGTATTGGTACTGCCTGGATGATTGGATGAGTGCATGCATAGTGTGAGGGAGATTGGATGACTGCAATAGCAGTGCCTTGGTGATTCCATGAGTGCATGGATAGTACCTGGATGAATGAATGAGAGTATGAGTAGGCCTGGGTGATTGGATAAGTGCATGGTTAGTGCCTGGGTGATTGGATGAGTACATGAATATTGTCTGAGTGAATGCATGGGTGCATGGATACTGCGTAAATGAATGGTTGAGTTGAAGGATAGTGTCTGAGTGATTCAATTAGTGCATAGGCAGTACCTTAGTGAATACATGAGTGCATTCATAGTGACTGAGTGAATGGATGAGTGCATTCATAGTGCCTGGGAGATTGGATGAGTGCAAGAGCAATGCCTGGGTGATTCCCTAAGTGCATGGATAGTAACTGGATGAATGAACGAGAGTATGGGTAGTGCCTGGGTGATTGGATGAGTGTATGGGCAGTGACTGGGTGATTGGATGATTGCATGAGTACTGTCTGAGTGAATGCATGAGTGCATGGGTACTGCAAAAATGAATGGTTGAGTTGAAGGACAGTGTCTGAGTGATTCAATGAGTGCATAGGTAGTGCCTGAGTGATTGGATGAGTGCATGGGTAGTGCCTGAGTGAATGGATAAGTGGAAGTGTAGTGCCTGGCTCATTAGGTGAGTGCATGGGAAGTGTCTGTGTGCATGGATGAATCAATGGGTACTGCATCCTTGATTGCATTACTGCATGGACAGTGCCTGAGTGAATGGATGAGTGCATGGGTGGTTGCTGGATGAATGGATGAGTGCAATAGCAGTGCCTGGCTGATTGCATCAGTGCATGGATAGTACCTGGGTGAAAGAATAAGTGTATGGGTAGTGCCTGGGTGATTGGATGAGTGCATGCATAGTGCCTGGGAGATTGGATGAGTACAAAACCAGTGCCTAGGTGATTCCATGAGTGCATGGATAGTACCTGGATGAATGAATGAGAGTATGGGTAGTGCCTTGGTGATTTGATGAGTGCATGGGTAGTGCCTGGGTTATTGCATGAGTGTGTTAGTACTGTCTGAGTGAATGCATGAGTGCATGGGTACTGCGTATGTGAAAGGTTGAGTTGAAGGATAGTGTCTGAGTGATTCAATGAGTGCATGATTAATGCCTGGCTCATTGGGTGAGTGCATGAGTAGTGTCTCTGTGATTGGATGAATGAATGGGTACTGCCTCAATGATTGCATGACTGCATGGACAGTACCTGAGTGAATGGATGAGTGCATGGGTAGTTGCTGGATGAATGAGTGAGTGCAATAGCAGTGCCTTGGTGATTGTATAAGTGCATGGATAGTACCTGGGTGAATGCATGAGTGTATGGCTAGTGCCTGGGTGATTGGATGAGTGCATGCATAGTGCCTCGGAGATTGGATGAGTGCAAGAGCAGTGCCTGAGTGATTCCATGAGTGCATGGATAGTACCTGGATGAATGAATGAGAGTATGGGTAGTGCCTGGGTGATTGGATGAGTGCATGGAAAGTGCCTGGGTGATTGGAAGTGTACTGTCTTAGTGAATGCATGAGTGCATGGGTAGTGACTGAGTGAATGGATGAGTGCATGCATAGTGCCTGTGAGATTGGATGAGTGCAAGAGCAATGCCTGGGTGATTCCATGAGCCCATGGATAGTACATGGATGAATGAATGAGAGTATGGGTAGTACCTGGGTGATTGGATGAGTGCATGGGTAGTGCCTGGGTTATTGGATGAGTGCATGAGTACTATCTCAGTGAATGCATGAGTGCATGGGTACTGCATAAGTGAACGGTTGAGTTGAAGGATAGTGTCTGAGTGATTCAATCAGTGCATAGGTAGTGCCTGAGTGATTGGATGAATGCATGGGTACTGCTTGAGTAGTTCGTGGATGAATGGGTGAGAGCAAGAGTGGTGTCTGGGTGAGTACATGCGCAGTGTGTGAGTAAATGTATAAGTGCATGGGTAGTGCCTTAGTAAATAGTTGAGTACAGGGATACTGTGTGGGCGATTGCATGAGTGCATGGATAGTACCTGGGGGAATGAATGAGTGTATGGAAAGTCCCTGTGTGATTGGATGAGTGCATGCATAGTGTCTGTTTGGTTGCATGAGTGCATGGGTAGCCCCTGGGTAGTTTCATGAGTGCATAGGTAGTGCCTGGGTGAATAGAGGAGTGCATGGGTAGTGCCTGGGTGAATGGTTGAGTGTTTGGGTATTGCCTGGGTGGTTAGAACAGAGCAAGAGTAGTGTCTGGGTGATTGAATGAGTGCATTAGTAGTATCTGCATGATTGGATAGCTCTATGCATAGTGCGTGAATGAATGATTTACTGCAAGGATAGTGTTTGAATGATTGGATAAGTGCATGGCTTATGTCGTATAATGTAGATTCTATCCATTAAAACGTAGTCCTATTTGCTCAATAATATATCATAAAATACTTCTTCAAATGAGAAGACATATCATACGTCAAAACTGTCAAATTTTCGAATATAATAAAAAGCATTTTCAATACCCACCTGTTCTGTATGAGGATGAGAAACTAATACATACACCTTCTTGAACACAAATTTAGAGAACATGTGGTGTGAAACAGACGTATTCTAGTATGTGTAGGCTTCTACATGTATTCTAACACGTGTTGTGAATCTGTTGACTCTAACTTCAAAATTATGTAATTTATCATACAGGTGCACAAATCTTATCAGTTGTACTAGAGTATTGAGTCACAATAGCAGACATCTGTTATCTAAGTATGCGTCTGAAAAGTCCTTGGATAGAGATGTTGATAGACACCTGCCCTGTATAATGAGGAGTAAATAACTTGCAATAAAAGCAGTTTTATTGGTTTATGCACTTTTGTAAAAAGTAAGTCTAATACTTCTCCTCAGAAATATGATGATACTTTTCAAATAGTCTATAGGATGAACATTATTTATCTTAGAAACAGATAACATATAATTTAATTTAAAACATTTTACAGGCTATTATGGATATTATATTATGTATTCTTACCTTTCAAGTAATTTACATACATCACTCAGTAAAACTATTTTAGAGTAGTATTGTCCTAAACAGCATTAAAACTGTTTTCAAAGGCCGCGCAGGCCAAACTGGAAAAGTACACCTGGGATAATGGCCCCGGCACGGCCCAGAAGGGGGGCGAGGTTCCATCGGGGACTCAACAACCGGAAGTGTCCCTTATCAGAGCGGACATGCGCTCCATGAACACTAGACTGCAGGAGGTGGAAATCAAAGCGACCTCGCTGGTCACCGACACTTCCGACTTACCGCGGAGAGTAGACGATCTGCAAACCCTCACTGCGAAGCTGGAGACACAACTGGACGAATATGAAGGGCGCTCCCGGCGCAACAACGTTCGCATACTGGGGGTCCCGGAGAGAGCGGAAGAGCCCGCAGCTGACTTATTCATCGAAGAACTGGTCACTACCCAACTGAAACCAGCCAGGTTATCAAAAAATAATTCTGTTGAGAGGGCGTACCACATGCCAGGGGGAAGGCCGAAGCCGGGGGCCCCCCTCGGCTTATCGTCACCAGGATCTTCAATTACAGGGACAGAGATGTTATCCTCCAAGCATCTCGAGCCGCACCCCCGCTGGAGTTCCAGAACAGCAGGATCACCTTCTTCGCGGATTTTACCCTTAAAGTACAGCGACAGTGGCGTAGCTTCTTGGATGTCAAACGTGCACTCCGGGGAAAAAATGTAAAATACGCCATGTTATTCCCAGCCAAATTGAGGGTGGAATCGGAGGGGAGGGCCTTGTTCTTCACTACCCCTGAGGAGGCTTGGGACTGGAGCGGATGGACTACAAAGCGACGCCGACGAAGGTGCCCCATCAGAAGAACACATGTCAGCAGCTGGTGGCATTGGACAGACTGGTCTGTATTTCAATCCTTTTCTTGTGGGGAGCTGGCTCTGCCGCACGGGGCTGTTGGACGGGGCGGAAGCCATATCCTCGTACTTGTGGTAAACCATGCTTCAGGACTATGTGTTGGGGACCGACTTATATAATGTGTGATTGTCAATTGATGCTTGATCTGATGCAGGTGGGATCACAGTGCTCTAAGATTATTGATTATTCGTTACCTTCCATGTATGGAGCGGGTGCCCGGTTGGCAGCACGCACCTTCTAGTTTAAGGGGTGGGCGAAAGGCACTCTGCATGTTTGGGGTGGTGGGAGGTTTTATTTCCGCCATGCAGGGAGGCAGGGAGGGGGGTCGAGTTTGATACGTTGGGAGGGTTGGGTGCCTGTGCACAATGTCTCTCCGTTCATAACCATACTCAATGTGCCCCTTATGGGCTTTCGCTTGTGCTAGGCGGGGAGGGGGGGGATGTTTCATTTTGTTTAGTTTCTTGTTCAACAGGCATGACAAACTTGACTTCATTTGAAAACTGGCAACTACCATTCTCTGATTTTGGCGACACTGTATTGATGGGTGGTGGACTCACAGGTTTATCCCAAGACATAAACACTCGCGGGGATGCCCCCCATGGCAGACCATTCACACCTTGGACCATCGTTACAATGATTGCAAAAATGTCTCAAACAGTCCCATTGGGGGGCCTTGAGGGTGGTCAACTCGTGGTGGTTCAAACTAATCAAGGTTCACATAGAGTTGACTTCACTGAATCTGGTTGTGTAACTGAGCGGCTGCTATTTACATGTATAGGGCCCCCACTGTCCATTCTGGCTGACGTGGAGTGCCGGTGGTTTGGGCAAGACATACTTGCAGTGAATTTCGCGGGTTGCCTCATTAAAGTACCTACTTGCCATGGGATCGACACGAATAGCTGGATTTAAGCTGATGTCCTGGAACGTAAACGGTCTGGGAGATAAGATTAAACGGGGCATCTAATTGCAGTATATCAAAAGGCACTTGCCGGACGTAGTCCTGCTTCAAGAGACATACCTTTTGGGTAACGCATGCCAGGCGTTAACACGTTGGGGGTTCAAATTGGTGGCACACTCTGCTTTTGGCTCCGGTTCACGTGGTGTGGGGATACTCCTCCGTAAAAACTTTCCTATGACAATTGATCGCACAAAGACAGACATCCAGGGAAGATTTGTGACCGTCACCTGGTGCTGGGAAGGGCAAACACTCAATTTAGTGTCAACATATATCCTGCCTGGCCTTCAGGGTTTGGCCTTTAAAGACCTAGGCGACCTTTTGCTTTCATTACCGGAAGGGAGGCTCTTCATCGGGGGGACTTTAATTCCATTGTCTCGGACAGTCTAGACCGATCGCCCCCTAAGAGCCTACCGGCGACACGCACCCGGATCCATAATTTTCTGACAGCGTTAGGCCTCACAGATGCCTGGTGAGCGCTCCACCCTACAGACCAACATTACACGTATTACTCGGGGGCCCATCTTACTATGTCCCGAATAGACTACATAATCACACCGGCGGAACAACTGGGACAGATTAGAGAGATCACCCACCTAGCGCGAGGTATCTCGGACCACTCGCCCCTCTGGGCGCGGATCGAAGTGGGAGAGCCACAAATAGGTAGGACAGCCCCTATAAACCCCTGGTATTTTAAGGTCCCCAAGATACGTGAACGGATTGTCAGTGACACAGAGCACTACTTTCTTGAAAATCAAAATTCTGTAGACTCGGCGGTGGTGCATTGGGAGGCCTATAAAACTGTTATAAGAGGGACTGTCGTTTCCCAAATCGCCACCTCCAAGAGAGAGAAGCAGAAGGATCTGGTTCAACTGGAAACTGAAATATTACAAATAGAAAAAGCCTCCAGGTGACCGATTCTGACGGGATGAGACATGAACTGCGACTCAAGCAAAAAGAGTTTCTGGCGGTGGCCAACGATGCAGCCAAAACCCAACATAGAGCCACACAGTGTAGAATCTGCGAGCTGGACAACAAAGCAGGAAAGCTGCTCGCGTGGCTCGACCATAGAGAACAGGCGAATCGTATAGTGGTGGAACTAACCACGAGAACTGGTCACACGACCTCAGACCCGCAATCTATCGCTAACAAGTTCGCTGACCACTATAGAGACGTATACACCTCCAGAACAAAATATACTGAACTCGATGCACTTTCCATGCTCCATGATATCCCACTCCCGAGACTTTCCAACGCCGAAAAATGGGACTTAGATAGAGACTTAGAGCTCGCGGAGGTGGAGAAAGCTATTCATGACCTGAGTGGGGGAAAAGCCTCCGGCCCAAACGGCCTGCCGGTCGAATTATTCAAGTTGACCTCAAATAAAATCGCACCACATCTTATTAAAATGTTCCACGACAGTTAAGATGCAGGATTGCTCTCAGCAGACCAAAGATTGGCTAATATTGTGGTTATCCACAAGGAAGGAAAACCTAACCACCTTTGCTCATCCTAACGGCCCATATCACTACTAAATGCGGAGGCCAAGATTCTGGCCAAATTACAAGCCACCCGTTTATTAACAGTCATCACCAATCTTACACCCCGACCAGTCGGGCTTTATGCCAGCCAGAAACACGTCTCTCAACTTACGGAGACTTCATGGAGTGCTTGCGCGGGCCGACACTATTCTAGAAGATGCGGTGGTAGTGTCACTAGACGCGGCCATGGCATTTGACATGATCGAATGGCCATATATGTTCGCAGTATTGCGAAAACTAGGGTTCGGCCTGGTTTCCTGAGTTGGGTTCGCCTTCTCTACGCCACCCCATTGGCTCGGACAGTGCTCAACAATCGAGTGTCCCCCCATTTGAATTGGGAAGGGGCACCAGTCAGGGTTGCCCCCTCTCCCCACTGCTTTTCGCCCTCATGTTGGAAACTTTGGCGATGTGGATAAGCAAAGATTGGGTTATTAGGGGGTTGAAATGGGCAACAGACTGGGAGGACAGAATATCGCATTACGCCGATGGCATCTTATTATACCTAGCGTCGCCGGCGGCTTCTTTGAACCGAGCACTCCACATCTTTATTGTCTTTGGGGAATTTTCAGGCTATACCATTAACTGGTCTAAATCAGTCCTTTATGTTTTAAGCGGTAGTTCCCCAACTCTACCCAGAGGCTTTACCATTTCAACTGCTCCTATGGGCTTTAACTATCTGGGGATACATGTTTCCAAAGACTTGGCACTCTCTTACGATCAAAATCTCCTTCCCCCGTTACAGCGCCTTAAAAGTGATGTCATACATTGGAAATCGCTCCCTCTGTCTCTATTGGGAAGAGCCGCTTTGTTCAAAATGATGTCCCTTCCTCGTTTTCTCTATGCTCTTCAAAATGCACCACTCCCGATGAAACCAGAATATTTTACATCAATTGACTTCGCCCTTAGGGAGCTCCTTTGGGAGGGAAAAACTACACGGATATCCCTTCCCAAGCTCACAAGAGGGTGGTACGACGGAGGCATTGCACTCCCTGACATCAAAAGATATTATTGGGCAGCCCACCTTACTGCAGTTAACCACTGTACATATGGACCGCAGGACGACCCGGGTTTTAACATGGACAGGTGGCTGCTCCCCGGCGGGAGTTACAGGGGTGCAATATATGCAAATCCCTCTAGATTGAAACTAACGGGCCCACTAACCATTCAGCTGTGGTATGGCGGGCCGCCACACTGAGTCTGGGGTGGAATGACAGAATAACGCTGCCCACCCCACTCTGGGACACCGCCCAATTAGGGAATTTAAGAGTCACTAAAGGCTTTGACCGGTGGGATCTAATTGGCATATCCTCTGTCGGGGACCTGTGGAAGGAAGGAGGAGTAGTCTCCTTTGACCAGTTGAGAGACGAATATGAACTAGCTACCTCAGAACAATGCAGATATCTCCAAATCAGACATGCACTGGAAGCAGTAATACCCAGCGGTGAAACTCTGCCAGAGTCCTCACCATTAGAGGACAGAATACTAGACGGCCACCTTCCAGATAAGGCAATTTCCTTGATTTATAAAAAACTTATAAACAATGTACCTGACCCCCTCCTCTGACTCCGAGCTCACTGGGACCACAACGTAGCTGGACTGGATGATAGTGAATGGTTAGAAGCACTTGCATCTCCTAGAGAAACGGCTATCTCATCTAGGCTGAGGCTAGTCCAGCTCAAAATACTTCGTAGAATATACCACTCGGGGCCTACGTTGATGAAGATGGGCTTTAGGGTTGACGCTGATTGTATCAGGGGATGCGGGCAAGAAGGCACATTCATACATACACTCTGGGTGTGTTCAGTAATCCAGGGCTATTGGGCGAGGGTGACAAGTTGTATGACAGAAGTCATGGGGGTAACGACCAACTGTAATATCAAGCTATGTCTCCTAAATATCTGGGGCCCTACAGACTTAAGCACCAAAGAGAAACTATGGGTGTCACTGGGGATAATGGTCGCCAAGCGGAATATTGCAAAACTGTGGGGGGCGAGAGAAAAGCCGTCCCTGAGGCTCTGGGAGAACGATATGGATCATTGTATGCTTACCGAAAACACTGTATTTGTATCAAGAGGTTGCCCCAACAAGTGATCGCAGATATGGCAAAAAAGGAACACTTACAGAGGAGAGATCTGTGAACCACCGATGGACATACAAAGAGTGGACGTTGATTAGAAGTCACTAGGTCACAATACTGTATATTCTCCGCCCAGGCTGGGGATAGACTTTCAATGTGGATTGTTGCCAAATGCTGCACTGAATATAACAATGCCTGTAATTCGTTTTTCAAGTATAATTTGATTTCAATGAAAAGAACTGACAAAAAAAAACAGTTTTCAAACTTCAACAGTAGCTATTATAAAGAAGAAAAAGGAGAACTGTTATGTAAGGATAATATATTAGACAAATTATAATATTATATTTTTGAGAACACAACATAAATTTAGAATTAGATAGCATTTTCAGATTCCCTTTTTTGCTGTTCTCAGATTCCACTTAACTTCACCATACACAGTGATTTCAATGTAGCATCATCATTGAACAGCGGGGAAAAAACAATCAAATTGATTGTAGATAAAAAATCAGCATAGAACATCATTATCAATATGTGTAGCTATGCATTTTCCTATCTACACTTTGTTAGTCACTTCTGTCATCTACATTAACTCTATTATTTATCACAAATGCATTTTACAAAATGTACACTCTAATTTACATCAGGTACAACATAGACAACATTTACATAAACTATTTGCTTTTAAACACAATTTAGAAAATGGAATTTCAATTAACCCAAATGAATGATCAAATCACTATTTATAAACACTAATAGTTTGCAGTACTCTCTACTTTATGTTGACATCTTCCCCAATAGGCCGAATGATGTACTCAAAACTTTGGCTGCAGAAATAACTTATAAGAATTTCATAATTCATAAGGCAATCTAGCTTTGAATTCCAAGTGGGCATCATTGCAATGCGTCCATCCTTTTATTACACTTTAAATAAACAGTATAGTGTCCAGATGTTGTAGTTGGTCCACCATGGAAAATAATAGCCACTGATGTAAAAGTTCTTCCTGAAATAGATATTTGACTTCCTTTAAAATTTGTAATTTTTGTTTCCAATTTTCTGCCATTTGCTCTACCACGTTGTAACATTAAAATGAGAAATTTTCCAAATCTTTCTATATGTAATGTAGGCAACATCTTTGATCTACAATGTCACCATCTCATATCCTGATTTGCTGTTTTTATCATTTTGTTAAAAGGTACTGATATGCAGTCTGGTATTGATAAGTCTAGGAATCGTTATGTTTGTATTTGAGTGGTAGAAGTAAATGAACACTCTTCACACTTATGATCCCATCTGTAACTTAGTCCAAATAAGTTTTCAATGTGTATACCTTCATGCTCTAATACTCCAAGCATAAGCATTAGAAATTCTTGTGCATCTTGTTGTATGTTGAGAGTAAATGTCAATGAACCAGTACATATATCTAAAAGATGCCGAATGCTAGAAGCAATTTGCATTTTACTTCTGTCACTTACCAACTGTTAAAATACATGATGTAGTGCAGAATAAAATCTTTTTCACGATTTCCCATGATTTCATGATGAAGATGTGGTAGATGAAGCACACTATTCAGAATCACATTAGCATAGCAGTTGGTGCCTGATCTATTTTCCAACTGGCATCCTACAATGTTGTCAACACTTTCCATTTTTTGTTTCTTTACGCCTTTAAGTTTCTCTTCAATTGTTTTCTTTTTTTTTTAACCTCAGTTTCTCATATATGGGATATTCACCTTAATCAGAAGCATAAAATCTTCTTAAATGATTGTGCTCTCTTACACAATTTGCATTAGCACTAACCTTTTTTCTCATCAAAATCTATAAATACAAATTCGACAATGCAATGTATGCCATTCCCTCTTTGAACACCATACTTCCAATATTTTCAAAAGCTCTGTCTATACTTAAACCTTGACATTTATGAATAGTTACTGCATATGCTAGAGACAGAGAAAACTGTTGTCTGCAAACATACAAGTCTTTTACAAGCCAAAAAAGTACAACACAATGCCCATTCTGTCTTACCGCATGAATCTGATTAAATTTTATAATCAAAAATTATATTCCATGTTTATTTTGAAAATTTACAAAATCTACAACTTTTCCCATTGCTCCATTTACTAATCCTTCTTCTACATTCAAATTACGCTGCAAAATTACTTTACAGTTTTTACATATATGTAAAGTCTTTTCTAATCCTACAGTTTTAGATATAGACTTTTCCAAAGAATCTAATTTAGCCTGTAGTTTCTCAGTAAGAAGAATTGTCACTCCCTGGTGTTCAATTTTGTCAATAGCTTTAATTTCCACAATCTCTTGTTTTTCCAGTTTGAGAAGTTTTTGATTAAATGTAGAACACTCTTGCAGTGTAGGCATTAGGCAAACTATAGATTTGTTTTCTGCAAACATATTGTGCATTACTTCAGCTGCTTTTTCTCCAGTTGTAAACAAGTCAACTTTCTAGCTTGTTTTCCATGTTCCGTCAAGACACCAATTCTTATGTATTTAAGAATATTGCCATAATCTGCATCACCTGCTAGTCGCATATTCTTAACAAGTTCTTTAAATTCAAAGTGTAACCAAATATTTACATTACCAATACTTACCAAAGATTTCCTTGTGTTCTCAAGGAGAAGAGTTTTAAAAACAGGTTCTCCTTATACAGGAGTAAGTTGTTGTAAGTCTCCAAATACAATTAAATGTTTTCCTCCAAACAGTACATCGTATTCTGTTTTTAAAATCTGTTGCATTCTTGAGTGTACAAAGGCAAGCATTAAGTTTGAGACCATGCTCACCTCATCAATGATTAAAAGTTTCATTTTCTTCAGTATTCTTGAGACTTCATAACAAGCTTCTCCAGATAGCTTCTTATATTCTAATTTATTATCATGTTCAACAGGTAGCATAAGTAATCGATGTAAAGTATTACCTTTAATGTTGCGTGCTGTTAATCCAGTTGGAGCTGTTACAACACAAGATAAATGTGATTCAGTAGTTTTGTGTAGTTAACTGGTCAAAACTTTAATTAAGAAACTTTTCCCTGTTCCAGCTTGACCACTGATGTACATCAGAATGGGTTTAAATGATGAACATTGGCATTCTTTTTTTCATGCAGCAAACCATCATGTACCTGTTGTTTTGCTTGTAGCTATATTTCTTTTTGTTCAGTATTTGAGTTGTTCCTCTAACTTTTCCAACTGAATAATATCCTGTTGTGCTTGTTGCATTGCAGTTTCTACCTCATTCATGGCTATCACTGCTTCATTTACAATAATTGGTTGTCCTAGTGGATCGTGACTCAGTGGGCCAGAACTTTGACTGCCTTGTGAACTTTCTCTAGCTATTTCAGCTGCAATAGTAGTTTCTTGTTCAATCTCATCATTTAACATTTGTAGATAAGTTGGAAAAATTATGCACTGAATGTTGTCTTTTGTTGCATTAAAAGAATCTTCATAGCAGTCAAAATCTCCAAGTAATTCTGTTTCACTGCGCCAAGGCTTGAACAGTTGCAGAAGTACTAAATAGAAAAATTACCTCTTATCTGCACTATCACAAGTCAGTTTTCTGTGATTAATAAGATTCCCTTTGACATGTTTCACTAGACATCCATCACTTCCAATTACTGCATATCTTTCTTCTTTTATATATTTTCTCTAACACTATTTTTAAACGCATAGTGCTGAAGTATTTCATACAGACATAGGTTTTCAAGATGTGGACTCCTTTTGGGATAGTATGTATCCAACATATTAGTTTTAACAATAGAAGTACTTTCTGGTTCATACCGTGCTAAGTATTCGATTTCTTGTAAAGATTTCAAAACTCTATTTCGTGTGGAGGCAAGACCTAGACTTACCCAAATGATTCCTCTTGACTTTAAATATAAGCTGGCTGAGCTCAAATGATCCGAACATTCATAGGATCCAATCTCTGTATGCAAAAGTATTTTCAAGCTGAAGCTGTACAATTTCTTGCTAAGACTTTTCCCTGCTGAAATTTCTTCCCACATTTCTTTCATCTCTGTCTTTTCAGATTTTGTGATATATGATTTAACATAGCGAGCAACAGCAATTGAATTATCTGCAACATACTTAATATATCCATGTTTGCTTTCCACATTTTACAAATATCTGGATTGTAGTCATTAATCTACTTTGAAGCTTCTGTTCTTTTTAAGCTGTATGTATTCTTCGGAGATTTCCGAGTTATTGTATGTCTTACTGCTAACAAAAAACTATTTATTTTTCCTTTAGAAATTGTAGGACGTGGTAATCCAAAACGACATTTTGTATAATATTTCCCTTTACACTTGTATTTTCGTCGGCAATATTTCCCACATTGATGACTTTGAAAGCGTAAAACTTGTTGTCTCAAGCTCTTTTCTCCTCCATCTCTTGGAATGGCACATGTAACATACTGTTCGATGAAAGACAAAACAGTTTCATCACTATCGGTTCCAAATTTTGGTGCATTCTTTATCCATAACAGCATGTGTATATGAGGAGCACCTCTGGCTTGGTACTCTTTTCGCCAAAAGAAATCAATTACTTCTCCAAGAGGTGGAAGGTTTTTATTGCAGATAAATGACATCATACTTTCAAACCTATAGTTAAAATACCTGCACACATTTACAGGATCCAAGGAACAGAGTTCTCCAGCTGTCTTAAATTCAATGTTTTTAACATTTGAATTTGCTTCTCGTAGAAATTCAAGTAAATCTTCCCACGCATATTCAGCACAACTAAGGGGCCGATTCTGATCTCGCTGGGATCCGGAGGGGTTCCCGACCGACCGACTCGTACTCCGGGGCTCTGAGTGCCCGAGTACGATGCGAACAAGCGCTGACGGACACGGGTCGCTCGGAGCCCCATTGAAATTAATGGGAGCCTGTTGTACGACGCGTACATAGGCTCCCATTGACGAAAAAGGTACGTTGCGCACAAGGGCACCCCCTGTAGTGGGGACGCATCTGTGCCACCCGCACCGTACATGCAGGTGTAAGGGGGACCCTTGGGTCCCCCCTGTGATCGACTCGTAAGGCTACGGCTGAAGGGGGGTCCAGCGCGGACCCCCGAAGTCTGCTTCCCGGAGCGTTTACTTGTCGGTGGCTCCGACTCGATCCGGCCGTCCGGATCGTGCATCGTACTGGCTCGGTCGGAAATCGCCTCCAGTGCACGGCACGGTTTGCCTACGGACGAGACGTACGGAGCGGGTCAGACCCGGAACGATTCGGTCGGCGATTTCGCATTTCTCACATCGTACTTGCTCACTCGTCCAGCTGGATGGGTCGGTCGGAAAACACACGTACGGCTCGTACTTTTTCCAGCCGGATCGCGTTCGGAGCCCTTCCGAGCGAGATCGGAATTGGCCCCTAAGTGTTACAAAGCATGTAGGTGTACCTAAGTTTCTTAACATGCATTTAAGTTCACCATGACGATGATACCAATATTCATTGGTACCATGTTGACACTCCATCAACTTATTTAACTGAGATTCAAAATTTTCATCTCTTTGTTGAACTTTGTCCATGAACTCTTTTGCAGAAACATGTTGAAGATGAACACCTGTTTTTAATATGTGGTTCACTGCATATAAAAGTGCAGACAAATCGCTTTCAAACAGAAGGTGAAGTATATATGCAATGCACTGTCGCAATCTTGGATCTTCAGAGTACAATCTTGTTGATCGGTATTCTGAAGCTGGAATCCATACAGCTCGGTCATCAAATTGTCCACCTTCTCCAGTGGGGAATAGGTGTGGAAAACAACAAGGTTCTAAACTTTTTTCCGATACACTCATGGGAGTTCACTTTGCTTCCTTCATTTGAAATAATTCAATACTGTTTCCTATAATTTCTTTCGGATGCAGAGGATGTATAGTATAATGTTCATAAATCTCTTCACTCCTGGACTTGTCCACTTTTTCTATTTGGCCACTTGACATTACAGTTTCATTTTCTATGCATATTTCTTCTTCTTCAACATTTACATTCTTTTGAAAAATATTATTCTGTACCAGGTACAATGTAGCCTTTTGAAGTTTATTAACATCTACAAACTCTTGCCAGATTTTTTGACTCTTTGTTGGTACACCATTTACTAGAATAACTACTGGCTCATTTTCCTCCCTGTCTACACCAACAGTTTCAGTGTTTTTCTTAAAATCTTAAGGTAAGTGCACAACTCTTCCGGTCAGAGGTCTTTGTAAATCTGTTGGTGGCAGCTTACCTGTTTTAGGCTCCATACGAACTATGGCCTGAAATGGGTGTACAGATTAATAAGAATAGACTCATATGCATTTAAATCTGACAGTTCCTGAGTAATAAGTATCAACTCTAACTTGTTATGTGCTTCTCTAGCTGACATTTTGTTTTCTTCTAATTTGTTGTAACAGTATTTACACATAACTTGATCAGTAACCAACTCAAACTGACCTTCTACCAACAAATAAACACCAAATTGCTGCCACTTATCATTGTTTTCCTTTTCACTTTTTAAATATAAATCAACATTCCTAGTTTGACTTCTATAGTGAGTACGTCGACAACAAATACAAATATAGTTTGGTTTTTCATATGAAACTGTCTTAAACTTTGTAATTTCTTCTGCAAACTCATCAATACTAATCTGTTTCCTGTGTTCTTCAACACCTACACTTATCAAACTCTCACTTTGTCTACACTCAACTTCTGAACCAAAAAAACGAAACTGTATATCATCACAAATGTTTTGTACATATGATACCGAACCGTGCAAAAGAGCTGTGTTAATTTCACTTAAACATAATGCAGGAGTTTTTACATAGTAGAGTCTCTTTACTAACTTCCTCATTTCAGAGTGGTGTACAGCTGACATTCTTAAATGATGAAAAGTACTTTGGCACACTTTTCTTGAAAGCCAAGCTAGACAATGACCTTGCAAATTACTATATTTTCTTATTTTACATGGATCTAATCCTTGTAACATCTTAATCTTCTTTTTAACACTTTTTTTGCATATTCTCGAAAACAAATTCGTAATATGTCAATAGATTCCTGTCAAATACTGCAAATACTGCTAAAATCCAAGTTATATGCAGGAGCTTGTGTACGCCTCCCTTCAACTTCTTCAGCTATTACTTCTTCCACATTCCTAGGAACCATTTCTTCTTTTGGAATGGGAGAACCATCTTTCATCTCATAGCATCGACCACTAGTATCAACTGCATGTACTAATGTGTTCTCTTGAAAATAGCTTTCTTTATTAAAGAATGGCTCAGTACTGGAAGTGTGCTTCCATTTACCAGTAAAGGTTTTACAAAAGTTACTTCTATTAACAAGTCTTTTTCTTTTCTCCTTCATAAACACCATTGTTTTGTCCAATGTTCTCATTCTCTTCAATATTAATATAAATAATTTTCGTTTCAATTCAAAAGCACTATCTACCACACTTTTAATGTATTGTTTTTTATACGCTACTGATCTTTTAAAATATTTTTTACATTCTTGTAATAAATTATGAATTACTCTACTTCTAAACATTCTTGTACGTATTTCTTTATACTGTTTTGTACTGTAATGTGTTGTTTTCCCATTAACTAATGTTTTTTACCATGAAAATTCTTCTTTTCCTTCTGACTTGTATAACTTTTCTTTTCTTTTTCATTGTTATTGACTTTTTAAAATCTCTCTACAACTGTTTTAAGAAACTGTTTAGTGCTCTTACCAGAAGAGTTTTAATCCTGTGTAACGTTTTGATCTTTTTCTAATGTACTCTTTTCCTTAAGTAGTACTGGTTTCTTTGTTCTCTTCTCTTTTCATATGTTCTTGCAATCTTCAATTTGTGTTTGAAATAAAATACATTTCTAAAAAACAAAGAACAGTTTCAATAGTTTGTTACATCAATTAACAATTTTAAATTAATTACATATCAATATTCATAATAACCAATAAGCAATTACTTACAATTATATTGCTATTCTATTCATAACAAATAAAAATGTACGATAACTAAGTATTCACTTTTGCAAAGCTCTAAAAGCTTGAAAGTCTGGAGAAAAACATTTTAACCTTCTTAAGCTAGCATCTTCAGATGCATAACACGTGAGAATACATGTACAAGTACACACATACCTCAGTCACTACAGCTTTCAGACCTTTAAACTTGACAGACTGCACTTCCAATTTCAAATAGACACCTAAATTGATACAGCCTAGTTCTAGTGTACTTTTCCACAGACTCATACGAAATAGCCTAATCACTAATCCCTCTGCTAACATGTCTTAAACCTCACTTTTCTCTTGCAGCTTCACTATTCACCAACTGCTCAGAATGTTGGGCCTATCCAACTTTAAAACAGCAATCATTCCCATGTCACTGTTGTAAGTCTCAACATGTTTCTGAAGGCATGCATGCATTTGTCTGTGCCTTTTGCTAGTGACATGATACATAACAAGAAACATACAAATACTTGAATGCCTGTGTTTCAGACCGCATGCTTTCTAAATTTGTATACAAGAAGGTGTATCCTCATAAAACAGTGCACGTGGGTGTTCAATAGTCTATTTGAGGAGACGCAAAGAGAAGCAAGAGAGGTACAGAAAGAATCAAGAGAAGTACAGAAAGAAGAGAGGTGCAAAAAGAAGCAAGAGAGGTGCATAAAAACGTAAGAGAAGTGCAGAAACAAGCAAGACAGGTGCAGAAAGAAGAGAGTGAGTTGCTGAAAGAGGCAAGTGAGGTGCCGAAAGAGGCAAGAGAGGTGCAGAAAGAAGCAAGAGAGGTGCTGAAAGAAGCATGAGAGGTACAGAAAGACGAAGAGAGGTACAGAAAGAAACAAGGGAGGTACAGAAAAACGCAAGAGAAGTGGAGAAAGAACTAAGAGAGGTGCAGAAAGAAGCAAGAGAGGTGCAGAAAGAAGGAACAGAGGTGCAGGCAATAGAAGTGGAGAAAGAGACAAGAGAAGTGCAGAAAGAGATCAAAGACATACAGAAATAAGCAAGTAAGGTAAACAAAGAAGAAGCAATGTGCAGAAAGAGGCAACAAAGGTGCAGAAAGAGGCAAGAGAAGGGCAGAAAGAAGCATTCATGGATGTTTCTGTGCCTTTTGCTACTGACATGATACATAAAAAAACATACAAATAGTTGAATACCTGTGTTTCAGACCTCATGCTCTATAGATTTGTGCAGAAGAAGGTGTATGTATTCCTTTCTGCTTATAACACAGGGCACATTGGTTTTGAATAGTCTATTTCAGTTGCTCTATAAGTACTTCATATGTAACACATGTATGCTGGTGCAAGCAAATAACAGAGCAGAACTGAGAAGATGTGTCCATCTGTAGGAGAAGCTACCAGTTATTTAAGCTAGCATCTTCAGATGCATAACACACATGAGACTACATGTACAAGTAGACACATACCTCAGTCACGAGAGCACGCAGACCTTTCAACTTGATAGACTGCACATCCCATTTCAAATAATCATCTAAATTTATACAGCCTAGTTCTAGTGTACTTTTCCAGACTCATACAAAATAGCCTAGTCACTAATCCCTCTGCTAACATGTCTTAAACCTCACTTTTCTCTTGCAGCTTCACTATTCACCAACTGCTCAGAATGTTGGGCCTATCCAAATTTAAAACAACAATCCTTCCCATGTCACTGATGTAAGTCTCACCATGTTTCTGAAGGCATGCATGCCTTTGTCTGTGCCTTTTGCTTGTGACATGATACATAAAAAGAAACATACAAATACTTGAATACCTGTGTTTCAGACTGCATGCTTCCTAAATTTGTATACAAGAAGGTGTATCCTCAAAAAACAGGGCATGTGGGTGTTCAATAGTCTATTTGAGGAGACACAAAGAGAAGCAAGAGAGGTACAGAAAGAAGCAAGAGAAGTACAGAAAGAGGAAGAGAGGTGCAGAAAGAAGCAAGAGAGGTGCATAAAAACGCAAGAGAAGTGCAGAAACAAGCAAGACAGGTGCAGAAAGAAGAGAGTGACTTGCATAAAGAGGCAAGTGAGGTGCCAAAAGAGGCAAGAGAGGTGCAGAAATAAGCAAGAGGGATGCAGAACGAAGCAAGAGAGGTACAGAAAGATGAAGAGAGGTACAGAAAGAAACAAGGGAGGTACAGAAAAACACAAGAGAAGTGGAGAAAGAACTAAGAGAGCTGCAGAAAGAAGCAAGAGAGGTGCAGAAAGAAGGAACAGAGGTGCAGGTGATAGAAGTGGAGAAAGAGGCAAGAGAAGTGCAGAAAGAGATCAAATAAGCAAGAAAGGTGAACAACGAAAAAGACATGTGCAGAAAGAGGCAACAGAGGTGCAGAAAGAGACAAGAGAAGTGCAGAAAGAAGCATTCATGGATGTTTCTGTGCCTTTTGCTAGTGACATGATACAAAAAAATAAACATACAAATAGTTGAATACCTGTCTTTCAGACCTCATGCTCTATAGATTTGTGCAGAAGAAGGTGTATGTATTCCTTTCTGCTTATAAAACAGGCCACGTGGGTTTTGAATAGTCTATTTTAGTGGCTCTATAACAACTTCATATGTAACACATGTATGCTGGTGCAAGCAAATAACAGAGCAGAGCTGAGAAGATTTGTCCATCTGTAGGAGAAGCTACCAGTTAATTAAGCTAGCATCTTCAGATGCATAACACATGTGAGACTACATGTACAAGTAGACACATACCTCAGTCACGAGAGCACGCAGACCTTTCAACTTGATAGACTGCACATCCCATTTCAAATAGTCATCTAAATTTATACAACCTCATTCAAGTGTACCTTTCCACAGACTCATACAAAATAGCCTAATCACTAATCCCTCTGCTAACATGTCTTAAACCTCACTTTTCTCTTGCAGCTTCACCATTCTCCAACTGCTCAGAATGTTGGGCCTATCCAAATTTAAAACAGCAATCCTTCCCATGTCACTGTTGTAAGTCTCACCATGTTTCTGAAGCTATGCATGCATGTGTCTTTGGATTTTGATAGTGTCATGATACATAAACAAAAACATATAAATAGTTGAATACCTGTGTTTCAGATGGCATGCTCTCTAAATTTGTATAGAAGAAGCTGTATGCATTCCTTTCTGCTCATAAAACAGTGCACATGTCTATTGAATAGTCTATGTGAGGGGCTCTATTCCACATACATGCGTAAGACATGTCTTCTGGTGCGAGCAAATGAAAGAGTAGAACTGAGAAGATGTATCCACCTGTAGGAGAAGCTACCAGCTTTTAAGCTAGCTTCTACAGATGCATAACACATGTGAGACTACATGTACAAGTAGACACATACCTCAGTCACGAGAGCATGCAGACCTTTAAACTTGAAAGACTACACCTTCCATATCAAGCACACTCCTAAATTTATATGGCCTAGCTCAAGTGTACCTTTCAACAGACTCATACGAAATAGCCTCATCACTAATCCCTCTGCCAACATGTCTTAAACCTCACTTTTCTCTTGCAGCTTTACTATTCACCAACTGCTCAGAATGTTGGGCCTACCCAAATTTAAAAAGACAATCCTTCCCATGTCACTGTTGTAAGTCTCACCATGTTTCTGAAGCCATGCATACATGTTTCTGTGCCTTCTGCTAGTGACAAGATATAAAAAACAAACATACAAATACTTGAATACATGTTTTTCAGACCGCATGCTCTCTAAATTTGTGTACAAGAAGGTGTATGTATTAGTTTCTGCTGATAAAAGAGGGCAAGTGGGTGTTCAATAGTCTATTTAAGGGGACTCAAAGAGAAGCAAGAGAGGTACAGAAAGAAGCAAGAGAGGTACAGAAAGAAGCAAGAGAGGTACAGAAAGAAGCAAGAGAGGTGTAGAAAGAAGCAAGAGAGGTGTCAAAACGTAAGAGAAGTGCAGAAAGAACTAAGAGAGCTGCAGAAAGAAGCAAAAAAAGGTACAGAAAGTAGCAAGACAGGTGCAGAAAGAAGAAAGACAGTTGCAAAAAGAAGCAAGAGAGGTGCATAAAGAAGCAAGAGAGGTGCAGAAAGAGGCAAGAGAGGTGCAGAAAGAAACAAGAGAAATGCAGAAAGAGGCAAGAGAAGTGCAGAAAAAGAAAGAAAGCTGCAGAAAGAAGCAAGAGAAGTGCAGAAAGAAGCAAGAGAGGAGCAGAAAGAAGCAAGAGAAGTAATAAAACAGGCATGAGAGGTACAGAAAGAAGCAAGAGAGGTGCAAAAAGAGGCAAAAGAAGTACAGAAAGAGGCAAGAGAGGTACAGAAAGAGGCAAGAGAAGTACAGAAAGAAGCAAGAGAACTACAGAAAGAGGAAGAAAGGTGCAGAAAGAGGAAGAAAGGCGCAGTAAGAAGCAAGAGAAGTGCAGAAAGTAGCAAGAGAAGTACAGAAAGAAGTAAGTGAGGTGCAGAAAGAAGCAAGAGAGGTGCAGAAAGAAGCAGGAGAGGTACAGAAAGAAGCAAGAGAGATGCAGAAAGAAACAAGTGAGGTGCAGAAAGAAGCAAGAGAGGTGCAGAAAGAGGCAAGAGAGGTACAGAAATATGCAACTGAGATGCAGAAAGAGGCAAGAGAGGTGCAGAAAGAGGCAAGAGAAGTGCAGAAAGAGGAAGAAAGGTGTTGAAAGAGGTGGAAAGGTGCATAAAGAGGAAGAAAGGTACAGAAAGAAGCAAGAGAAGTGCAGAAAGAAGCAAGAGAGGTGCAGAAAGAAGCAAGAGAGGTGCAGAAAGAGGAAGCAAGGTGTCAAAAGAGGAAGAAAGGCACAGAAAGAAGAAGAAAGGTACAGAAAGAAGAACGAGAAGTGCAGAAAGAAGCAAAGAGGTGCAGAAAGAAGCAAGAGAGGTGCAGAAAGAAGAGAGTGAGGTGCAGAAAGAGGCAAGTGAGGTGCAGAAAGAGGCAAGAGAGGTGTGAAAAAGAAGCAAGAGAGGGCCTGAAAGAAGCAAGAAAGGTGCAGAAAGAGGAAGAAAGGCGCAGAAAGAGGCAAGAGAGGTGAAGAAAGAGGCAAGAGAAGTACAGAAAGAAGCAAGAGATGTGCAGGAAGAAGAGAGTGAGGTATAGAAAGAGGCAAGAGAGGTGCAGAAAGAGGCAAGAGACGTACAGAAAGAAGCAAGAGAAATGCAGAAAGAGGCAAGAGAAGTGCAGAAAGAGGAAGAAATGTGCAGAAAGAAGCAATAGAAGTACAGAAGGAAACAAGAGAGGCACAGAAAGAAGCAATAGAAGTGATGAAAGAGGCAAAAGAGGTGCAGAAAGAAGCAAGAGAGGTGCAAAAAGAGGAATGAGAGGTGCAGAAAGAGACAATAGAGGTGCAGAAAGAGGAAGAAAGGGGCTGAAAGAGGCAAGGAAAGTGCAGAAACAGGCTAGAGAGGTGCAGAAGAAAGAAGCAAGAGAGGTGCAGAAAGAAGCAAGAGAGGTGAAGAAAGAAGGGAGGTGCAGAAAGAGGAAGAGATGTGCAGAAAGGGGCAAGAGAAGTGCAGAAAGAGCAAGAAAGGTGCAGAAAGAAGCAAGATAAGTACAGAAAGAGGCAAGAGAAGTGCAGAAAGAGGAAGAAATGTGCAGAAAGAAGCAAGAGAAATGCAGAAAGAGGCAAGAGAGGTGCAGAAAGAAGCAAGAGTGGTTTACGCACCATTAGTAAAAACTTAACACCAACATTTAGCAATAAGTAACAGGTGACCATTCCAGCTTTGCAAAGGGCCTTCTACCACGCTGTAACACTTGTCGCTGCATTTTTTTAAATGTTTGAGCCGTTTGAGCTAGAAACAAGGTTTTTTTTTTGTTCAAATCTGCAGATTATGCGGCAGATGATATATTATGTGGCAAATGCAGAAAATGTATAATTATGCAAAAATCGGCGCTGCCGAACAGTCGCGTAATTCCAGTGGCCCTGCTCATACCTCTGACTAGGTCCAAAAGTGCTCCTCCATGGTTTCTTCTTTTTTTTGTGTCTCATTGAGTTTATAGTTTAGCTTCTATGGAAACGAGGAAGACTAAACCTGAGGTTAGCACTCCACAACACAGACTACCATACCAAATAATTACTCTCTATAGCACATAATCCCTCTCCACATAATTCCTATATGCTAAATACCATATACTTTCTTTCCACATAATTTTACTGCACAACATACCACATAATTCCACTACACACAACGTACATCCACTCCACTCCCAAAAAAATTAGTAAAAAACTTTTACATTTACAGCACCAATATCTCTAACTCTTGCAAATACGAGACCTATTGTATTGCAAATGCTTGTTTAACTAGTAGTCGCGTTTGCAGAGTGGTGGAGAAAGGGGGCTGGGCCTCCAACCAGCGCTCAGGAATTCTGATGCGTAGGACTTACAGGAGGTACCAGGAGGGCTTCTAGGCCCCCAAAGTCCCTCAGGAGTAAAGTGGACTTCATCCCCCAACCAGTAGTGTGCTACGAGGCGTGTTTGCAGAGTGGTGGAGAAAGGAGGCATGGCCTCCAGAGACCTCTTAGCAATCCCACTGTGTGAGACTTGCTGGAGGTAACAGGAGGGGTAGTTGGCCCCCAAGGACATCCTTGGGGCCCAACTACCCCACCTATTACCTCCAGTAAGTCTCACACAGCATGATTGATAAGTTCTGCTAGCCCCCCTTGCCCACCACTCTGCAAACGCACTTCCTGGCATGCTTTTGGTTGGGGAATAAAGTCCCCTACACTGCTGGGGGTCCTTAGGGGCAAACTAGCCTACCTGTTACCTCCAGTAAGCCAGTAAGCCCCACACAGTGGGACTGCTGAGAGGTGGTCACAGGCCATGCCCCCTTTCTCCACCACTCCACAAACGCACCTCCTGGTGCACTCTTGGTTGGGGGATGAAGTCCCCTTGCCTCTTGAGGGACCCTGGGGGCCAACTAGCCCTCCTGTTACCTCCAGTAAGCCCCACACAGCTGGATTGCTGAGAGATAGTCAGAGGGCACGCCCCCTTTTTACACCACTCTGCAAATGCGCATCCTGGTGCACTGCTGCTTGGGGGATGAAGTCCACTCTAGTCCTGAGGTCCACAGGACACAAGGGGACCTCATCACCCCAGCACCAGTGCGCCAAGAGGCGTGTTTGCAGAGTGGTGTAAAAAGGGGCATCGCCTCCTACCACCTCTCAGCAATCCCACTATGTGGGCCTTACTGGAGGTAACAGGGGGGCTAGTTGGCCCCTAAGAACCCTCAGTAGAGACGGGGACTTCATCCCCCAAATAAGAGCGCACCAGGAGGCACGTTTACAGGGTAGAGGTAAAGGGGGCAGGGCTTCTGGCAAGTTGCTGGTTCCTCTATTGTTTTTTTATTTAGGAAAGGGACTCCATCTCCCAGAGCTTGGTCCCCTGGGCTGGGCCTTTGTTTTCTTTTTATTTTAAATAGGAGGGGGGCCGAGCAGCTGAGTCACAAGATGGCTGCCAACACTTCCTGGTTTGAAGTGTTGGCAGCCACTCAGATCTCAGGCTCGAGATAGGGAGGGTTTGCGGATCCTTCGCAGGGATATATGGATATCTGTAAATATGTAAATTTCTCAGGAATTACTGAACGGATTTACACCATTTAACAAAAGAACGCTTTCTGAACCAAGAGCTATCTTTTTGCCAAATTTGGTGTAATTCCGTTCAGCAGTTCGGGCTATAGCGCGTCTAAAGTTTCCTATGGAAATTAACATGGAGAAAATGCATTTTGGGACCCACACTTTTTTCTCGGCCCTCAATTGACGAATCACCCCGAAACATTCAACACAGAAGCTGAAGTGAGCAGGCCATTAGTTTAGAAAATTTTGCAAAGATCCCTCAAACGGCGCCAAAGATATTGGCAAATTAAAAAACGTTTTTCCTATGTAAACTAGGTCCTTACTATAACTATTTACTGGCGACCGACAATAGGTAACATATATATATATATATATATATTATCTACTGGCGGTCGCCAGTAGATAGTTATAGTTAAAACCTATTATCCATAGGAAATCCGCGACATTCTATTTGAAATAACGTTGGCGCCGGTTGACGAATCTTCGCGAAAGTTTCCAACTTGTTGGGGCGCTCCGGTCCGCTCCTATCCTGAAAGTCTCGGGTGATACGTCAAGCGGGGGCCGAGAAAAAGGGGGTCCCAAAACGCGTTTTCCCCATTCATTTTTCCATAGGAACCTTTAGTCGCAGCTACAGCCCGAACTGCTGAACGGAATTACACCAAATTTGGCAAAGAGGTAGCCCTTGGTTCAGTGTCGTGCCTTTTGCTTAAATGGTGTAAATCCGTTCAGTAGTTCCTGAGAAAATCAAAAGTAAAGTCACATATATATCTGGGCGGAGCCTAACCACACATGTCATCGTGAGATCTGATTGGCTGTCAGCACTTCATCCTGGAATTGCTGGCAGCCATCTTGGGACCAATATAAATGATAGTACCTCATTGAAATGCATTGTAGTGAATAGAAGATTTTGAGGGTCACCAAAAGGAGAACTATAAAGGGTGATAACAGGCTTTAGTTACATTAGAATTTATTTGTTGATGGTACCATACTAATTTTAGGAATTGTGGTGTATTCTAAGGTGATTTTACCATGTGAAAAACCTTCTGCTGGGATATCATGAATCATGTTTGAGAGAACACTATTTTCTCATGCTTGTCCCATGGAGGTTTGGAAGGTGCTCCAGAAGCTAAAATGAGAGCATATTTTCTGTAAATTCACATTATCTTTCTCACTCATGTGAGAATGAAGTCTGACATTCTCAGTAAAACATGTACATCCAACAAGGGCAGAGACTGTCAGTTGATTCCTTTGTGTTCTACTGCAGCTTCCCAGAGTGTTCTAAAGAACAACTAGAGTGCTAACAGCCTTACTTATGACAAAAGTATGGCACACCTGAAGCCATCTTGATTGGAATAAACTGGTAACACTTAAACAATTTAATTTAAAAAGGAACAAAATGATGGGGTTCATTTTGTCATAGAAATTATGGTTAGTGCTGTAGAAAGAAAAATTAGGACATGTTTCAAGTGTGATCTCAAATATCTTCCTGTTATATTTCAACAGGAGCAGCCTGCCAGTTGATGCCTTTGTGTTCTACTGCAGCTTCCCAGAGTGTTCTAAAGAACAACTAGAGCGCTAACAGCCTTACTTATGACAAAAGTATGGCACACCTGAAGCCATCTTGATTGGAATAAACTGGTAACACTTAAAACATTTAATTTAAAAAGGAACAAAATGATGGGGTTCATTTTGTCATAGAAATTATGGTTAGTGCTGTAGAAAGAAAAATTAGGACATATTTCAAGTGTGATCTCAAATATCTTCCTGTTATATTTCAACAGGAGCAGCCTGCCAGTTGATGCCTTTGTGTTCTACTGCAGCTTCCCAGAGTGTTCTAAAGAACAACTAGAGCGCTAACAGCCTTACTTATGACAAAAGTATGGCACACCTGAAGCCATCTTGATTGGAATAAACCAGTAACACTTAAAACATTTAATTTAAAAAGGAACAAAATGAGGGGTTCTTTTTGAAATAGAAATTATGGTTAGTGCTGCAGAAAGAAAAATTAGGGCATGTTTTAAGTGAGATCTCAAATCCTCTTCTATTTCATTAGAAAATTCTGACATGCAGACTGAAACAATCACTTTCAATACCAGCAGTAGACTTCCAGTTAACTCCCTGGTGAGCAGTAGCTTTACTCCAGTGATCTAATGAGCAACTAGAGTGCTAACATTCTGAATTTATGGCAGATGTGAGACATCTGAATGCCCTCTTGATGGAATCAAAGTAAAAACTGAAAGCATTTCCTGCTGAGGAGACTGCAGTAAATGAAGAAATTAGGAAACTTCATAACAAAGAAGTCTTCCAAGATGGCCACCAGTGAAAAAAGAGCCCAAATGTAGCACAAATATTACCCAGATGTAGCCCACATATAGCCCAATGACAAAAGTGTGCAAAACACTTTTATTTTTAGTTTTTTTGCAATTTATTGTAGTGCAGACTGGTCAGGTATTGGAGCATTGCATCTTAAAACATGACCCCCCTACACTACAAAAACACCACTGCACTACCTTAAACCCTAAAACACTACCCCCAGCACGACCCCCTACACTACACAAGCACCACTGCACTATCCTAAACCCTAAAACACTACCCCCAGCACGACCCCCTATACTACCCAAACACCACTGCACTAACCTAAATCCTAAAACACTACCACCAGCACGACCCCCTACACTACCCAAACACCACTGCACTACCCTAAAACATGACCCCCTACACTACACAAACACCACTGCACTACCCTAAACCCTAAAACACTACCCCCAGCACGACCCCCTACACTACACAAACACCACTGCACTACCCTAAACCCTAAAACACTACCCCCAGCACGACCCCCTACACTACCCAAACACCACTGCACTAACCTAAATCCTAAAACACTACCCCCAGCACGACCCCCTACACTACCCAAACACCACTGCACTACCCTAAAATATGACCCCCTACACTACACAAACACCACTGCACTACCCTAAACCCTAAAACACTACCCCCAGCACGACCCCCTACACTACACAAGCACCACTGCACTACCCTAAACCCTAAAACACTACCCCCAGCAAGACCCCTACACTGCCCGAACACCACTGCACTGCCCTAAACCCTGAAACACCAGCCCCTGCATGACCCCCTACACTGCCCGAACAACACTGCACTGCCCTAAACCCTGAAACACCACCCCTAGCACGACCCCCTACACTGCCCGAACACCACTGCACTGCCCTAAACCCTGAAACACCACCCCGTTCACGACCCCCTACACTGCCCGAACACCACTGCACTGCCCTAAACCCTGAAACACCACCCTCAGCATGATCCCCTACACTGCCCGAACACCACTGCACTGCCCTAAACCCTGAAACACTACCCCCAGCAAGACCCCCTACACTGCCCGAACACCACTGCACTGCCCTAAACCCTGAAACATCACCCCCAGCAAGACCCACTACACTGCCCGAACACCACTGACCTAAACCCTGAAACACCACCCCCAGCACGACCCCTACACTGCCCGAACACCACTGCACTGCCCTAAACCCTGAAACACTACCCCCAGCATGACCCCCTACACTGCCCGAACACCACTGCTCTGCCCAAAACCCTGAAACACCAGCCCCAGCACGACCCCCTACACTGCCCGAACACCACTGCACTGCCCTAAACCTTGAAACACCAGCCCCTGCACGACCCCCTACACTGCCCGAACACCACTGCACTACCCTAAACCCTGAAACATCACCCCCAGCACGACCCCCTACACTGCCCGAGCACCACTGCACTTCCCTAAACCCTGAAACACCAGCCCCAGCATGACCCCCTACACTGCCCGAACACCACTGCACTGCCCTAAACCCTGAAACACCAGCCCCAGCACGACCGCCTACACTGCCCGAACACCACTGCACTGCCCTAAACCCTGAAACACCAGCCCCAGCACGACCCCCTACACTGCCCGAACACCACTGCACTGCCCTAAACCGTGAAACACCAGCCTCAGCACGACCCCCTACACTGCCCGAACACCACTGCACTGCCCTGAACCCTGAAACACCAGCCCCAGCACAACACCCTACGCTGCCCGAACACCACTGCACTGCCCTAAACCCTGAAACACCACCCCGTGCATGACCCCCTACACTGCCCGAACACCACTGCACTAAACCCTGAAACACCACCCCTGCACAACCCCCTACACTGCCCGAACACTACTGCACTGCCCTAAACCCAGAAACACCATCCCCAGCATGACCCCCTATACTGCACGAACACCACTGCACTGCCCTAAACCCTGAAACACTACCCCAGCAAGACCCCCTACACTGCCCGAACACCACTGCACCTCCCTAAACCCTGAAACATCACCCCCAGCAAGGCCCCCTACACTGCCCGAACACCACTGCCCTAAACCCTGAAACACCACCCCCAGCAAGACCCCCTACACTGCCCGAACACCACTGCACTGCCCTAAACCCTGAAATACCAGCCCCAGCACGACCCCCTACACTGCCCAAACACCACTGCACTGCCCTAAACCCTGAAACACCACCCCCTGCACGACCCCCTACACTGCCCGAACACCACTGTACTGCCCTAAACCCTGAAACCCCACCCCCAGCATGACCCCTACACTGCCAGAACACCACTGCACTGCCCTAAACCCTGAAACACCACCCCCTGCATGACCCCCTACACTGCCCGAACACTACTGCACTGCCCTAAACCCTGAAACACCACCCCCAGCACAACCCCCTACACTGCACGAACACCACTGCACCGCCCTAAACCCTGACACACTACCCCCAGCAAGACCCCTACACTGCCCGAACACCACTGCACTGCCCTAAACCCTGAAACATCACCCCCAGCAAGACCCCTACACTGCCCGAACACCACTGCCCTAAACCCTGAAACACCACCCCCAGCAAGACCCCCTACACTGCCCGAACACCACTGCACTGCCCTAAACCCTGAAACACCACCCCCAGCAAGACCCCCTACACTGCCCGAAAACCACTGCACTGCCCTAAACCCTGAAACACCACCCCCACCACAACCCCCTACACTGCCCGAACACCACTGCTCTGCCCAAAACCCTGAAACACCAGCCCCAGCACGACCCCCTACACTGCCCGAACACCACTGCACTGCCCTAAACCCTGAAACACCAGACCCAGCACGACCCCCTACACTGCACTGCCCTAAACCCTGAAACACCACCCTCAGCATGACCCCCTACACTGCCCGAACACCACTGCACTGCCCTAAACCCTGAAACACCAGCCCCAGCACGACCCCGTACACTGCCCGCACACCACTGCACTGCCCTAAACCCTGAAACACCAGCCCCAGCACAACCCCGTACACTGCCCGAACACCACTGCACTGCCCTAAACCCTGAAACACCAGCCCCAGCACGACCGCCTACACTGCCCGAAAACTACTGCACTGCCCTAAACCCTGAAACACCACCCCCAGCAAGACTACCTACACTGGCCGAACACCAATGCACTGCCCTAAACCCTGAAACACCACCCCTGCACGACCCCCTACATTGCTCAAACACTACTGCACTGCCCTAAACCCTGAAACACCACCCTCAGCACGACCCCCTACACTGCCCGAACACCACTGCACTAAACCCTGAAACACCACCCCTGCACGACCCCCTACACTGCCGGAACACCACTGCACTGCCCTAAACCCTGAAACACCACCCCCAGCACAACCCCCTACACTGCCCTAACACCACTGCACTGCCCTAAACCCTGAAACATCACCCCCAGCACAACCCCCTACACTGCCTGAGCACCATTGCTCTGCCCTAAACCCTGAAACACTAGCCCCAGCACGACACCCTACACTGCCCGAACACCACTGCACTGCCCTAAACCCTGAAACACCACCCCCAGCACGACCCCCTACACTGCCCGAACACCACTGCACTGCCCTAAACCCTGAAACACCAGCCCCAGCAAGACCACCTACACTGCCCGAACACCACTGCATTGCCCTAGACTCTGAAACACCAGCCCCAGCAAGACCCCCTACACTGCCCGAACACCACTGCATTGCCCTAAACCCTGAAACACCAGCCCCAGCATGACCCCCTACACTGCCCGAACACCACTGCACTGCCCTAAACCCTGAAACACCAGCCCCAGCACGACCCCCTACACTGCCCGAACACCACTGCACTGCCCTAAACCCTGAAACACCAGCCCCAGCACCACCCCCTACAATGCCCGAACACCACTGTACTGCCCTAAACCCTGAAACACCACCCCCTGCACCGCCCCCTACACTGCCCGAACACCACTGCACTGCCCTAAACCCTGAAACACCACCCCCTGCACGACCCCCTACATTGCCCGAACACCACTGCACTGCCCTAAACCCTGAAACACCACCCCCTGCACCACCCCCTACACTGCCCGAACACCACTGCACTGCCCTAAACCCTGAAACACCACCCCCTGCACCACCCCCTACACTGCCCAAACACCACTGCACTGCCCTAAACCCTGAAACACCACCCCCAGCATGACCCCCTTTACTGCTCGAACACCACTGCACTGCCCCAAACCCTGAAACACCACCCCCAGCATGACCCCCTACACTGCCCGAACACCACTGCCCTAAACCCTGAAACACCACCCCTGCACGACCCCCTACACTGCCCGAACACCACTGCACTGCCCTAAACCCTGAAACACCACCCCCTGCACGACCCCCTACACTGCCCGAACACCACTGCACTGCCCTAAACCCTGAAACACCACCCCCAGCAAGACCCCTACACTGCCCGAACACCACTGCACTGCCCTAAACCCTAGAACACTACCCCCAGCATGACCCCTACACTACCCGAACACCACTGCACTACCCTAAACCCTAAAATACTCCCCCAGCACAACCCCCTACACTACCCGAACACGACTGCACTGCCCTAAACCCTAAAACACTCCCCCAGCACGACCCCCTACACTACCCGAACACCACTGCACTGCCCTAAACCCTAAAACACTCCCCCAGCACGACCCCCTACACTACCTAAACACCACTGCACTGCCCTAAACCCTAAAACACTACTCCCTGCATGACCCCCTACACTACCCAAATACCAATGCACTACCCTAATCCCTAAAACACTACCCCCGCACAACCCCCTACACTACCCAAAGACCACTGCACTACCCTAAACTCTAAAACAATACCCCCGCACGACTCCCTACACTACCCAAAGACCACTGCACTACCCTAAACCCTAAAACACGACCTCCTACACTACACAAACACCACTGCACTACCCTAAACCCTAAAAACTACCCCCAGCACGAACCCCTACACTACCCAAACACCACTGCACTACCCTAAACCATAAAACACTACCCCCAGCAGTACCCCTACGCTACCCAAACACCACTGCACTACCCTAAACCCTAAAACACTACCCCCAGCAGTACCCCCTACACTACCCAAACACCATTGCACTACCCTAAACCCTAAAACACTACCCCCAGCAGTATCCCCTACACTACCCAAACACCACTGCACTACCCTAAACCCTAAAACCCTAAAACACTAACCCCAGCACGACCCCTACACTACCCAAACACCACTGTACTACCCTAAACCCTAAAACACTCCCCCAGCATGACTCCCTACACTACCCAAACACCACTGCACTACCCTAAACCCTAAATCTACCCCCAGCATGACCCCCTACACTACCTATCAGTGATGTCATCAGTGATGTCATTTGAGATGTCATCAGTGATGTCATCAGTGATGTCACTGATCATGTCATGAGTGATGTAATATGTGACGTCATCAGCAGTGCATTGTGGGGCGCGAGTTATAGTTAGCTGAACTAACTATAACAGGGGAATTTCACGGGTTTTGTACGAGTGCAATGTCCAACTAACTATAACTGTCCTAAAACTCTATGGTTTCAGTGAATATATATATATATATATATATATATATATTCACTGAAAAACCATAGGTTTCAGGCACGTTATAGTTAGAAATTAGCATTTAAAAAACCTTTGAAATTCACTGAAAAAACCATAGGTTTCAGGCACGTTATAGTTACAAATTAGCATTTAAAAACCTTTGAAATTCACTGAAAAAACCATAGGTTTTAGGGACAGTTATAGTTAGTTGGACATTGCACTCGTACAAAACCCGTGAAATTCCCCTGTTATAGTTAGTTCAGCTAACTATAACTCGCGCCCCGCTAATGCACTGCTGATGACGTCACATATTACATCACTCATGACATGGTCAGTGACATCACTGATGACATCACTGATGACATCTCAAATGACATCACTGATGACATCATCCAGTGACTGTGTTTCTGTAAAGTTTAAATATGTTTAATATATATAGGGAAAGGCGTATTGAAGAATGAGTGGGTGTATAAGTGTCTGAATGGATGATTTAGTACGTGAGTGACTGACTACAAGTGAGTGATTAAACGTATCTTACTGAATGCATGGGTTAGTGACTAAACTGTGTGAATGTCTGTATCCGTCTGTTTGTTGGTGTGTAAGTGGATGCATGGATTTGCGAATAGCTACATGAGTGTCTATATGGGTTATTGATTGGTTCTCTGAGTATCTGTATGGCTGCCTGACTGTTTGTGTGGGTGGGGTGTGTGTGACTCTATACATAGATGTGTGAGTGGGTGATTCACTGGGTGCATGATTTCAAGAGTGCATCTGTGATGGACTGCTTGGGTGGGTGAGTGTGTGTATGGGTGTGTTAGTGAGTGAATCTATATCTCCGTGGTACATGTGCGAGTAACTACATATGTAAAAGGCAGTATATATGTGTGTTAGAGTATTTAAATGGCTATAAGTGAGAGTGTGTTATTGTGAGAGTGGCTGTATGGATGCGTGTGTGCTTGTATCAGTTATTGTATAAGAGCGTAAGAATGTGCTAGTATTTGTATGAGTAAGTGAGCTGGTGTGTGTATAACTGTATAGGTGAGTAAATGGGTATGTGATTAATTTTTTGCATGACTGACTAGGTGTGTGTGAGTACCTCTATGGATGAGTGGCGGTGTGTGAGTGTTTATATAGGTGTATGAGTGCATATGATAGTCCTGTACTGAGTGACTGTAAGTATGAGTGACTGTACAGGTGAGTGAGTGGATGTGTGTGTAGACCTAAGAATCAGTGTGTGGGTATGTAGTTTTTGGTGTTGGAGTGTCTATGGTTTTGAGAATGGCAGTCTGTAATTTAGAGTGGGTGTATCAAAAGTTATATTAGGGTGTGAGAAGATGCATGAAATTATCACATGGATGATGTCATCAGTGATGTCATTTGAGATGTCATCAGTGATGTCATCAGTGATGTCACTGACCATGTCATGAGTGATGTAATATGTGACGTCATCAGCAGTGCATTGCGGGGTGCGAGTTATAGTTAGCTGAACTAACTATAACAGGGGAATTTCACGGGTTTTGTACGAGTGCAATGTCCAACTAACTATAACTGTCCCTAAAACCTATGGTTTTTTCAGTGAATATATATATATATATATATATATATATCAACAGAAAAAGTCGCGTGTACTCTGCCTCGAGCGACGGCGGGCTCCGGCGAAGTAGCGAACCTCGTATTTATCAACATCGATTTCAGGAAGTCTCCAAGAAAAACACCAGAGCCCAAATCCATATGCATGGAGTTTTAGTTTATTCCAGTGGCAAATGCCCGACGCGTTTCGGAACAGCCGTTCCTTTATCACGTGATAAAGGAACGGCTGTTCCGAAACGCGTTGGGCGTTTGCCACTGGAATAAACTAAAACTCCACGCATATGGATTTGGGCTCTGGTGTTTTTCTTGGAGACTGCCTGAAATCGATGTTGATATATATATATATATATATATATATATATATATATATATAAACACTCCAGTTTCAGCACAAGAAACACGCTGCACTCACGGGACCCTTTTGAAGACTCTTTAATTCAAGGACGCTTTTCGGCGTTGTGCCTTCCTCGGCTTGTTAAAGATAGCGCAACCTGTCTCCCAAGATTGTTTTATAACAGGTGAGTGTGATTCTATTGGTTGTGGCAACTTGACAGGGAAAGAGGACTTATCTTTTCGGAACAGATGTTCTTTAACTATTATGATGTATTGTGGGAGTTGCAGTCCGAAAATGTTCATGGGGGATAAACATATCACCATCCCGCCTCCATGGCTCAATTAGTTCTTACATATGATACCTCTACATGGGCATATCCCCCAGAAACAAAGTTATTGCATCAATCATGGCAAAAATATTACCGTCCCTTTTTCCTTCCCATTCAAAGCATGTTACAGCTTTCAAGCGCCGTAGCATGATGCGCTAATGCTCAGGTCTCCTCTAGGGGGTCCCTCGTCAAACCCCAGAGTCCCACGGCACACATCGCAGGAGCCGGTCAAATGGCCGTGTCTCCAACAGTAATGATAACTTGTAATGATTCCCTGTCAAGTTGCCACAACCAATAGAATCACACTCACCTGTTATAAAACAATCTTGGGAGACAGGTTGCACTATATTTAACAAGCCGAGGAAGGCACAACGCCGAAACGCATCCTTGTATTAAAGAGTCTTCAAAAGGGGTCCCGTGAGTGCAGCGTGTTTCTTGTGCTGAAACTGGAGCGTTCATTTTTGTGTGGTTCCACATCCACATGTGCTGCACCCGTCAGGAAGAGTGCACATACTGCCTTGAGGTGGACTTTGGAGCTGGAATATATGTAGGCAAAGTGCACCGCCAACAGGGAACCTGGGCACCACCACCGACTACGTCAACAGTTATCATTACTGTTGGAGACACGGCCATTTGACCGGCTCCTGCGATGTGGGCCGTGGGACTCTGGGGTTTGACGAGGGACCCCCTAGAGCAGACGTGAGCATTAGCGCATCATGCTACGGAGCTTGAAAGCTGCAACATGCTTTGAATGGGAAGGAAAAAGGGACAGTCATATTTTTGCCATGATTGATGCAATAACTTTGTTTCTTGGGGATATGCCCATGTAGAGGTATCATATGTAAGAACTAATTGAGCCATGGAGGCGGGATGGTGATATGTTTATCCCCCATGAACATTTTCGGACTGCAGCTCCCACAATACATCATAATAGGGAAAGAACATCTGTTCCGAAAAGATAAGTCCTCTTTCCCTGTCAAGTTGCCACAACCAATAGAATCACACTCACCTGTTATAAAACAATCTTGGGAGACAGGTTGCGCTATCTTTAACAAGCCAAAGAAGGCACAACGCCGAAACGCATCCTTGTATTAAAGAGTCTTCAAAAGGGGTCCCGTGAGTGCAGCGTGTTTCTTGTGCTGAAACTGGAGCGTTCATTTTTGTGTGGTTCCACATCCACACGTGCTGCACCCGTCAGGAAGAGTGCACATACTGCCTTGAAGTGGACTTTGGAGCTGGAATATATGTAGGCAAGGTGCACCGCCAACAGGGAACCTGGGCACCACCGCCGACTACGTCAACAGTTATCATTATTGTTGGAGACACGGCCATTTGACCGGCTCCTGAGATGTGGGCCGTGGGACTCTGGGGTTTGACGAGGGACCCCCTAGAGCAGACGTGAGCATTAGCGCATCATGCTACGGAGCTTGAAAGCTGCAACATGCTTTGAATGGGAAGGAAAAAGGGACGGTAATATTTTTGCCATGATTGATGCAATAACTTTGTTTCTTGGGGATATGCCCATGTAGAGGTATCATATGTAAGAACTAATTGAGCCATGGAGGCGGGATGGTGATATGTTTATCCCCCATGAACATTTTCGGACTGCAGCTCCCACAATACATCATAATAGGGAAAGAATATTATCTACTGGTGGTCGCCAGTAGATAGTTATAGTTAGGACCTATTATCCATAGGAAATCCGCAACATTCTATTTGAAATAACGTTGGCGCCGGTTGATTAATCTTCGCGAAATTCTCCAACTTGTTGGGGCGCTCCGGTCCGCTCCTATCCTGAAAGTCTCGGGGTGATTCGTCAAGCGAGGGCCGAGAAAAAAGGGGGGTCCCAAAACGTGTTTTCCCCATTCATTTTTCCATAGGAACCTTTAGTCGCAGCTACAGCCCGAACTGCTGAACGGAATTACACCAAATTTGGCAAAGAGGTAGCCCTTGGTTCAGTGTTGTGCCTTTTGCTAAAATGGTGTAAATCCGTTCAGTAGTTCCTGAGAAATTAACAAGTAAAATCACATATATATCTATGGCCGCGTCGGATCCGCGTACCCTCAGCGCACCCTGCGCGCACCGTCCCGATCACAAGCTGCATGCTAATTGGCTGTCAGCTGGCTGTCAACATTCCGAATCAGGAAGTGTTGGCAGCCATTTTGTGCCTCGATAGAACCGAGGCACAAAAACAAGTGCGCAAAACGCACAAAGGGGGCAGGGTGAAACACCCTGACCCCTAGGGCCTGCTTAGGGGTCCCACAAGGACCCCTGGGCAGAAAAAAAGCATTTTTTTTTTAAAAATCGGCAGGATGCGCTCAGGGTGCGCGGATCCTGCCGAAAAAAAACAAATCGAAGTGCGGTCTCCCGCGCCTCTATGGTATTTTGCCCTTGGGTGGCCCAAGTCCCGGGGGCATGCGGGGGTTATTTAGTTGTAATGTGGGGGGCCTCTAAGGTCCCCAAGCCCCGAGGACCGCCACCCCCGGGGCTTTATTGAAAATGGTGCGGGAGGGCTCTTTGCCCTCCCGCTGCCCCGGGGACCGCCACCCCCGGGGCTTCTTTATTTTTATTTTTAACCTGTGTGGGGGCTCCAGCCCCCACACGCCCCGGGACCGCCACCTCCCGGGGCACTAAAGATTTAAATATGGGGGTCCGTTATGGACCCCAGAGCCCCAGGGACCACCACCTCCCGGGGCTTTGAACAAGATTGGGAGGGGGCCGCGCGGCCCCCCTCCTGGAGCCAGTGATGGCCCTGGGAACCACCACCCCCCCAGGGCCGGCTCCTGCAGTGTCCCGGGTGCCTACCCGGGACACTGTAGTTTGCTATGACAGGACGGGAGCATCGCGGCTCCCGTCCTGTCATAGTCTTGATTTGCATTTTGAAAGAGAGAGCAGGAAACCTGCTCTCTCTTTCAAAATGCAAACCAATTGCTTTCCACACGGGGAGCAGCATGTTAGCTGCTCCCCATGTGGAAAAGCAATGCCGGCTCCCGCAGGAGGCGGGGAGCCTGGCTGGGACTGTGGGGATTGGGGACCCCCACAGTCTCCAACGAGAGGCCAGGCCCCGGGGATGGGGTCCCCGGGGCCATAAGTGGCCCGGGAGGGGGCCACGCAGCCCCCCTCCCAATTAAAAATAAATAAAAAAGGGCAAGGCCGGCCCCGGGGCCTTAAATGGCCTGAGGAGGGGGCCACGCAGCCCCCTCCAAATATTTTTTAATTTTTTTTTAAAAAGAGGGCATGCCCCGGGGGATGGGGTATGGGGTCCCCAGGGCCAATAGAGGCCCAGGGAAGGGGGGCCACGCGGCCCCCTTCCCGTTTTTTTAATTTTTAAAAAAAAATAAAACAAAAAAAACTGCTCAGGCCCCGGGGGATGGGGTCCCCGGGGCCAAAAGTGGCCGAGGGAAGGGGGCCACGCAGCCCCCTCCCATAAAAAAAAAAGGAAAAAAAAACAAGAAAACCCGGCATCGTGCCGGAGGCCCCGCCCCCTCCCTGCAGCAGTGTGCAAACGCGCCCCTGGCGCGTTTTAAGAAGGGAAGTAATTCCTCTTGAATACTTGGGGTCCCTGGGGGCCAACTAGCCCACCAGGAACCTCCAGTATGCGCCAGGGCTGTGTTGCAGAGAGGTGTACAGAGGCCATGCCCCTTTATACACCTCTCTGCAACGCAGCTCTGTGGCGCTTTTTGAGGTACATGGTGGGCTAGTTCGACTCCAGGGACCCTCAGGATTCAAGGGGACTTAATCCCCAACCTTAAAACACGCCACGGAGTGCGTTTGCACAGTGGTGAAGGGGAGGCGGGCTTCAGGTGACATGTGTGCAAACAGGCCCCGTGGCGCATTTTAAGATGGGAATTAAATCCCCTTCAATCCTGAGGGTCCCTGAGGGCCAACTAGCCCACCAGGTACGTCCAGAAAGCGCCACAGAGCTGCGTTGCAGAGAGGTGTAAAAGGGCGTGGCTCTCTGAACATCTCTCTGCAACGCAGCCTCCTGGCGCATACTGGAGGTACAGGGTGGGCTAGTTGGACCTCAGGGACCCTCATGATTCAAGGGACTTAATCCCCCAACTTAAAACGCGCCACGGGGCGTGTTTGCAGACATGTCACCTCAGGCCCCACCCCCTTCCTTCACCATTGCGCAAATAATCCTCTAAAATCAGCCGAACTACGAATTCCGATTTACTCACCTGTTATCAGGAGAGACCTCAGTGCTGCATCTTTGAGCCCAGTACTGATCCTGAAAAGTAATTCTAACCGTACTTACCAGTAACTTGAATTTCCTTCCATAGGCTAACATTGACTGGTTTCACTTGGAAATTCTTCTAAGTGTGGAGTTTTGGAACTTTATAATATTCCTCTAAAATCAGCTGAACTACGAATTCAGATTTACTCCCCTGTTATCAGGAGAGACCTCAGTGCTGCATCTTTGAGCCCAGTACTGATCCTGAAAAGTAATTTTAACCGTACTTACCAGTAACTTGAATTTCCTTCCATAGGCTAACATTGACTGGTTTCACTTGGAAATTCTTCTAAGTGTGGAGTTTTGGAACTTTATAATATTCCTCTAAAATCAGCTGAACTACGAATTCCGATTTACTCCCCTGTTATCAGGAGAGACCTCAGTGCTGCATCTTTGAGCCCAGTACTGATCCTGAAAAGTAATTTTAACCGTACTTATCAGTAACTTGAATTTCCTTCCATAGGCTAACATTGACTGGTTTCACTTGGAAATTCTTCTAAGTGTGGAGTTTTGGAACTTTATATTATTCCTCTAAAATCAGCTGAACTACAAATTCCGATTTACTCCCTGTTATCAGGAGAGACCTCAGTGCTGCATCTTTGAGCCCAGTACTGATCCTGAAAAGTAATTTTAACCGTACTTATCAGTAACTTGAATTTCCTTCCATAGTCTAACATTGACTGGTTTCACTTGGAAATTCTTCTAAGTGTGGAGTTTTGGAACTTTAAAATATTCATCTAAAATCAGCCGAACTACGAATTCCGATTTACTCACCTGTTATCAGGAGACACCTCAGTGCTACATCTTTTAGCCCAGCACTGACCCTGAAAAGTAATTCTAACAGTACTTACCAGTAACTTGTATTTCCTTCCATAGGAATCCATTGTCTGGTTTTCAGCAGAAAAGTTTCAAAGTGTCGATTTTCACAAACTACAAATATTCCTTAAAAATTGCCTGTATGACTTAAACGCATTCTTTCAACTTTTTACAGGAGATGCACCAGTGCTGGATCCAAGATCCACCACTGAGTAAGAAAAAGTAACAATAACACTACTTACCTGCTAAGTGAATTTCCTCCCATAGGATAACATTGGTGATTCTATGTGAAAAAATTTCAAAGTGTCAACTTTTAAAATACAATAATGTTCCTTAAAAATCACTACTGTAACCAAAACGCTTTTACTCAACTGTTTACAGGAGATGTCCCAGGACTGAGTCTAGGATCCAGTCCTGTGGTTAGAAAAAGTAATCCATAAAGTAACTAATTGCATTTAACTAGAAATTCCCATTGAGCTCAATGTTGCATTGTGTTTGAAATTGTGTTGCCCATTGCAACAACTGTAACTACTGTACTTAAAAGTCTATTGCCTATTTGCAAAGTATTTAAACTAAAGTAATTGATTGTGAGAAAGTATATTTTGTAATGTAATGTAGAATGTAATTACAATGTAATTTAAAAAATAAAATATCTAAAAATAAATAGTTAAAAAAAATGTAGTAAATCAGTATCAAAAAAATAAATATAACAATTTATACATTTAAAAATTGTCATTTACAAAACCTTTGAAATTCACTGACAAAAACCATAGGTTTCAGACATGTTATAGTTAGGAATTAGCATTTAAAAAACCTTTGAAATTCACTGAAAAAACCATAGGTTTCACGCACGTTATAGATTAGAAATTTGCATTTAAAAAACCTTCGAAATTCACTGAAAAAACCATAGGTTTCAGACACGTTATAGTTAGAAATTAGCATTTAAAAAACCTTTGAAATTCACTGAAAAAACCATAGGTTTCACGCACGTTATAGTTAGAAATTAGCATTTAAAAACCTTTGAAATTCACTGAAAAAAACCATAGGTTTCACGCATGTTATAGTTAGAAATTAGCATTTAAAAAACCTTTGAAATTCACTGAAAAAACCATAGGTTTCACGCACGTTATAGTTAGAAATTAGCATTTAAAAAACCTTACAAATTCACTGAAAAAACCATAGGTTTTAGGGACAGTTATAGTTAGTTGGACATTGCACTCATACAAAACCCGTGAAATTCCCCCGTTATAGTTAGTTCAGCTAACTATAACTCGCGCCCATAATGCACTGCTGATGACATCACATATTACATCACTCATGACATGGTCAGTGACATCACTGATGACATCACTGATGACATCTCAAATGTGCTCACTTCAATGAAGCAAAGCAGATTGCTTTTCCATAAGGGGAGCTGCATGTCAGCAGCTCCCCTTATGGAAAAGCAATGCCGGCTCCCGCAGGACGCGGGGAGCCGGCAGGACCGTGGGGGGATTGGGGACCCCCCACGGTCTCCAACGAGTGGCCAGGCCCCGGGGGATGGGGTCCCGGGGCCATTAGTGGACCCGGGAGGGGCCATGCAGCCCCCTCCCCAACAATTATTAAAAAAAAATGCGCAGCAGGCCGGCCCCGGGGAATGGGGTCCCCGGGGCCAATAGAAGCCTTAGGAGGGGGCCACGCAGCCCCCCTCCTAAAAAATTTAAAATAAAAGTGGCCATGCCCCGGGGGATGGGGTCCCCGGGGCCGGAATCGGTCACGGGAGGGGGACCACGCGGCCCCCTTCCCGTACTGTTTTTTTTTTTATTTTTAAATAGGATCAGGCCCTGGGGATGGGGTCCCCAGGGCACCAAAAGTGAAAGGAAGGGGGCCACACAGCCCCCCTTCAAAAAGAAAAAAAGCGAACGGCGCCAGGCCCCGCCCCTCCCTTAACCACTCTGCAAACGCGCCCTGTGGTGCGTTTTAAATTGAGGAAAGAATTCCCGTTCAATACTGGGGTCCCTGGGGCCAACTAGCTCCACCAGGTACCTCCAGTAAGGCGCCCACAGGCTGCGTTGCAGAGAGGTGTTCAGAGGCCACGCCCTTTTACACCTCTCTGCAACGCAGCTCTGTGGCGCTTACTGGAAGTACCGGGTGGGATAGTTGTACCCCAGGGACCCTCAGGATTCAAGGGGAATTAATCTCCCAACTTAAAACGCGCCACGGGGCGCGTTAGCACAGTGGCGAAGGGAGGGCGGGGCTTGAGGTGACATGTGTGCAAACAGGCCCCGTGGCGCCTTTTAAGATGGGGAATTAATTCCCCTTCAATACTGGGGGTCCCTGGGGTCAAACTAGCCCACCAGGTACCTTCAGTATGCACCAGGAGCTGCGTTGCAGAGAGATGTTCAGAGGCCATGCCCCTTTTTACACCTCTCTGCAACGCAGCTCTGTGGTGCTTACTGGAAGTACCTGGTGGGCTAGTTGGACCCCAGGGACCCTCAGGATGCAAGGGGGCTTAATCTCCCAACTTAAAACCCGCCACGGGGCATGTTTGCACAGAGGTGAAGAGAGGGGGAAGGGCCTGATGTGACAAGTTAGTTTCTTAGTTTTAATCCCCCTGCCCTATTATGTACTAGGGACTTACAGAGGAGGTCATGCTAATCACAGCGGTACCCCAACGCATAGTGTTCCCTAGTGTATGTAGGTGTTTTAACTGTATTCTAAGTGTCTTTTACCATAGCACTGGCTCTAGGCCTGGTTAGTCAGAGTCAGTTACCACCAGTACACGTCTGGAAAAGGTGTGGGCACAGGATGATTTTGCAACAAGGCCTCTTTCTGCTCCTCTGTTGGGTCTTTCTGCACATGTCTTGCTTCTTCCTGGATTTTTCTTCGTCTTTGTGGACTTCTGTTTCTTTCGACATTTCTTTTGCTTTTTGTGTGCGTTTTTCTTCTTTCTTCACATGTCCTACTTCTGTATGCATAGTTACAAACTAGCATTTGAAAAACCTTTGAAATTCACTGAAAAACCATAGGTTTCAGGCACGTCATAGTTAGAAATTAGCATTTAAAAAACCTTTGAAATTCACTGAAAAAACCATAGGTTTCAGGCACGTTATAGTTAGAAATTAGCATTTAAAAAACCTTAGAAATTCACTGAAAAAACCATAGGTGTTAGGGAAAGTTATAGTTAGTTGGACATTGCACTCGTACAAAACCCGTGAAATTCCCCGTTATAGTTAGTTCAGCTAACTATAACTCGCGCCCCGCAATGCACTGGTGATGACGTCACATATTACATCATTCATGACATGGTCAGTGACATCACTGATGACATCACTGATGACATCTCAAATGACATCACTGATGACATCACTGATGACATCATCTAGTCACTGTGTGTTTCTGTAAAGTTTAAATATGTTTTATATATATGCCAAGGTGTATTGAAGAATGAGTGTGTGTGTAAGTATCGGGATGGATGATTTAGTAGGTGCGTGACTGACTGTATAAGTGAGTGATTAAATGTGTCTTACTGAATGCATGGGTTGGTGAGTAGCTACATGAGTGTGTATATCGGTTATTGATTGGTTGCTTGAGAATTTGTATGGGAGACTGAGTGTGTGTGTGTGGGTGGGTGTGAGGTGTGTGACTCTGTGCATAGATGTGTGAGTGGTTGATTCACTGGGTGTATGGGTTCAAGAGTGCATGTGAAAACAGCTGTATGGGCGAATGAGTGTGTGTATGGGTGTGTTGGTGAGTGAATGGATGTCTCAGTGGTACATGTCCAAGTAACTACATAGGGAAAAGGCTGTATGTGAGAGTTGGAGTATAAATGACTATACGTGAGAGTCAGTGATTGTGAGAGTGGCTGTATGGATGAGTGTGTACTTGTATCAGTGATTATATAAGAGAGTAAGTATGCGATAGTATCTGTATAGGTGAGTAAATGGGAGTGTGATTGATTATTTGCATGACTGACTAGGTGTGTGAGTAACTCCATGGATGAGTGGCGATGTGTGAGTGTCTGTATAGGTGTATCAGTGCCTATGATAGTGTTGTATTGATGAGTGACTGCATGTATGAGTGATTGTATGGGTGAATGAGTGGATGTGTGTGTAGACCTAGGAATCAGTGAGTGCGCATGTAGTAACTGGTTTTGGTGTGTTGATGGTTTCGAAAATGGAAGTCTGTATTTTACAGTGGGTGTATCAAAGGTTATATTAGAGTGTGAGGAGGTGCATCAGATTTTCACGTGGATGATGTCATCGGTGATGTCATCAGTGATGTCATTTGAGATGTCATCAGTGATGTCATCAGTGATGTCACTGACCATGTCATGAATGATGAAATATGTGACGTCATCACCAGTGCATTGCGGGGGGGCGAGTTATAGTTAGCTGAACTAGCTATAACGGGGGAATTTCACGGGTTTTGTACGAGTGCAATGTCCAACTAACTATAACTTTCCCTAAAACCTATGGTTTTTTCAGTGAATTTCTAAGGTTTTTTAAATGCTAATTTCTAACTATAACGTGCCTGAAACCTATGGTTTTTTCAGTGAATATATATATATATTACATTTTCTGCCTTTTTTCTGATTGCTTCTGACCTTTATTTTGCCTCTTTCTGCTCATTGCTGACCTTTATTTTTCCTCTTTCTGCTTGTTTCTGGCTTGTATTTTGCCTCTTTTTGCTCCTCCCTGACATTTATTTTTGCTTCTTTCTGCTCTTTTCTGACCTTTATCTTGCCTCTTTCTGCTCCTTTCTGACTTTTTATTTCGCCTTTTTCTGTTCATTTCTGGCCTTTATTTTGCCTCTTACTGTTAGTTTCTGATCTCTCTTTTGCCTCTTTTTGCTAGTTTCGGAGCTTTATTTTGCCTCTTTCTACTCATTTATGATCTCTGTTTCTCCTCTTTAAGCTAATTTCTGACCCTTATTTTGCCTCTCTCTGCTCGTTTCTGATTTGTATGTTGCCTCTTTCTGGTCATTTTTGTTCTCTATTTTGCCTTTTCTACTCATTTCGAGTCTCTATTTTGCTTCTTTCTACTCATTGCTGAGCTTAATTTAGCATGTTTCTGCTCTTTTCGGATCTCTGTTTTGCCTCTTTCAGCTCGTTTCTGACCTTAATTTTGCCTCTTTCTGTTCCTTTCTGATTTCTATTTTTCCTCTTTCTGCTCATTCCTGACCCGTATTCTTCCTCCTGCTGCTCGTTCCTGAACTGTATTCTGCCTCTTGCTGCTCATTTCTGACCTCTATTCTGCCTCTTTCTGACCTCTATTCTGCTTTTTCTGCTTGTTTCTCACCATTATCATGCCTCTTTCTGCTAGTTTCTGACCTTTATTCTGCCTTGTGTCTCACCATTACTCTACCTCTTTCTGCTCATTTCACACTTCAATTTTGCCTCTTTCTGCTTGTTGCTGACCTTTAGTCTGCCTCTTTCTGCTCATTTATCTTCTTTATTTTGCCTCTTTCTGCTCGTTTCTCACCTCTGTTTTTAGCAACGGCTCGCCTTCCCTGCCAGCAGCTGCAAAACTTGGAAAATAAAATGATAATAAACCATGTTACCTTGTAGTCTTGGGGGCTGTGCCACGGGATGCCAGGCACTGAGGGGGGGTGGTGGGCACTGCCTTCGGTTTGGCCGAGTTGCATTGCCGGGTTGTAGTGAGTAGGCACAGGCTCCCAGTCTCACTGGGAGCACAAATTGAGGGCATTCAGGCCAATCCTGACGCTGCTCTCATGCTGTTAGAGCAGCAGTAGGATTGGCCACAGGTCAGGCTCGGAGCCTGTGCCTGCCTGCTGTGGAGCCAGCAGAGCAGCCATGCGGTGAGATTCAGGTAAGATATTTTTTTTTTTTTTAGTCCCCCACTCACACCACCCTGCCCCTTTGCTCGGACAGCAGCTGCAACTGTCTACTATGTCTCTTTCTGATCATTGCTGTCCTTTATTGTGCCTTTATTCTGCCTCTTTCTGCTCATTGCTGACCTTTATTCTGCCTCTTTCTGCTTGTTTCTAACCTTTATTTTGCCTCTCTCTTTCTGCTCTTTGATGACCTTTATTCTCCCTCTTTCTGCTCATTACTGACCTTTATTCTGCCTCTTTCTGCTCATTTCTGACCTTTATTCTGACTTTTTCTGCTAATTTCTGACCTCTTTCTGCTTGTTTCTCACCTTCATTTTGCCTCTTTCTGCTTGTGGCTGACCATTATTCTGCCTCTTTCTGTTCACTGCTGTCCTTTATTCTGCCTCTTTCTGCTCGTTTCTGATCTTTATTCTGCCTCTTTATGATCGTTTCTCACCTTATCTTGCCTCTTATGCTGATTGCTGACCTTTATTCTGCCTCTTTCTGCTTGTTTCTCACCTTTATTTTGCCTCTTTCAGCTTTCTTTTCCTGGGACCACAGGGAAAGCCTGAAGGCCCCGCAGTCCCAGCCTGCTCCCCGCCTCCTGGAGGAGCCAGCATTGCTCTCACAGGCATCTCCCTGTCTGCAAGAGCAATCCTTTCAACTGTTTCCCTACCTACATGACAGCAGGCAGGGAAACAGACAAAAACTCCGCTCTCAGCAAGCTGGAGCGGTTTCACAGCTGTCGCTTGCTGAGAGCCGAGTTAGTGTTTGCTCTAACTGGGAGGAAGCTGTCATAGCTCCTGCCCAGAAAACCACATAAGCTCCACACTGTGTGGAGAAGGGAACAAGAGGTGCGGGATTTTAGGAGCTAGCAGCCTCCAACAATAAATGTTAACCACAAAAAGCTGCTCCTAACCTAGTGACCACTGTGAGGTTTGGGTTAAATTGCGAGTGAAGACATCTCACAAAATGTAACGGACTGGTCTCACACACCACCTGGTGTCATGCTTCATCATTGACTGAGTCCTCGCCCTCTAAAACCTTGGTTTGATAGAGGGCGGGCATACACCTGGACGACAGGGATGCACTTCTAAACTAAGTGGGGGCCCATAAAAAGTCAGAGTGGTTAAAAATCATTATAGTTAACCTTGTCGTGTTTTTAATGTGAAAGGTAACTATATGATATTAAAATCAAATGACGGTGTATGGGGGAATTAATGTCCCCTAACCGTTATGTGAAAGGTCAACATGTTTCTGCCGTGTTGGCCCGAGTTGGGTGCCAGGGCATTCATCAGGACCTAATTAGAACACGAAGGGCTCCGTTCTTACCAGCTAGTGGCAAGAGAAACCACTGTGTGGGCGTGATAAATGTCACTCTCCACAGCTTGATGGCTTCTAAGTTCAAGCCCTAAATACCAAAGCTACTTGCCCCATGGAAGGAGGGGAGGGGAAACCCCTGTTGTCAAACCTGCTTCAAGGAAAGTTTCCCATATGGTTCCTAGGCGACTGCTCCCGTTCCTGCCCACTCAGAGCAAACAGCTATGTCCAGGGGGTGGGCACCCTGGAACATAGCAGGAGCTGGCCCTGAGGAATGACAGTCCCCAGGGCCATATATGGATCCAGGAGAGGGGCCATGTGTCCCCCCTACTTTGATCTGCATTGGCCCACCCCTGGGAGTTGGTGGTCCCGGGCAATATATGTCCTGGTAGGGGGGCCGCTCTCTCCCCCAGTTTTCATTACAGTACAGGCCCCTGGGAGGTGGTAGTCTCCGGGACTCTGGGTTCATACAGCTCCTCATTACTGTTATTTTAGCCCCAGGAGGTCGTCGTCCCCAGAGTTTGAACTTGCCCCAGGAGGGGGGTCCAAACAGGCCCCCTCCAAATTGAAAATAAAGCCCTGAGGAGGTGGTGGTCCAAAAGAGCCCATGGATAGGGGTTTGCGCGCCCCCCCTCTATTATAATATAAAAGCCCCAGGGAGATTGTGGTACCTGGGGCTTAAAAGTGTCTCAGGAGGAGGGCCCTGTGTGCCTCCTCCTTTTTATTACCCTGCATTTAATATCTCAAAAACTACTGAATGGATTTACTCCAATTCACAAAAAGATTTCTTTCTGAACCAACACCGACCTTTCTGCCAAATTTGGTGTAATTCCATACAGCAGTTCGACCTATAGTCTTATCTAAAATCCCTATGGGAATTTGCACTGGGAAAACGCAATTTTAGACCCCCCCTTTTATTAGTCCCTGCTTGACGGATCACCCTGAAACTTTCAAGACAGCAGCTGAAGTGAGCACTGACCTAATTTTGATAAACCTCCTCACACCCTGCTGATGGGGGATGAAGTCTCCTTGTCTGCTGAGGGTCCTTGGTGGCCAACTATCCCTCCTGTTACCTGCAGAAAGTTCCACAGAACGTGATTAGTGTGAGGACTTCTGAGGAACGCACCTTTTCTCCACCACTCTGCAAACGCACCTCCTGGCGCAATACTGGTTGGGGGATAAAGTCCTCATGGATGGTGAGGAACCTTGGGGGCCAAAATGCCCTCCTGTTAGCTCCAATATGTCCCTTACAGCGGGATTTCTGAGAGTTGGTTGGAGGCCCTGCCCCCTTTCTCCACCACTCTGCAAGCGCGACTACCAGTTAAAAAACTATAGAAATTCACTGAAAAAAACAAAGGTTACAGGGACATTATAGTTAGGCTCAGATTTCACTCGTAAGTGGTGGAGAAAGGGGGCGGGCCTCTGACCAGCTCACAGCAATCCTGCTGTGTGAGACTTACTGGAGATAATAGGAGGGGTTCTTGGCCCCCAAGGACCCTCTGCACTCAAGGGGACTTCATCCCCCAACCAACAGTGTGACAGGAGGTGTGTTTGCAGAGTGGTGGAGAGGCGTGTTTGCAGAGTGGTGGAGAAAAGGGGGTGTGGCCTCCGATGACCTCTCAGCAATCCCACTCTGTGGTACTCACTGGAGGTAACATGAGGGCTTGTTGTCCCCAAAGGTCCCTCAGCAGCCAGGGGGGCTTCATCCCCCAACCAGTAGTGCACCATGAGGTGCGTTTGCTGGTGGTGGAGAAAAGGGGGTGTGGCCTCTGATGACCTCTCAAGAATCCCACTTTGTGGGACTTACTGGAGGTAACAGAAGGGCTTGTGGGCCCCAAAGGTCCCTCAGCAGCCAAGGGGACTTCATTCCCCAACCAGCTGTGCCTGGGGCCTTTTTGGAATTGGGTAGGGGCAACGTGGCCCCCCTTCCAAGTTGAATTCGGCCCTGGGTATCCTGGCCTCTCTATTCTGGGTGCCCATATGGCACCCAGTGACCTGTGTTTGGGACTGTGGGGGAGCCTCAAGACCCCAGCAGTCCCTGCCAGCTTACCACCTCCTTCAGGGGCCGGCAGTGTTTTGAGAGACAGGGGGCTGCTGAAAGGCAGCACCCTGTCTGTCAAATAAATGTTTCATCTGTTTCTCTGTATGCATATTTGCAGAGAAATAAATTAAAACTCTGCTTTCTGCAAGCCGGAGCTGTTTGACGACTCTGACTTGCAGAAAGCAGAGTTATGTTTGCTTTTGCTTGGTGGGAGTTGGCAGCTCCCACCAATCAAAAGCAAACAGCTATGTCCCAGGGGCGGGCACCCCGTGACAAAGAAGGAGCCGACCCTGGAGGGTGGTTGTCCCAGAGCCATCCATGGCTCTACAAAGGGGAATGCCTCTAACATACAAGTTAGCCCCGGGGAGGTGGTGGTCCCCGGGGGCCGCGACGGACCCCATGCATTAATGTGTTTCAGCCCCAGGGAGGTGACGGTCCCCTGGGCTGCAGGGGGCCAATAGGGTTTCCCCGCATTCATTTACATAGGCCCTGGGAAGGTGGCGGTCCCTGAGGCTGCAGACAGCACACTGGTCCCGCCCGCATACATATTAAGAAGTGCCCCAGGAGGTGGTGGTCCCTGGGGCTTTCATAAGCCCTAGGAGAGAGCCCCATGCGCCCCTCCTATTTTTCTGATATGCCCCAGGGACCAAGCCCGCCTGTGGGTTATTTATAAACAAATGCTTTTATCCTTTATTCTTTGCCATGAATTGCAGAAAATCATGATTTTGAAGCAATTCCTTTTTTAAAAAAAAGCTTTTTTGACCTGTTGGGGTCTGTCTGGGACTCCTGGACCACCTTTATGGGAACATAGTATTCCTACCCAGCCCCCTCTTTTTTTTAACTTTCTTTTTGGGAGTCGACTGAGGCCAAGTCACAAGACGGCTGGCAACACTTGCTGATTGAAGTGTTGATGGTCAATCAGAGCTCTGCATTTCCCTCCACGATTTTGACTTTTTTCACAAAATAATCTTGACCACAGATATCACTAACTTTAAAAAAAAAATCTCAACAATTACTTACTGCATTTGCACCAAGTAACTGAAAGCGTGACCTGCATTAAATCTAGCTTTCTGTCAAATTTAGTGTAATTCCATTAAGTGGTTCAGGCTGTAGGCGTGTTGACAGGTCCTAAGGGAATTATCACTGCAAATGCATCCTTTTTTTAGCCCCATTTTTCTCAGTCCCTGCTTCAGAAATCACCGCAAAAAGTTTCATGCGCAACACGATTCACAAACCACTTTTTTGGGAAAAGTTTGTGAAGATTCGTCAAATTCCGCCAAAAATATGGGCAAGTCTAAAAAGGCTTTTCCTATGGAAACATGTTCCTACCTTTAACTACCTACTGGCTACCACCAATAGCTAATATATATACATGTATACATAAATTCACTGAAAAAACAAAGGTTACAGGGACTTTATATTTAGGCTCAGGTTTTACTCAAAGCGAAACCAGTGAAATCCATCAGTAATAGTGAGCTGATATAACTATAACTCACACCCCAGCAATGCACTGCTTATAACCTCAATTATTACATTACTCAAAACATGGTCGATGACATCACTGATGACATCTCAAATGACATCAGAGATGACATCACTGATGACATCATCCAGTGACTGTGAGTGTCTTTAAAAAGTTTATGAGTGCTAAATATGTATACCAAGGTATATTCTGGTGTATCAGTGGGTATATGAGTACCCATATGGATGATTCAGTTGGGCATGATTGACTGTATAAGTAAGTGATCAGGTGTCTCAGTGAAAGTATGGGTGAGAGACTGGTGTGAATGTCTGTATCAGTCTGTCAGTTGGTGTATAAGTGGCTGTATGATTGTGTGATTGGATATGTGACTGGCTGTATGGATGAGTTGCCTAAGTTCCTGTATGGTTGTCTGAGTGTCTGTGTGGGTGGGTGTGGCTGCATGTATAGATGAGTGAGTGGATGAGTCAGTGGCTGTATGGGTTAGTGAGTGTGTGTGAGAGGGTATGCATGAATGTGTGGTTGAGTGAGTGGATGTGTCAGTGGTATATGGGTGAGTGACTGGGTATGTGAAAGGCAGTATAGGTGAGTGATGGGTATATGAGTGACTGTATGAGTGAGTGAATGTGAGAGTGACAGTATGTTTGAGTGTGTGCTTGTGTCAGTAACTGTATAGGTGAGTGAGTATGTGCTAGTATCTGTATGATTAATTGAGTGGGTGTGTGTGTTTATTTGTATCAGTGAGTAAGTGGCTGTGTGATTGACTGCATGTGAGAGTGCCTAGGTGTGTGGGTAGCTCTATTGGTGACTGACTCAGTGTGTGAGTGGCTGTATGGGTATATGAGTTTGTGTAGGGATTGAAATTTAGCCCTTAATTCATAATGTGGGCCTTAGCATTCTGTTAGTTGCAAATACACTGTACATGGAAGACGATGTAGAAGTCTATGATGATTTGAGAGGTCTCTGTTTGGGTCCATGCAAAAGTTTGCTCACTGCCAAGGTGCTTTGCAATGTGTGGACGGTAGCAAGTGGAGAAACTTGAATGAATCGTATAATAATGGCTCAGTTACTTCCCAGTAATTTTCCTTACTCCTGGGGCCATCTTCCTCACCCCATTCTTTCATCCCATTCCTTGCAACAGGCGGGTAGTGCCCTTTCCGGACAGGCATCTCAACTCTTTTTTAAACACTTTTCTTAATCGTAGAAAACTCCTCCCATAATGGACCCCACTTCCAGCTCTCATCCAGCAGACCCCAACCAACCACTATGGTCTGAAGTAAAGATTACTAGCACGTAATTGAACTAAAGCCAACTGAGGCCACTTCCTCATCCTTTTTCGTACATCATGAGGATGTGCTAAGCAAAAAACTAACAATCAGAGTACCTAAATAGTAAACAAAAAACATTGGGCCTCATTTACAAGGTCTTTGTACAACTGCTGAACACAAAGCAGAAATCTTTGAATTAAGGGGATTGGAGAGAATGAAAGGAGGAGATCTTTCGGGTAGGGTCAGGAGAGGGTATCCAGAAATAAGAAATAAATCCTGCTGAGTGCATCTGCTTGAAAGTTTTCTAGTCCTCCGATACAGTCTATAGAGACTTCACATGAGATTCTGTTCACGGACCCGTCTTGGACATCAGTAGAATTAGTTATCTCAACTTGCTCCCACTCAGATGACTGGTATAAGCCTTGGAGGTTATGTTGTCTGCTTTAATTAGTACTGCAGCATTCAAGAAATGAGTTTGAAAGGCTTATAGTGTTTGACATACCACTTCTAATTCTCTCAAGTTGGAGGGATGATGAGCCTCCTAGCACAACCAAAGTTCTTAGTTAGACAGACTTCCACAGGTGGTCTCCTGCAGTTTCTGCTGGCATTTATTATGATTATGACCTGAGGATGAAGAAAAAGTGGGACCCCCTTCCATTACAAAGGAGGGAGTCATCCACCATTTCAAATATTGGATGATTGGAGGCAGAATCTAAATGGGATCCCTCAAACTGCCATGGGGGAACCATACTTAAGGATGCATTGAACCAGAAACTACAAATGTACTTTTACTAATTGTACTGGTAAGAGAGCAGGTAAGATAAATAATTGAGGTCTGAGCCATTCCAAGCAGAGACATAGGATTGACGTGTGACCTCTGGTAGACAAAGACTCTGTTTGTGAATCCTGTCTAGTAAAAGAATGGCTTGGCCAAATCCCATCCTAAACTTGTCTGTAGGTCTTGGCTTGGTGAGAGATTAGAGTTTTCTCAGGCAATTGAAACATTGTGCTCCAGAAGCTGCTTGCATGAAATACGCTCTTTGATGTCTACACCATGGATGATGCATGCACAGACTGTCTCCCATGCATAGATGAACTATCCTCTCTTCATTATATTTAAATCTAACTAATGATGCCAGCACGTTCACAAAAACAAGCAGAGAGGGCGTGGGACCAAAGGGAAGGACCAGAAAATGATGTTTACAATCCTTAATTGCAAACTGAAGGAACCTCTGCTCTTCTGATCAAACTAGAAGCTAAACGTATGTCATGAACATAAAGGAGATTAGGCTTTTCCCAGTTCATCAGAAAATCATGTTCCAAAACCAGCTTACAAACTTGATATATTCTCTTCAATGTCTGTTCCTTGGTTGGCGCATGTGCAAGCCAGTTGCCCATATATTGCTGAACCATCTTCTGTTCAGTGTGAGGAAATACTACAAAAGGTACCAAAATTTTTGTAAACATCCTTGAGGAGACTTGAGACCAAAGGGAAGGACCAAAAACTGATAGTACGGACCAGAGTTCAAAACTGAAAGATCCCCTGATCTTCTGACTGAACTACAGTGTGCAAATATGCATCTTAAAATCCCAGGGATGCTGAAAAATATCCGGGAGGCATGATTTGAAATATGTTTTGCATTATGTCCATTTCGAAATGGATAGTTGGAATTAATCTATTTAAATTGTTCAAATCCATAATTAGTTGAAAGCCTCCAATGAGATTTTTAACCCCATACACTAAGAACTTGGCTTACTCCCATTCTTCTGCAGGAACAGACACCATTACTTTCTTGTCTAGAAGTTCCTGAACCTTTGGCTGTAGTTTGATTTGTCTAAACAATTCTGAGGCCAAGAAGTTTGTATGACCACTGTATTCATAAGCATCAATGAAAGCTCTATTTTGTAACCTCTTCAAATGACATCTGTAGTGATGTCATTATTACAACATCTAGAACCCAGCATTCTGAAATAATCTGCATCCAAACTTTGTAGAACAGAGCAATCCTTCTACCTTCTGAAAGAGAGGCAGAATCTAGCTTCTGGGTATAGCCAGATCAGAGGGGCCTTTGACAGCAAAAAAGACATGGCAGGTAGGATAAGGGCCTTTATGTTACTGTTGTTTATATGAGTATGGACCTTTGAAAGAGAAACATGAGATTCTAGAGAGAATGTTGGAATGATGAAAAAGACAACATTTCAGGGGTGGTCCTTGTGTTTTCCAGGTTTTGTTCAGTATTAATGGTCTTTAAAAGCCTTTACACCTGAGGATGAAGCAGGTACTGATGAGAAAGGCAATTTTAATATTGAAGTCTTTTGTATTCATTCCTCCTTCAAGATCCTCATAGAAATCTGCAGTTGCCTCAGCACTTCTACCCCAGGTCTTTAGCTGGGGTTTTAAAATGATCAAATGAATCATCCACCAGTGTCATGACCCTGACCTCCTTGTGATCTCACTTCTCCAGTAGCTTGTGTGTGGGAGGGCTTGCGGATTTGACCACACGTCTCAATGCCTCTCCAGCTGTTTATTGGACTAATTGCCCCATGGGTTTGACAATGTTCTTGGCATGGTAATTATTCCTCCGGGCCCTAGGGCCATCGAGTCATGGAACACTAAAGTACAAACATTAACATCCCCTAGGGCCTTCAGGCTGACTCATCATGACCATGGTGAAATTTTGGCTGACTCATTATGAATATGGTGATATTTGGGCAGACTCATAGGCACATGACTATGGGGATTTTCGGGGTGACTCATAGGACCATGACAATAGGAATATTTGGGCTGACTCATAGGCACATGACTATGGGGATATTTGGATTCATTAGGATTTGGGAAGGGTATTTATACCACACTCAAAAATCACGAGGCTATGCTTGGCTTACCCACTTGTTGAAGAGGACGGATACTCTTCAGTGTTCCTGCTCACCTGAACGTCTCCACTACCTGGACGAGCTTCTTCTGCATTGTGGCTCCCCTGCGAATCTCTGATGCTGCAGACATCTTCTCCCCTACAAATGCACTGATGCAGCGAACTCCATCCCTGCAACACTGCACGGCTCTCCTGCAAATCTCTAAAGCTGCAGACATCTTCTCCCCTGCAAATCTGGTGATGCAGCAAACACCATCCCTGCATTGCCACACCTAAAAAGAGAAAACATGGTTGAGTACCGTCCTTAAGGTTAGTGCACTAACGGAAAGCATATCAACCAAAGACTTGTTTTTATGATGCAGAGAATAAGAACACAGGACATTTTTTTAACATTGAGACATTATGGGTATTATTTAACGTGCATACTGAGAACTTGGTATTAGTGCCCAGTGACATTCTTATCTGCTGTCCTTTATTGTGCTGTAGTCTGTGAATCCAAAAACACACTCTTGCTCATCTTGTGCCTAGTGTTGATCAAACAATGTGTACCTCAGTGTGTGATATGAAAACACGTTATAGCTTCTGCTGGGACTGCCACAATTCCAAGGGTAAAAGTTGATTATTGGAAGTCTATGCATCAATATATTCATTATCGTGTAAGTGACTGTTAGCACACATGTCAAAGGCAGGAGGAAATATTTCACGACTACTACTACTAATAACCTCTCTACTTGTATTTGCAATATAGCACATCGTGCACTACGTTATGCACATATCACGACAACACTCTCCAGGACTGAGAAGAGACATACGTACGACTTCAAGGAGATGGTGGCTGAGCTCGAAGTCACGGAAGACTCTCTGTTTGTTATTTTGCCCCAACCCCCTTCCCTTCTGGGTTGGCAGTTGATTCACGGTTACAATTCCCTGATCAGACCCCACCCTAGGAGAGATAGGAGGTCCAGTATCGTCTCTCCGGACAACAGGCAGGTGAGAGGCATGACAATCAGAAGTTTAGCCCGCATTTCTGTAGCAACCAGAAAACCCAAAGAGGCTTGCCAAGTCTAGACTGTCAAGGAAAGCTTCAGAAAATCCTTGACTAGAGACTGTGAGGCATTAGTATGCCAGGTCCCAGCATATGTGGTCAAATTCTACTTTGAATTTGCTTTCTTAAGGAAACCACCCAGTTTACAGGCAACAGATTCAGAGGGGGGAACATCCTTCCCTAGAATTGAAGGCTTACCAGATAAGTTAGCCTCAAGAGAATCCACCTTTTACTAATTAGGGTATTTCAGTGTCTACAACTTTAAGAATTGCTACTTTATCCTTGCCTTTTCATTATCTTTTGATGAGGCCTTTAACCAGCTATTAGATTGTGATGAGGATTCAGGTCTTTCTGAAATCATGGGAAATGACCCGGCAGGTTCTGAGAACAGTTTCTACTTTGGGAAAGCCCATATTGACTCTGTAGTGTCTTTCCAGGGCGGGAGCTAACTAGTGTCCGGCTCATAATCTGAAATTGGCCTAAGAAAGAAGCTCCATACTTCTGCTTCTGGGAATGCATGCCCATGCCTATTCCAATACCAATTGCCACAACTAAACTAAGGACCTGCTCCATTAAGTTGAGAAGAGCCCTCAAAAACCAAACGCTCCAACTCCCAAGAGAAACCCTACTATAAAACTTGGGGGCATATTAGCAAGACCGGCGATAAAATTATCGCCGTTTTAGCGACAGGAAACTGCCGCTAAAACGGCGATAATGGGCTTGCTAATATGCGTTATAGAATTCAATAGAAGCCCAGGTTAGATGTCCTGCACATCTAACATGGGCTTCTATTGAATTCTATAACGCATATTAGCAAGCCCATTATCGCCGTTTTAGCGGCAGTTTCCTGCCGCTAAAACGGCGATGATTTTATCGCCGGTTTTGCTAATATGCCCCTTGATCTTTTAAAAATATGATAAAAAGACATTTTAAAATGACCCCATAATGAGATTCAAGTCATAGTACTTTGAATATAAATGCATAGACTTTAAAAATAGAATAGGTTTCCAGTTTACTACATGCACTGCTGATTGTTTTTAACCAAGGGTACCAAATGGCAATTTATACTCTGCCTTGGTGGGAAACTAAACTCCATAGATGAACACAAGGCTCTGCACCCTAAGATCAAGGTGAAGAAGCTGCACTCCTGATGCGCGGTTATGGCTTCTGAAACATGCTGACAAAATAGAGGTACAATTAATTTAAAGAGGTTCCTCTGTTCAAAGCCTCCAGACAAACCCAAAGCCAGTGAAACCCCAACAGAGACCAGTGGAAGTGCTGACTACCTGGTGGCAATGGGGAGCCACAAAAGTACAGCCTGCAATGCCTCACGTTAATCCTAACTCAAAGAAGCTTCCATCTCTTCTGGAAGGTTCTATATGGGGTCACACACCTTCGCCCTACCAGACAGTCCAGCCCCAGTGAACCGGAAGTGAGTAAAATCCCATCCACAAGCAAAGAGTACAAAGACATCTGTCTTCCAAGTAGATAGACATAAAAACAAGACTAGATGTGGAAGTGCGATCTATTATAAGTCCTCCCCAGTATGGGAGTGTTAAAGAAAAGGAGATATTATGTGAGTTGAGAGGGATATTACCGTCATTATGTAACAAAAGAGACGAGGAAGGGGGTCCAGAGATGAATGATTTTAAAACTTTTTTCACCTCCTTCTCACTGGGGCTGGGCCGGTTGGCAGGGATAGAGTGAATTACCCCATATAGAAAATTCCAGAAGAGATGGCAGCTGCGTTGAGGCAGAATTAACCAAAGCATTGCAGGCCTGTGCTTTTTAATAGTTTGTGGTATAATGTTTGTAAACCACCCTTTTCCTTTCTCTTTACCGTATTTTGTCTCTTAATCATTCCTCCTCTGGATGCAACCCTTTGTGTCACTCGCTTTCTTGCGAGTGACAAAAGTGATGAAAGGTAAAATCTTGTAACTCCCCATTATTATTAATTTATCTGCTCCATTGTGTAAAGTCAGCCAAATTAGCGTTTTCGTTGGCCTCATTCATAAATGAGTTTGTAGTTTCAAATTTTATTTAATCTCCCAAAGCACTTGCACTTCATATCAGATTCACTGCTAAAAGATATCCTAAGTGTGCCGAAACTCCACAGTCAGGGTGGAGATCTTCACACAGAAAAAGATAGGCCAGGCAGAGGTGGAGACCTGTGCATGTAGATGGTGAATAGCATTTTGGAGTGGGTTTGCAGTACAAAATGTACTAAAAAGTGCAGTTAATGAATAGGCCCTTCCAATAGTAAATCTACACGTTTAGTTTTACCTTTGTGAATAGGCCCTATCTACATTAGGTTGGTCGAATAATGCTAAATGGACTAACCAGATTGCTAAAAATACCAAAGCTCTAAATGTTTGCAACAAGAATGGGATCCTAAAATTTCTCACCATCAGTAGATGTTTACAGGTTTCAAGACCAGTCAGCTGCACTTTATGGTGCCACATTATGGGGACTGTGGACTCCTGGAAGATGGCAGCGGCAGAAACTAGCTTCTTCAAGTTCCTCCTCAGGCTGTCAAGGAGTTGCCCCAACTGTACCAATGATGATAGATCTGGGCATGAGAAGTAACTATCAAATTGCCAAACTTAGGCCTTTGACCTTTTGGTGTAGGATACGGTCAAAAAGGGGCTCTTTTGCGTTATATTAAAGTATACAAAAAACAAATTGCTTATGGAATACTTAAATTAATCTCCGCCACTGGTAATTACTTGGGCCACAACCCAGTTCATCATTATTTTGCCCCAGCCAAATGCAAATCAGTCTTGGCCCTGCTCCGGTGGGAACAGTCCAGCCCGAACTGCCAGGCCAGGTCCTCCCTGACCGAGAACAAAGCAACCTAGGACAGGCTTTGCCCTAGTTAGGACTCGTCAGCCAGGTATATCTTGGTTCCAGTGACACAGTGTGCACGGGAGCCACGTCAGAGCATACCTGCCCTACTTAGGGTAACACACTAAAGTATACATAAAAGTGATGATTGGAATGTTTGAATGAACGTCAACCACTGGTAATCACTCGGGTACAAAGTGGAATGGTGTGCAGAATAGTGAAGGACTGGGATGTGGGCAAAAATTATTTTTACAGAGTCTACGGGGCAGATTGACAAGCCCCTTGTGTGACTTTTGCGCTGCAGTTGTGTCACTTTTTTGACGCAACAGCGGCGCAAACAATGCGGCCTATTTACAACGTGACGCATCTAGGAGATGCGTCACATTGTAAAGCCCTAGCGTCACATTATACCTAGCGTCAGGTATAATGTATGCAGGGTGAGGCGTTCCACGCAGGAAGGCCTCATAAAAGTGACTCAGTGAAATCTATAAGATTTCACTGCATCACTCTAGGACGCCACTGCGGCCAAACCTTACGCCTGCTTGAAGCAGGCGTAAGGAGTGACGCAGTGTAGTGGGAATAGGCCTCAAAAAGCATTGCTGGAGTTGCGTTGTGCTTGCGACACGACTCCAGCAATGCGTGACTCTTGCCCCAACAGATGCGTCAGAATTTCTGACGCATCAGTCAATCCTTGCGCCATGGTGCGCCGTATTGTAAATACGGCGCATCCATGGTGGCGCAAGGGTTTCTCAGTGTGGTGCAGGGAAAGTGATGCATCTCTACAGATGCGTCACTTTCTTGTAAATCTGCCCCTACATTTCTAATGCAAGCATGGACGACAAGAGCAAAGTTAAATGAATTTACACAATAATCTAAGGAGTTATAATTTGGATTGTGCAAAATCAAGAGAAATATCGAGAAAATTATGCAAAATGACACATAATTAACTGAATCTGCCATTTTACACTATTTTCTTAGTGCAAGGGTTCATTTCCCGCTAAGAAAATAGCTCGAAATTCAATAGAATGCAAACAGTAGATGCTCGCACTCTATTGGCTCATTGTGCCTGTGCTGCCACAAAAAGATTTTTGACCGAAATTGCTCTTAATTACATAAGCAGCCCTAATGGCGTAATTGACGTAACAAACGTAACCCGAAATACCCAGAATTACATACGTTATGCCAGCGTAAATCAAATTTCGTCCAGGTCTATTTATAGCTCGACCCCTGTGTGAAATGGTTTGATCCTGATACTTTAGTGTATGAATATGTATATTTTTAAATATACGCACTGGATTTATATTGCAATTTTTGTTCTACTGGTTTTGATGCTGTGATTGTATAAGTGTATGTTCTTGTGTTTTATGGGTCGGTAGTTGGTTGAGAAATCTCTGCATTGCTAGTTAGGGTGTTTCTAAATCCTGCTTGAAAAGATGCTAATTTTGATTCTAAATTGCTTTCAAATGTGGTAAACGCCAAGTTATGAGTAATGATGATTACATTCAAAATGGAGCACCCACATCGGTATTCCTAATATCCTCAAAAAATGTTCCTGCTTGGTCAAGGGAGAAAAAAGTACTCAGTTGGAGAGAATGCACATTCTTTGCACAAAATATAACAAGGTTTTCAGCAACTTGTGATGAGGGAGATGTTGCAAGTGTTTGGTCAGTAACTATCTTTGGCTGAAGAGGAATACATGATTGCACTTGCTTAAGATAAAGCTCTTGAAGGTAGGAGAGAGATGTCTGAAGTTAAAGTACGCAACGGGGTTTGTTGAAGTCAATAGTTTAAGTAGAACGGTAGAAAAGCTCCTGAGAAACTGGGAGTACCAATGAAGGTCAAGGGGACTCTACTTGGACAAGGTGAAATCCAGCAACAGCCATTGGATGCAGAGGTAGACATGAGAGGAGGGATAGGTTGTGTGCAAAAAACACATATCCTTCAGATCAGATGTCAAAACATTAGAGACCGAGACATACATTTGAAATTCGACGATGATTAAAGAAAGTCTGGACTTAATGATTGAGAGTAGTAGGAGCAACAGCAGGAGAAGTAGGAGGCAGAGGGCTATGTTAAAAAAAAATCCATGAGCTGATAATACAACAAGTCAGAATCGGTCGGTAATCAAAACAGAGGACTTTCTGTAATATTTGCAAATAGTAGTTCTCACTTAAATTCATCCCCACAGATCTCCCTGAAATTCCCTACATAGTTTGCTTCTTACACCAGCTGAAATGGGCTTCTTCACAGGCTCTAATGAGCATTGAGCACAGACTCAATTCAGACCGCTTTCATAATGTGTCGTTAAGGGGCCGATTGCGATACGGCCCGCAAAGGCTCTGACCTTTGGTCGTAACCTTCAGGGCTGCATCGTAATATGCCAAATTGGATTCCCTCCGGACCGCCTAATTTTGATGGAGGCGGTCAGAAAGGAATCCGACCGGTCATTACGGCTGGCTTCTGATGGGCTCAGAGAGCCCATCTGCCAGTCGGAATGCAGCCTGTAATCCGGCTGCCCTTGAGATTACGATGAGGGTTTTCCGACATGGTTTCCATGCCGGTCTGTCCGACATGGAAACATGTCGGAAAGCATCTTTGGGGGCCCCCAGCAGGGACCCCTTGGGTGCATGGCCTCTGGTTGGAGGCCGAGGGGGCACCTATAGTGCCCACCTGTTGCTCCCTGCCCAAGGTGCAGGGATGAACTGCACCTCCCATTTCACTATGGGAGCATGCATTACAGCCGGTTTACAGCCGTAATGCATGCTCCCATAGTGAAATATAGAAATGCCACCGAACAGTGTTCAGTCGCATCCTAATGGAGCGGTCGGGACCGACGACCGGGTGTCGGTCGGTCCCATGACCGAGTCGGTGTCAGGCGGAAGTGATTCCGCCTAAAAATCGTAATGAGCCCCTAAGTGTTTTTCCTACAAGCCAGACAACATACTTTTATTGCTATCTGTCTACTAATAAGTATTGTTTGTATATATTTTTAAACATTTCCTGCAGGTGACTACTCCGTTAAACAAGCCCCAGCTCTCTAGTCAAAGGAAGTTCCTATTTTGAGGTGGCTGCCACAGAGCTGTGGCAGACCACATGTAGCCCATTGTCTTTTTCAATAGTACTAGAGTCATATTCAAACTAAGTGGTATGCCACTCTGCCACCAACTTGGGCTTAACAGTCTAAAAATGACAGTCACCTCTATGAACATGGCATATCTTAAAGAGTTAAGTGCCACTATGTTTGCTTTTCCAAATGTTGGGGTTGGCAGGTTAGGAAATACCATCAACAGTCACTCCACCCAGTCTTAGGAAGGTAAGAGAACCGCCTCACTTAATCCAACACTGCAAAAGTCTTACCATTCCCTAGCAAAATGAGGCACAATATTGCCCAGACTTATGACGCCTGGCAAGCAGGGTAGTAGCGGCTCGTGGAGGGAGTGCCGCGGGCGGTGTGGCGGGGCGGGGAGGGCAGGGTGGGGGTAGTGGCTACGGCATACGGCCGAACAGAGGTAAGTAAACAAATAAATAAATAAAACGAATTTCATTGCGCGCGCTGCATTGCCAAATGCGATGCAGCACGCGCAACGAAATTCGTTTTATTTATTTATTTGTTTACTTACCTCTGTTCGGCGGTATGCCGTAGTTTACTACCCCCACCCTGCTCCTCCACCACCCCGCCCCACCGCCCCGCGGCACTCCCTCCACGAGCCGCTACTGGTCACATCTTTTCAAAGGATCCTGTCCGACAAACTAAATAAGGTCTTTGCTTTCAAATTTTGACTCAAGACAAAATGAATAACTGCAGTTATTTTTTTTACAAATTTACATTTGACAGTTCTCGCCATGCTTTTTCAAGAATAGCAATTACAAATGGTCCATTTTACAGTGCAATGGACTAAAAAATGCCTTTCATTCGATGATTTATGAACACGAGAATTAAACTTCACGGCCCTCCAGACGAGAGAAGTGGAGTCCGGTTCTTCCTTCCACTGGGGCAGTGTAACAGAATGGGGGAGGAAGGATGAAAAAAATCTGTCTCTTTTTATGAAGGAGTAAAAACATAACGAAAGGCATGCTTTTTCCACCCACAATGTCTTTTCCTCTTGGTACTCCCATGGAGATTTGGGCTGAAGGCATTTGGATTGCACAAGGATGATTAATGCACTCTGCTTATAAAGTCTCCGGGGGGGATTCTATATGGGTGCTGGAAGTCTCAAAGTATTCCCATAAACAGGAAAGTCTCAGAGTGACCCACTCGAGTGGACACAGCCCAGAATCAGATCAACACATTTTTGGTGTAATTATGGGTGTGTGAATGGTAATGGGTTGTGTGAAACTAGCAGGCTAGCCGATACAGCACTGGGTTTTTAGAAGGACAGGGACAATATTTCTGTGTGGAAATCTGCGGTTACCCACAGGTACAGCGTAAAGTTGCCCTTTCGTTGAGGTTTTAAATACATATCTACAGTAATTCCTCAATTCTCCATCTGATCAAGGACTTTAGGAAAATTGAATAGTTTGGGTGCTGATGACTCAAAGATAAAATGGATGTAATTTGTAATTTGAGGTGTTCTACCTCAATTCTAGGCCTAAATCTCAATCATAAACAGTGGTGGCCAATGGGTACAACTGAGAGGTGGTGAGTGGGGGAGCGCACACACACATGCACACCCACACCCATGCATTCACATGCAGACACGCGAACACACATCCATTCACAACACTCACTCACAAATACACATATATTCATAGAGTTATGGTTTCTCATTTCTACAATAATAGTAATAATAATATTAATAAAAATAAGAACAATAAAAATAATAATATTAACAACAATAATAATGACAATAATAATAGTAATAATAGTAATACTAGTAATAATAATAATGACAATAATAATGGTAATAATAATAATAATAATAATAATAATAATACTAATACTAATAATAATACTAATAATGGTTTCCCAATTTAAATGTTATCATGATGTGAATTAATTTGAGTATGATTATGCTAGTTTAGTTAGTTATGTTTTCTCAAAGCCCAAACACACCAGTACCAGCCGCACTGCCTCCAAAGAATGAATTCTAGGCAAAAGAAGAGCGAGAGAGCAATAACCCTTTAGAAACAGTCTCATCAGTAGACTCTGACTTTTGTTACTGCAGACAATTTCACTTGAATTGAGTGAGAAATGTGTGACGCACCTGAACACAGGTGGATTAATAAAGCTGTCAGATTTAATTGCAAGGTAAGGTACGACAACTGCAGGCATTAATACTGAAATTATGCTATTTCATTTGAAGAGTGACAATGCTGATTGCCATTTTCATCACTGACTTGGATTATCTGACAAATGTGATTATTAAAAAAATAAATTAAATTGAGGATAATACACTGAATTATTACGAAAGGTCATAATTACCGCTCCATTGTTTGAGCAATTATCAATATTGTTCTTTTCGAAAGCGTTGAAATCATTCAAAATAAGCCAGTAATTAGGAGCTGTTGATAATATCAACCAAATGACACATAAAGCCTTCTGATTGTGACATATTTGTTTCATTATTCAATTGTGCTCCAATTTGTATTTGAGGGGTGTGAGGCTGGAGCTGTGGTGACTTAGGGCCAGATGTGCGTACATCGAATTTGCTAAAAGCAGTCGCAATTTACGCACAGACTTTCAGCAAATTCAGTGGTATTTTGTGAACCGACCTATGTACTAATAGGTCTGCTCACAACATACGGAATCGCAGTGGTTTGCAATTTGACCTACCCATTGAGTGTTAATGAGGTAGGTCACAAATTGCAACCCACTACGTTTCGCTGCCATCACAGGGATGGTGGTCTGCAGGTTTCAGCACATCACCATGTCTGTGATTGCTTTTAAATAAAGCAACTTTTTTTTTTACAGCAGTTCTTTTTCCCATGGACTACTGCCTACTCATAAAAAAAAAAAGTTGGGCACATTCACAAAGGAATGTTGTGCTTGTAAACCCAAACGCAAACCATTTGCGTATGGGTTACCACCTCCTTTGCTGTGTCAGTAAAATATGAATGTTTTACAACCTCATTTCGGTCACAAAACATTAATACATACCATTATGACCATTATTTAGGAGGGGCGCTCTAAACTGGCCCCTTCCAAATAACGATCCCTTATGATTTCCTAAGCTCATTTAGTGATTCAGTAACATGTTACCGAATTGTTAAATGGGCTTAGTACATTGGAAAACCACATTTTCTTCTTGCCAACCCTGTGATATACCTGTCTGTGACAAAATTGGATTTCCAGGGATCTACTATTGTCTATGTGGAGGGACCCAAGTTGTGGAATGGTAAGAGCTATGACAGAGTTTGTAGTGCTTTGACAGTTCCAATAAGCTTATAGCACAAAGGATTTTCTGCATGGCATAACATTATCTTCATAAAAAAATCTTGGGTGGATACGTAAAAATTTCACGCATTTATCATTTGTGCTTGTTCTACATGCTGTAAAATTGCACATGTTTTAATGTCATAGGACTGAATCCTTTGTAACACAATAAAAACATGATACATGTTATATCATATTCATTGCCGTTACAGAGACAAACGTGAATTAGCAATATTTGAATCACTGTATACTAAGGGCCTTATTATGACTTTGGCGGTGTGGCAGCGGGCTGCCACGCCAGCACCCCACTGCCACACTGCCAAAGCCATAATGCGGCCGCCCGCCAGGCGGCTGGACTACGGCGGTGCAGTGCTAGGGCTCATATGTCAGCCTTAGCAAGGCATCGCAATGGGAACTCCATTGCACGTTCCTGCAGGGCATGGACTGTGAAGTCCCTGCCCTGCAGGAACTGGGGGTGCATGCAGACAGGGGGGCACACCATGTGCCCCCCTGCATGCATCCCCTGGCCCTGAGGCAAGATACCACACAGCCACTCTTTTCATGTTGGGCTGAACGCCATGAAAACTGTGGCACTGAGGAAACTCCTAACATGCTTGGTGGTGTCGCAGCTGCAGAAGCCAGCATATTAGGGGCATCAGACCACTGCAAGACCAACAGGGATTACGGATCACTGGCGGCAGCAGAAGTCCCATGGCGGTCTGACTGCCCAACTTGTTATAGGGCGGTTAGACCACCGGTCCAGTGTTAGCCAGACCGCCACCATGGGTTTGGCGGTCTATCGGACTGCCAAACTCAAAATGAGGCCCTAAGTAGAACTGTTACAATGACTGAGGATCCAACAAAGAGCTGTCATAATTTGTTTTTAAAGACAGACAATGATGGAGTGTGATATTGTATAGAAAAACCTATATTGCTATCATGTTGCTTGCAATCATGAATTGTGGCCATGGAAGCGAGCCATGTGGGACTACGCACGCTGGCTGCGACCCATGGTTTACACTTCCTCAAGACCTGCTTTTATATTTCTCCTACTAAAGGGCTTATTTATGAGAGCCCTGTGTCACTTTTTCATCATGTAAAATGGTATATGTGTGACGCAGGCCTCTAATAAATATTTATGAAGCCTAACAAAGCCACCCTGCATGGCTTTGAGTGGCCTCATAAATCATAAGTAAGGCGACACAGCTCAAATTGATATGTCACCTTACTATGCGCCCAGGAGACATTCTATGGGTGCTGCAGTGAGTTTTCCCATGCAACACCCATGGAATTTGATGCTGCCCCAGATTTACAAAGTGATGTAAACGTGGAGAAGCATCAAATCAGTACGCCTCCAGAGGTGAGGTGTAATGAGGAGAATTATGTTAATTTCTCCTTGTTTTTTCCTCTGTCCATGTGTGCTGCATTCTGCAGGACACATAAAAAGAGGAAAATGACTCATAGGATTGTTTTTGTGCAGGAAGGTGTCCCTTGATCTGCTTTCAGAATTTAAACCACCTAATGTCACTACATCAAACCACAGCTGAGGAGTCTATGAAGCCATTCCTGGGGCATCATGTGACCTATCATATGCATATCTCTTCCCACTGCTTTACCAATTTTTTTGAAAGCTTGTCTCAATAGGCATCTAACTTAATCCAGGAAGCGGTAGAATGTACTGGAATATGCCGCAGAACAATACACTCAGCGATATAGTGAGGCAAGCAAGAAAGGTTCTGGTGGGCCATCACCCAGGAAGTCAGAAGTAGCGGGTGTATAAATGACACATCCAACACTTCTGTAGTGCCTATGATGCTGGGCTTGCTTTAAATACCTGAACATGCTGGAAAGGTTCAGCCAGCTGAAAAAGAATGTGAAGTGACAGCTTAACCCTTGAGGCGATGGATCATAGAGGTTGCCTACCATGATTACGCCAGCGTACTAAAGGCAAAGGAATACAAATTAGAGAGTAAGGTATATCAAAATGCATGTTTCCTTTGTTAAATATGAATTTGGTGTGCAAAGTACCTCAACTTTTGCTTAAATGGTGACCATATCAGCCTTTTTCTTTTAGACTATTTAAAAGTTGGATATTCTCAGCCACTTGTTGCATTAGATTATCTGTTCATCCTTATGGGTTAGAAACCTGCTCTCATAGTGAACTAGTGTTGTGATGAAAAACAAATACATACAGGTGCATCATACTGCCCATTATGGCATCCTGATAGCTCTATCTTTGTGTTCATCACACCTGCCACTGCCCAGTGCATCAGCTAGACATCTGTGACACTCTGGATGTACCTGAAACATACATATTACATATGAATTTGTGGAGATGGTTTGAAATGAATCTGGCATGCACACCACTGCAACCTTCCCCTACCCACAGTGAGAATCAAAAAATTATTTTCATTAGCTAATATAAGCAAATGTACAACGCTTTAGGCCCACATGTCAATATCAGTAATACAAAATGTGCATGCAGTTTATCGTTATTGATTCAACAAATAAGGGCAACAACAATGACATATTTCTACGGTTTTCGCAGTTGATGTCAATACCTATTTCAGAACTTAATGTGGTCATCGGGGATTTCTCATGTAACTGATGTCAACGACGTGGGTTGATATACATCTGCAAGCTAGGAGGGGGTGGTCAATCTCGTGTGCAGTCAGTGTCCTTATGTCATCAAAGTAACTGCTGAGGCATTGTCACATGTGAAGAGCATGAATCTTTAGTCATCGTAAATGATGCAAATGACCTATGGTTTATATGTGTATGTACATTACTTTATCTTTCATTTATGAGACACTTTCCTCATTAGACTCTAGTGATTACACTGTGAATCATATGTTCGGGAACAAGAAGTGGACTGGAGGGGGGGACAGTCGGACAAATTGAGGGTTCTGAGGACGTGCACCATAGCTGAAGTATGATATCGCAGCGTCAGAGCCTCTGCCAAAAGCACAAATGAAGCGAGCACATAAATGCATTTTAGGACAAGGGCAAAGTGTAGTTCTGAGGATATTAGATGTGTCTTCCCGTAGCCGTGTCATGCTAGAACCCACAGAGGCCATCACACATGTTTCAGCTTCCACCACCTCTTCTGTCCCCCAACCCCTCTAAGCAACAACCTGCCCCACAGCCAAAAGACGTCAAATGGGATGTTCTTCTCTTCTGGCACCTTGTAACCAGCCACCACTCCAACCCTTCTTGCATCCCATGAGGTCCTCAATAAAGTAGATGTCATCTGATCTGAGCATGCTGCAATTGAGATTGGTTTTTAAGGAAACTGACAATTGCAAATGGATCAGCTTGTGTATTTCCTAGAAGGCATCCATTCACTGCAGGAAGACGAGTATAGATGTGGATGCGGTATTACAACCTCACAGGATCCAGGGACCAGCCCACCCATCTTTCCCCTTCCTCCCATGCTGTTTTATCACTCACCCCTACCAGTGTCCCTTTCTTTGGCCACCCCCTACCTTTTGGAGGTGGAAGAGTTACCTAGCAACAGGATGTCTTCCTTGATGAAGAGACAATTGTGCAGGTCTCTATAAAGAATGATGCAGATGATCAGTAATGCAACAGTATCATGAAGCATTTAACATTGTTTTTTCTATTTTTGGAAATGATGAACAATTTCTTTGTTCTTTTGTGAGACTATTTTTACTAGTTAGATGTGTTTGGTTTCACTTTCATGCCCACCAACCCTCTGCACACACCCTCCGCTCTCCCTAATTTATGTAATCTGTATTTTTTAATCTTTTACTTCCACAGTCTCCATTTTGACACTCTTCAGAATTATGTTACATTTTTAATTTGAGTTCACATGATGTTTCTGGTGTGGTGTTTGAGTATGTTGTATTTCGTGGCGAGGTTTGTTATGTGGTACTTCTATTTGTCATAGGAATGCTTTGGACACATGCATGTATTATGACATGCTTTGCGGGTATGTTTGTGGTGGCGAATTATCTCTGTCAATACATGACTTGTGGGAAAGAGGGAACAGTCGACTACACTCAAAGATGTGTGCTGAGTTTGCAGTTGAGTCCATATAATGCTTTTGTTAGAAATGGGGGTCTCTAGTTGGCAGAGGTAGGTACCTTTGTCCAAATAGGGACACTTGCTTCTAGTCAGGGTAAGGGGGATACACACTTTAGATAACCCCTGCTCACCCCCTTGGGAGCTTGGCACGAGCAGACAGGCTTAGCCCAAAGGCAATGTGTAAAGTATCTGTACCAACACTCACAGTAACACAGTGGTAACACCACAAATGGACACCACACCAGTTTAGAAAAATAAAGTATCTTTATCTAAACTTAACAAGACCAAAACGACAAAAATCCAACATACAAGTATTAAGAAAAATGACTTTCAAATGGTTTTAGCAACTGAGTCCATAGAAAACTATGGATGCGTGATTTCTTGCAAAGTACCTGTCGTTGCGACAAAATTCACCAAGCCACACAGCCGCAGCGATGGGAAGCGTAGAAAAACAAAGAGATGCGTCGATTCCTGAGACCTTCGTGGATGCGATGCGACAGTTCCGCTGGACACAGAAAAGCGGTGCGTTGGGTTCGGTCTGAAGGGGGAAGTGATGCGTTGATTCTGAGATGACTCCGATCCACGGGTGATGCATCGGGGAAAACTTGCCACACAGGGATGATGCGTGGAAAACCGGGATGTGTCGGCGAATGAAGCGGCGGCATCGAGCGCTGCTGCGTCGATTTCTTCTGCTGCGATCCCTCGATGCGTCGATTCTTGCAGCGGCGACAGGCGCTGTGTCGGTTTCAGCAGCAGCGGTGCGTGGAGATTTTTCTCACACCACAGAGTTGTGTGGGAAAAACTGTCGCAAGAAGAGCGATGCATTGATTTTCTTGTTGTTGCGTTGCTTTCCAGCTCCCAGCAGCAGAAACAATCTCCAGAGGCCCCACACAGTCACAGGCACTTCTTGGCAGGTCAGAACTCCCAGCAAGGAAGTTTAGGGGAGCTGGGGGTGAAGTCTTTGTGTTCCTGAGACTTCAAAACAGGAGGCAAGCTCTACTCAAGCCCTTGGAGACTTTCCTCAAGCGTGGAACACAGCACACAGCAAAGTCCTTCTTCTTTCCTTGGCAGAAACAGCAACTGCAGGCCAACCCCAGACACACAGCAAGGGCAGTACTTCTCCTCAGTTTCTCCAGCTCTTGTCCTTGGCAAAGGTTCCTCTTGATTCCAGACGTAGTCTAAAGTTCAGAGGTTTTAGGTCTAATACTTATACCCAAAAAATATCTTTGTTCTCTTTGTGCAAGGATCTCTGAGCCCAGTCCAAACCAGTTCTGTCCTCTCTGGTGCAGCTGCCCGGCAGGAGGTGGAGACAGCATTGTGTAAGGCAGACAGGCCCTATTCAGGTGCAAGGGAAATCTCCTCCCCCCACTCTAAATGCAGACCTTGCCTATTCAGGTACTCGTGAGAACTCCTCCCCCTTCTCTGAATGCAGCCCAGGTCTATTCAGCCCAGCATTGACTCAATCAGGAAAGGCAGGACACACATCAACCCCTCGGTGGCTGTCTGGGAAAATGCACCTCCCCAGCCCCTATCACTCCAAAACCAGACAGTCAATACACAAACAGGCAGAGGCACACAGAATGGTTAAACAAGAAAATGCCAACTTTCTAAAAGTGGCATTTTCAAACACACAATTTAAAAACCATCTTTAGTAAAAGATGTGTTATTAAATTCTGAGTTCAGAGAGCCTAAACGTTATTTTTCTATCTTATCCCTATGGGAAGATATGCTTGTAAAATATTACAAAGCATTCCCCATTCTGTCCTATGGGGCAAGATAGCCTTTCAGCAGTGAAAAACGAAATTGGCAGTATTTCACCATCTTGACATGTTACACACATCAGTACATGTCCTACCTTTCACATACACTGCACCCTGCCCACAGGGGTACCTTGGGCCTACCTTAGGGGTGACTAACATGTAAGAAAAGGGAAGGTTAGGGCCTGGCAAGTGGGTGTACTTGCCAGGTCGACATGACAGTTAACAAACTGTGTGCAGGCACTGCAGTGGCAGGCCTGAGACATCATTTTACGGCTACTCATGTGGGTGGCACAATCAGTGCTGCAGGCCCACTAGTAGCATTTGGTTTACCACCCCTGGCACACTTAGTGCACTTTACTAGGGACCTACTAGTAAATCAAATATGCCAATCAGGGAGAACCAATCATAATAACAATTTACACAGAGAGCATATGCACTTTAGCTATGATCAGCAGGGGTAAAGTGTCCAGAGTCCTAAAGCCAACAACAGCAGGTCAGGAAAAATAGGAGGAAGAAGCAAAAAGTTTGGGGATAGCCCTGCAAAAAGGGCCAAGTCCAACAGCTTTGTTGTAATGCTTCAGTACTGGTCTCTATTCCTCGCGCATTGTTTCATGTATTTAATTTACCTTGCTACAACTGGAGTCATCAAGGAGGCAACACCCAAACGTTATCCTGCTGTTAATAAGAAATTCAGGAATGGAGGACAACATTGTTGCTGACATGTTCATCTGAAGATGATATGCAGGTTAACCATGGTTTCAAATCGAATTGTGTTTCAGTCCAGTAAAATGCTCAGTTGATTGATGTGTTACACTATGTTCATATCTTACCCAAGTTGTTATTTTAGGAGGCATGTGGTCACTCCATGTATGATGTTTCTCAAATGGCCTTTCTGTGTCTCATCAGCGAGGAATTTGTTGAGCGTGCTGATGTGCAGAAAACGTCTTGTGGTCATCGGGCAACATTATTTTCAAAAAAGATTAATAATGGTTTGATTACTATTCCAGAGATTGGTAACATATGTGTCTGTGACAATAACGGCCCTACTCTTCACCAGTATCAAAGTCTCACTTCAATTATTACAACAGTATTTGCACTGGAATGTGTATAATGTATTTGGAGACTTTAATGACATCGTTTTAGCTGTAGTCCCGTTTCTTTCTTTGAAAGCTGTGTGCCAGGTACAAGTGATAGGTGTGTTGCAGGTGCCTTGTGTGGCCACACCTTTCAGCAGCCAGACAGCAGCTAGAATCAGACGTTGAAGGCCAGTCCCATGCACATTCACAGCTCCAGTGTATATTGAACTGTGGGTATGCGAGAAAATATCCCCCCTAAATAGGGTGGGGGCTTGCTGCCAGTTTTGGCTGCAGGACCACCAAGTTCTTGGAACATGTCTGTCAGCTGCAGTTTAAAATGTTGGGTGAATTTGCCAGCGATTCAAAGATGGTGACAGCAAATGAGTCCACCAGCTTTTAAGGAGAATGCCATTGTCACCCACCTTCAAATGACCTTGGCTCAGACTACCCAAGGACTAAACACATTTACTATTTGCCTGCATATGCTCTGCCTTAAAAAAGGTATTGTAGTGTTTAAAATGTAGCACGATTAAAATTAGCTGACCACTCTCTTCCCTCATCCTTGGTGTGGTAAGTCTGTGTCTATATCCCTGATCTGTCTGCCACAAAGTCTGTATGATGCTCTCTCTCCTGCAATACTGGTCCTCAAATAGGGGTGTTCCTATTGGCTACTCCCTTATGTTTTCAAACTTGTGAACCAGAAGGAAGGGAGGGACTTACCTCAGCTGACTTATAAATGATATTTATATTGTGGAAATTATTTGTTCCCAGCTTTTTTCTCTTGTAAGTTGTAGATTAAAAATAACTTCAGCATATTTAGGACTGACATATTATGATTTGACTTCCAAGAAAAGTATAGCTGAAGCATATCTTATGGTTTAGCCTGTACCGCACAGGCACACGGCCTCTCTCATATGAGCACACCCAGGGCTTTTGGTTTTGCATAGAGAATGTGCACATCCCTGTGGTATAACACACAAGCTGCCCAACAGAGGAGACGAACCTCCTCCAAAAATAACATGTTTACAGTTAAGCATAAAAATGTTTGGGAGGTAAGCTTCTCCAGACTCGTGGTACCTGCACGGTAAATTCCTGAATATGTCGCTAACTAAGCCAGTGTTTCACTCTGTTATTAACAGCTACAGACCTCGAACATATCATGATATCATTTGGGAAGTCAACACTGCATAGAAGTATCCATGTCTGCAGCAGCAGTGTGCCAAGAACACACACCAGCGACCGTTGAAGCATCCACACACACCAATGAAACACATGCTGAACTATCTTTAGAAAAAAATCCGGACAGCACAATGTGCCACATTTCATATAAATAGCCCACACATTGCCTACCATTAGCTCAACACTTGCCCGCAAAGCTTATGCTCCCAATTGCCATTATCCTGAGCAAGGCAAGCATCACTCAGCGAAAAACAGCTATTCACCTAAAGTGAAATAAAAGCATAGCAGCATTTTCCATACAACCGCAACAATATATTATCAAGAGATCGCTAATATCTGACAATTGCAATATTAATCCTATTTTGGTGAAGGGCACGCGAGGTTTTTAAAATGTATTATAAATACCAACAATGGCGACACCCAGCCTTCAAATAGACTCAAGCATATGTAACATGCATTACAGAGGATGGGAGCAGCAGTGGAAACAACTACCCAGCAAAGATCACAACAGAAAAGTGGAAGAAAAAAGTGTGAATTGCAAAATGGCCTGCAAAAATACGTCAGCTGCATGTGAAAGTCCAGTACCATTCTAGAAAGTCTCAAGAAACGCTTCAACACACAATAGGAGACTCAGGGGGATATTCTCAAAAACGTGTGATAATTATTGCAAAATTAGCTTAACGCAACTTTGCACATCGCAGTCCATCGTGGGAAAATAACACTGTGTTAACGTTGTATTCTCAACACGGCGGTACCATGCGATAGTCTCACGCTAACGCGTCAAATGACCACGATAAAATTACCGTGAAGGCAAAAAAACGCGAAACACAAGCGCGAAAAAAGTGGCGACGTGGCCAACCGCGATAAAAAAATCAGTGATAACCAGCGACAAGCCTGCAATTCCCACGCGTCATGCGGGAAAATGCACTATAAATGCACCGAAAAACACAAACAAAATAATTAAAACTGCGCAGCACCATGGAGGAAGCCGGAGCAAGTACAGAGGACGACCAGAACCCCACAAGCCCCCAAGGAGGACCAGCCTGGGACCTCGGGGTCACAGAAGGGCAAGGAGAAGAAGGCGAGGAAGACGAGGTTCAGTCCGCAGGAAAACAGGATCATCATCACGGAGGTGATAGAACACCACCAACAACTGTTCGTCACCTCCAACGTGTCATTGACAAATAAAAATGCAATATGGCAGTCCATCCTGGACAAGGTGAATGCAGTCGGAGTGAGGAGGAGGACAATTGGAGAGGTCAAGAGGCGCTGGAATGATGCGAAGCGCAGAACCAAGAAGAAACTCGCTGACAACCATCAGGCAGCAATGCAGACTGGACGTGGCAGTCCAGCGGAACACCAGGACCTGGATGAGATGGAGGAAATGGTGGCCACAGTCATCAGTGGGGAGACGGTGGCAGGAGTTGGGGGTCCGGACACTGCTCGACATGACCTGACACAACAGCACCAGGGTGAGTACCGAACAGGGACTGGGGGACGGGGGAGATGGGCACAATGGCACACATGCACAATTAAGTAGAGCACACTGCACACCCACAATGACTCTGGATCATGTCCCTGATCCACTTGGCACACTGCAGCACACATACAAACAGCAAGTATGCCCCCGTCCACCATGGGCACAAAGGGGTCCCTCCGCACACAGCACCAATCTCACAACCAACCCATGCACTCGTGTCAAAACCAGCAAAGCTGCGTGTCTGTGAGCCACACTGACAATGCAAGTGACACTGCATGACGAACAGCATGACTGCAGTCCAATTATCATGACATGGTGCAAACCACGACACTGAGGTGGCTGAGTGTGGAACACATCCGTAAAGGAGCAGGTCACACCCTGACACATCCACGTGCACAAACAACCCCTGACGTCAACAAAATATCTGCGGATAAACCATGCCCAAGAGTCCAAAATCCGAACCAGAGCCAAAATTAGCCAAGTCTGCAACATCTCAGCACTGTAGAAGCACAGAAGTCAAAGGCACACTGCCTCAAAGGGCAGCAAAATCACAGCTGCAGGGGCGACTCTCCCACAATGTAGCACACACACATAGCAATAACAGCACATCATCATTGACGACAATGTGGTACAAAGTGCAACACTCTCACTACAGAACAGAGGACACAACTGGTTCCGCTTGTGCGTAGAAACTGGACAATCACATCTGGCATAGCAGGAAACTGTGAGATGACAATGTACGTGTGCAACCTCACACCCGTGATGTAGTTCAAATGTCCACTGTCCCGCATCAAATAGTCAGCTCCTCCCAAACAGTCACAATGTACATTGTCATGCAGTCTGTATGTAAACTCGAACAATGCGTCAACATACATGTCAACACAATGTTAAAATGCATCTCCCCTTCACATTGCAGAGGGACAATCAACACCTCTCCTGCAGAGCAGACCAGACAACTCAGCAGTGATGATGAAGAGGACCTCCACACCTTCGACAACGATGCCCTACAACAGCTCATGGACAGCTACGGCAACCCACCTCCAGGAGCAGGGCAGCCCAGCTGCATCGAGGAGACCCCACCCCCTGCACAGACCACACAGCAGGAAGCACCCACCACCACAGCTGGCTCCCAGCACCTCACCGAAGAACACATAGCATTCCAAGGCTATGTGTTAGACTGCAAGAAGGAGGTGGCTGAACAGGTGCAGGTGGGGTTCGACCTCATGGCAGCAAAACTAGATGACATACGTGGGTGTCTAAGTCCCATCAGGGACCACTTTCACTCCCTAACGGACACCCACAGTTCGCTCCATGATGTCCAACAATCCATGCCCGACATCGCTGGTGTCATGACTCTGAGAGGAGAACAACTGTCTAGTCAGAGTGGCCTCAGCGATGTCAGTCGAGAGTTGGCACAGATGCTGAGGATAATGGAGAACATGGAGCGGATGTATGCGGAAAGAATGGCTGCCACGGATGCACACCAGCGAAAAGTTGTTGGGATCTTCCATGCCCTGCAGATCCTCATCATTGCATTGCTGCCACTAAGGCAGTTGCTGATGAATGCTGCTGGTACTTCTACACACACATCTCCGGCCCCTGATGTGTCAGTGGCACACAGTGCTGCAGACCAAACATCAGCACCCACATGTCAGACAGATGACATAGAGGACGAAGATGCGGGTGATTCCACCTTTGTATTAAGAAGGAGCCATTAGCATTCTTCTCTGCCATATGCCCTGTTTCAGCTTGGTTCTGCCCTCTGCATCATGCCCTGTAACAACACCTCCCACTGTCCCCCAAAACACTCTGCGACACTCACCTTGGACCTCGACATGGACTGCCATATTTTGTTTGCTTACCAATGACACAGCAATCAGACTGCGGACTGTACTCTTCCTCTTCCGATGTACTTGTCAATCTCTAAATGACTCTGGCTGGCCCTCCACTGGGCTACAATGTAATGTGGGCTTTGCATGGCCATGTACTGCTCCAGCTCCGACACTCCACCGAATGTGAATAAATCATTCAAATTCACACAGATGTGTCATGTCCATAATCGATCAAGTATGAAAGTATGGATGAATGTAAGGACATTGATTGCCCAAAAAGGTACACCCTGGGAAATGAAAGCAATGCGCATGTATGACCGTGACACACATAGGAAGTGAGATGACTGGAAATGTGTGCACTAGCTGTGGCCTCATTGCTCTGAAACAACAATCGCGATATTCCTCAACTTTGCCCCACGCAATGTTAGAAATAGGGCTGGGTATGTAATGTCAAAGTCGTTGGCAGGCCTAAAGTAGTGTCCCCCATCACATTTGACAACAGAACATCTCTTTGCATACCTACTCACACTAAACTGGGTGCACACAGCCTGTAGTGATGGATCACATTGATCCACATGGCAAGAATATGAACACCATACTCACATTGCTGAAGACACGTAAGAGCACAGGTCTTTCAGCAACTATCCCAACCACGATGTCTGGCTCACAGAGGTGGAGCTGGCAATAGGGACTCACCCCTAAGTGAAATGCGTCAGTCAGTCCCTCCCTGTGTACGGACAATGCTCATTGAGGCACACGATATGTCATTCTAATCAACACTCATCACAGTTGAACACTAGTGAAGTTGCGTAGACTTTATTGCCATGTGCGTGTCAGTACGGGCAAGACAAGGGCCACAACATGCAGACCAATGCATCAGACACTAACAGGCAGCATTCGGTCACGGTACAGTTCCACGTGACAGGCGTTGTGCATGCGCCCGGGATGTTCTGCCATTGCGTTGGTGGCTCTCGTAGAACCGGCACTCTTCTGACCTGCAGCAGTTATGTGGATGATATGCCACAGCTCGGAGCAATGAGTCGTGTGTGTGTGCAATGTTTGGAAGTATGGGTTGTTGTGTACATAAGTGTCAAGGGCATTCCATGCAAGAGTACCTCGAGCAAGGACTTCTGTGTGTGAGGTGTGGATACGTTTGTCTATCATTTGCGATGTGCGTAGTGTGGGAGTCGTCATCATCTGCTATGGTATCTCTCTCAGGGGGTGCCTGCCGCATGCAAGACCAAGGTCGGAGGTGCAGATGTCCTTCCGCCTTATGTATTGAGACAAAGGAGCTTTCATCCCTAATGTTAGTCTGACTACTGCTTGCATTCTGGGAATGTGATGTGGCTTTCGTGCTGCAATTGAGGCTAGGCCTTAGGCTTATGGTGCACCAATAGCTTATACACACACAACAGTTGGCATGCATGAGCCAAGAGCCCGAGCGGCCTTGCGCTCCTAGTACAATCCCTTTGTGCGCGGACGCCCTCCGGGTGCATGCAACATTGCAACATTGTCGATTGCTGGCCATGTGGCGCAGACACTGCAACAGAGACACACGCATCAGTTGGTTTCCTGTCCAGCCCAGAAATGAACCATGCCCAGAGCCCAGGGATAATTATTCACACCCCTACGCTGGCCTGGCGTATGCCGACCCAGCCCACTCGGCTTACGTATAAAGGGGGGGGGGACGACGCTACGTGTCCCAGTTCTTCCCCACTGCCGGAGGTGACATGGCTGCGTCCGCCTGGCATATCACAAGACTCAATCATAAAGGGTCCATGACTTGCATTGCACAGAGTTGGTGGCACCGGATACACTGCGGCCGGCACGGGCCTGCCGCCACGGGACGGTGACTTTCGGTGCACTGAGGTAGGGGCACTTCTTAAGTGCTGAGCCGGTGTGCAGCCTGCGATAATGCACCGTCCTGGCGGTCCGGACTGGTAAGGATTTGTGTGAGCCATGCTGGACCGCAGTGTAGGCCTGAGCCAGCGGGCAGCGCGAGCCTACCGCCACATGGCGTTGCCTCGCGGTTCACAGAGTTAGTGGCACCTATAGGGCTGAGCGGGTGTGCAGCCTGCGATGATGCCGTGTGCACTGATATGATCTCTGCCATTGCGAAATCAAGACCCAGAATCACGTGTGTGACCTGGTGGCCCGCGGGGCTGCATGATGTGGAGGCTGCCAAGGTCGCGGGCCCAGGGCTTGGAGCTTGCACCGGCACGTGGTGGGCCCTCTTGAAGACACGCTGGTGGCGGAAGGTGAGTAGTGAGGCCTGGGTGCGCAGGGGTGGGAAAACACCGCTGGGCGGCGGGAGGGGCTGGGGTGCAGCAGCCTGTGTGCGCAGGGGCGGCCAAGCGATGATGGCGTGTGCAATGATATGGACTCTGCCATTCATAAATCTGGACTCTGTTTCAGATAAGGGACCTGGTGGACTGCAGTGTATACCGGCACATGGTTGGAGACACACCGGTGGCAGCAGGTGAGCAGTGAGGCCTGGGTCTGCAGTATAGGCACTTTCTCTCCCTCTCTTCCTTTCACTGTCTCTCTCTCTTCCTCTGTTACTCTCTCTCCTTCTCCCTCTCTTCCTTTCATTGTCTCTCTCTCTCTTCCTCTGTTTCTCTCTCTCTCTCCTTCTCCCTCTCTCCCCCTTTCTCTTTCTTTCTCTCTCTCCCTCTCTTTCACTCTCTCTCTCTCTCTCCCTTTCTTTCTCTCTCTCTTTCTCTCTCTCTCTGTCCTTTGATGAGCGCATGAAACACCTTCTTATCTTGATTTTTGTCTTGCAGGCTGTGTCTTACAGATTGTCCAGAGAAGACCCGCCATGACTCTTCCAAATAGTTGTTTTGAGTTAAATTTGAATAAAATAATTTGTTTGGAAATTCAAAGATGAATGAATGATTCTCCTTTTTCTGACCACACATGAATGTTAATTGTTGTACTTGTGCGACATCAGGCGAATTGTTTTGTTCATGATTTCGTAAAGTTGATGTAAAATATCTTTGTCCGGGGTAGGGGCACGGGGGGGGGTTCTGGGGGGGTGGGGGTGGGTGTTGTGGCTCTCTTGGGGCTCCGAGCTGCATGATCAGTAGCTCCATGGCATCTGTTGTTCTTCAGGTGTGGCTCTGGTCTGGGCTCCCTTTTGTGGTGCAGGTTGTCGTCCGAATTAACACCAGGTAAGAGCAGGTGTTAAATCCCTGCTGCTAACGCGCCTTATCGCCTGTTTTGGGATCTTATCGCCGATCTGGCTGGTCGTAGAGAATATTGCGAAGTGGTGTTTTTGCGGCTTTTTGCACAGGAATGCCTACTCTGCATCTCATTAGCGTTAGTTGCCGGTGTCATCCGTGGCGATGTTTTTTGCGGCTGCTATCGCAGGAAAACTGGCGATATCGGCTGTTAGCACCAGCTTGTGAATGGTGCGATAAATCTCTCGCCACTTTGGCTGCGTGAAAGTGCCGCTAACTCGGCGATAAGTCCTTGAGAATATGCCCCTCAATTTGTTAGCCGTTTTGTGCACAACAAAACTACAATAAAACTATCAGGTTGGATTTGAAAAGCTGGCCTGTACACAAAGAGTTGCAGAGCAGGGATTTGCATAGTTCAGTAGACATCCAATGATCTGAGTGAGCAGTTGGCATCAAACAGTCAGACATGAGAAAAGATATATAGTGGGAAATGTGCTAAGATTTTATTCCCCATTTGCATCACAAAAGTGACCCAAATTTGTGCAAAATCTTTTTTTCCGATTTACTTACCAGCGCTAAAATAATGTGAAAGTAACGCAAAGCGGCACATAGCCAGCTTTGCATTTCTTAGTGCCAAGGGGGCGTACCATGGGTGGAGCATGGATATTCCCATGCAACCACCCAAGGTTTCTGATGTTAAACCCTATTTACTAAATAAAGTAGACAGGGTTTAGCAACAGAAAACTTCGCACTTTTGAATTAAGCGGAACAAAGGACAAATGCTTTCATTTATCCTTCCTTTTCCGACTTTGTATGTGTGCTGCACTTTACAGCACACATACAAAGAGGGAAAAGGTTTAAAGTCAGTCTATGCATAGCATTTTGTACAAAACATATGCTAGACGCATGGAGACACCCTTGCACAATGGCACAAAGGTGTCTGCTGGGCGCATGGCAGCTGATTTCAGTGCCAGCGCTAAGGAAAGGGGAGGAGAGTTTCATATTTCTGTAAACATACCGCTCTACTCCTCTCTCCTTTTCACCCAGCGCAGTGCAGCATTTGCGGCTGCTGCTCAATGCTGCGTGAATAAGTGGTAAATCTGGCCCATAGAGTGCTAGAAACAGGCATCACCAAACATGGTAAATTAAGGACTGAAAAGTGCACCACATATGCTTCTTGGCAATGCTTCTCGCTACGGGTTAAATGGACATTGCCACCAAGCTCCAGCTGTTTTGACTTCAAGAATCAAGCTTCACATCGCCCAAAAATTTGGACTGACTCGTATCCTAATTTGAAATCTGGAAATGTTTAAAAATGCATGCTTGTGACCCTAATCTAGATCTCTGAAAGAGAACACAACTAGCGATAGCAAAAGTGAAGTATCTGAATTTTCCCCAGAACACATGACAAGAAATCAAGATTTCATACAACACAGTGGCGCCAGAGTCCTCAAGAATTTAAATGCACCAAAGTCAAACAACAAAATCTATTCTCTACATCCCCATACTTTCATTCATTGTTACCGAATGGCCCACCTTTGGAGTATTTCCCTTGACTTAGCTTCTTGCAGTGAGGTATGTTTTGCTACAGATGATTCCTGATAGAATATCGCGAACAAAAAATGCAGTATCCAGTTATTTATTGAGGTGGAAAATCTCTTCCATAGTTGATTTATGTCATATTTAGACCCCGAGGCCTCATTAAAACGTTTACTAGCAAACCATCATTGCAAATATCTTGCATTTCTTCAGAGATTGCAATTTCTAATTTAGTTTCTGGTGGAGCGTGATATCTGAAGTTAATCCCTCAGTCTCAGCTGACTCATCCTTTATTAATTTGTCCTCGAAATTGAAAGAGTCAAATCAGTTCAAAAGAGGTACACAATGTTTCTCAAACAACTTCTCACATTTGTTTAAGCAAGTTTGGTGAAATCCGTTAAAACAATTCTCATGCTCTGCCTTCGGGAGATGAACAAATATTCTTCTTTTTCCCAAATTTGCCATTTTGTTTAATTATGGATGGCTTCTGCAAGCTTTATCTCTCCTGTAATCGGCGAGGATACCCCTTGCGGAAGTTCAGACTACTTAATTTTAACTTTGTAAGCTCACATCTAAATGAGGTCTCCATCTTGTTCAGCTTTCACCAATCAGAGACTTTAGAATAGTCCACCCCATGCATTAGGTACCTCAAAGGATACAGTTGTAGGTGTCAATGTTGTATAATTTGAGCTCTCTCTTCCAAAGTTGATTTGATGATATAAAAACATGGGAGCAGGGGAGGTGGAGCTAGCTGCTCACCAAAATGGCTGCAACCTGCTCAAGCTCCCGTCCAGTGAGGGAGCCTTCTAGCTACCTTGTGTACTGGTGGGCTACCACCAGGTCTTTTCTGCTGCACAAGCCCGCCAGAGGCCCCACCATGCTCTCTTCAGAACATTGAACCCTGGACTAGATCGCCCACCTGTAGGGTTCTGGCTCTGCCACCCCTCCTGCTCTTGGGCGCACATCCTCCCACAGCCAGCCACAACACCCATAGACTTCTGATTTTCGGGGCACCGCGCCCACCTACTCCCCCTGCATACCGACTAGCTGCATTAATTGTCCTCTTCATGGTGAAGCACAAGCCGGCGGCCCAGCAGTTCCTCTTTTCTGAAGCAGGAGCATGCCATAAGCCCCCATCTGCACCATCCTCTGCACGACCGCAGTCCACAACAATGGATATGGAAGCCTTAATGAGGGAGATCTCGGCCCTTGGAGCCACCCATTCAGCTATGGATGGTAAAATAACAGACCTCATGAAGGAGGTCAAATCTATACACCATGATGTGAACACATTATTCCTGCCTAGATACTCTCAACCGCTGTGTAGAGCAAATATAAACACAATACACAACCCTGCCAGGCTGGGCAACGAACATAGATTTCTTATTACAAAAGGTCATGGATTTGCATGACATTGCGATGGGGCACTATCCGTATGTGTGGTGTTCTGGAGAGGACAGAAGGGGGAGACATGAGGATTTTCTTTGGAACTGTCCTGCCTAAATTGCTGTTGCTTCACTTCCCTACACCCTTGATATTCCAGGGAGCACACAGGGTCCAGTCTCATTCCATGGACTAGAACCATTACCTAAGCAGCAAAACGTCCCTCAGCTCTGCTAATCCTCGTTAGTCTCTGTATCTCCATTAGGCCTGGGCATGACATTCCACTTCGTTTGCAGAGTTTGCAGAGTTTTTCCCAGTCTGCGCTCTGCATAGGGCTCGGACTTCCAAAAAACTCCACTCTGCATAGAAAATCTTACTCCAGACCACCTCCTGGCGAAATTTCTCAACAGGGGCGGTAGCTGATGGCTGCTACTACTTGTGTTGAGAAACCTTCCGTATGCATTGAGGACAGGGATTACACACCTCCTCATCTTACCTCATGCCGCTCCCTCGGCAAGCTCCTGAGGTGACAGTCTACTAATGTAGAGATCTGCATGCCCACTGTTTTTCCCGCTAAGCCCCCTCAACTCATGAGGGCTGGATCCTGGCCTATGTTGGACCCAGTTGGATGCCCTCTCTATGCAGTAAACATTGTATGTTACTACCTTCTTTGGTTATGGATGCCTAGTAGCTTATTCCGGCAGGTAGACATTTCTTATGTATATAGGTGTTACAGAGCCCCTCAAATATAGTATTATACCCATGTGCCCTGTATTATGAGCAGAAAGTAATATATGCACCTTTTTGTATACAAATGTATAGAGTATGCTGTTTGAAACACAGGTATTCAAGTATTTCTATGTTTATTTTCATGTAAAATGTCACTAGGTAAAAGCACAGACACGCGCATACATACCTTCACAAATGTTGTCAGACTTACAACAGTTCTATGGTTAGGATTGCTGTTTTACATCTGGTAGGCCTAACATTCTGAGCAGTTGATGTATAGTGAATCTTCAAGAGAAAAGTGAGGTTTAATACATCTTGGGAGAAGGATTAGTGATTAGGCTACTTTGTGAGTCTGTGGTAAGGTACAGTCAAAGTAGACCTCTTTCTGCACTTCTCTTGCCTCTTTCCGCACCTCATGTGCCTCTTTCTGCACCTCTTTTGCTTTTTTCTGAACATCTCTTGTTTCTTTCTGCAACTCTCTTGTCTCTTTCATCTCTTCTCTTTCTTCTTTCTACACCTCTGTTGCTTCTTTCAGCACTTCTCTTGCCTCTTTCTGCACCCCTCTTGCCTCTTTCTGCACCTCTGTTGGTTCTTTCTGCACTGCTCTTGCTTCTTTGTGCACCTCTCTTGCATATTTCTGCACCTCTATTGCCTCTTTCTGCACCCCTTTTCCCTCTTTCTGCACCTCTCCTGCCTCTGTCTGCACCCCTGTTCCCTCTTTCTGCACTTCTTTTGCCAGTTTCTGCAACTCTGTTGCCTCTTTCTGTACTTCTTTTGCCTCTTTCTGTACACTTCTCTTGCCTCTTTCTGCACCCCTCTAGCCTCTTTCTACACCCCTATTACTTCTTTATGTACCTCTCTTGCCTCTTTCTGCACCTCTCTTGCCTCTTTCTGCACCTCTCTTGGCTCTTTCTGCACCTCTCTTGCCTCTTTCTGCACCTCACGTGCTTCTTTCAGCAACTTTTTTGCTTTTTTCTGCACGTCTCTTGTTTCTTTCTGCAACTCTCTTGTCACTTTCATCACTTCTCTTTCTTCTTTCTACACCTCTGTTGCTTCTTTCAGCACTTCTCTTGCCTCTTTCTGCACTTCTCTTGCCTGTTTCTGTACAGTTCTTCCCTCTTTCTGCACCCCTGTTACCTCTTTCTGCACCTCTCCTGCCTGTTTCTGCACCTCTCTTGCCTATTTCTGCACCTCTTTTGCTTCTTTCTGCACTTTTCTTGCTTCTTTCAGCACCTCACTTGCTTCTTTCTGTACCCCTGTTAACTGTTTCTGAATTCGTCTTGTCTCTTTCTTTCTGTACCCCTCTTGCCTCTATCTGCACCTCTGTTGCTTCTTTCTGTACTTCTCTTGCTTCTTTCTGCACCTCTCTTGCTTCTTTCTGCACCCCTCTTGCCTGTTTCTGCACCCTTCTTCCCTTTTCCTGTACCTCTCTTGCCTCTTTCTGTACCTCTCTTGCCTCTTTATTCAGTTCTCTTGCCTCTTTCTGTACCTCTTTTGCTTCTTTCTGCACTTCTCTTGCTTCCTTCTGCACCTCTCTTGCATATTTCTGCACCTCTCTTGCAAATTTCTGCACCCCTCTTGCCTGTTTCTGCATCCCTCTTCCTGCACCTCCCTTGCCTCTGTCTGCACCCCTCTTGCCTCTTTATGCACCTCTTTTTCTTCTTTCTGCACTGCTCTTGCTTCTTTCTGCATCTCTCTTGCAAATATTTTCACCCCTCTTGCATCTTTCTGTACCCCTCTTCCCTCTTTCTGCACCTCTCTTGCCTCTGTTTGCACTCCTGTCCCCTCTTTCTGCACCTCCTTTGCCTTTTTCTGCAACTCTCTTGCCTCTTTTTGCAGTTCTCTTGCCTCTTTCTGCACTTCTCTTGCCTCTTTCTGCACATTTCTTACTCTTTCTGCACCTCTCTTGTTTTTTTCTGCAATTTTCTTGCTTCTTTCTGTACTTTTCTCGCCTGTTTCTAAATTCAAATGGGAAGTGCAAGCTGTCAAGTTTAAAGGTCAGCGTGATCTTGTGACTGAGGTATATGTCTACTTGTACATGTATTCTCATATGTGTTATGCATCTGAAGATGGTAGCTTAAAAAGCGGGTAGCTTCTCTTATAGGTGGTCAAATCTTGTTAGTTCTGCTCTGTCATTCGGTTGCACAGGCAGACATGTCTTATGTATATAGGTGTTATAGAGCCCCTCAAATATAGGATTGAATACCCATGTGCCCTGTATTATGAGCAGAAAGAAATACATACACCTTTTGTATACAAATTTACAGAGTATGCTGCTTGAAACACAGGTATTCAAGTATTTCTATGTTTTTTTTGTGTGTAACATGTCACTAGGTAAAAGCACAGACACACGCAGGCATACCTTCACAAACTTGGTCAGACTTACAACAGTGATATGGTTAGGATTGCTGTTTTACATTTGGTAGGCCTAACATTCTGAGCAGTCGATGAATAGTGAACCTTCAAGAAAGAGTGAGGTTTAAGACATCTTGGGAGAAGGATTAGTGATTAGGCTACTTTGTATGAGTCTGTGGTAGGGTACAGTTGAAGTAGGCCTCTTTCTGCATCTCTGTTGCTTCTTTCTGCACTTCTCTTGCTTTTTTCTCCATCTTTCTTCCTCTTTCAGGACTTCTGTTGCCTCTTTATGCATTTTTCTTGCTTCTTTCTGCACCTTTCTTCTTCTTTCTGCACCTCTCTTCTCTCTTTCTGCATTTCTCTTGCTTCTTTCTGTGTCTTTCTTCCTCTTTCTGTACATGTTCTACCTATGTAGGCATAGTTAGAAATTAGCATTTAAAAAACCTTAGAAATTCACTGAAAAAACCACAGGTTTCAGGGACGTTATAGTTAGAAATTAGCATTTTAAAAACCTTAGAAATTTACTGAAAAAGCCACAGGTTTCAGGGACGGTATAGTTAGGATTTGGCATTTAAAAACCTTAGAAATTCACTGAAAAAACCACAGGTTTCAGGGACGTTATAGTTAGGCTGAAATTTCACTTGTACAAAACCAGAGAAATTCAGCCGTTATAGTTCGCTGAACTAACTATAACTCGCGCCCCCGCAATGCACTGCCGATGACGTCACATATTACATCACTCATGACATGGTCAGTGACATCACTGATGACATCACTGATGACATCACTGATGACATCTCAAGTGACATCACTGATGACATCATCCAGTGACTAAGTGTTTCTAAAAAGTCCAAGAATGTTAAATATATATGTACCATGGTGTATTGAAGAATGAGTGGGTGTATGAGTGTCTGTATGGATGATTTAGTGGGTGCGTGACTGACTGTATAAGTGTGTGATTAAACGTGTCTTAGTGAATGCATTAGTGAGTGACCAATCTGTGTGAATGTGTTTATCAGTCTGTCAGTTGGAGTGTAAGTGGCTGCATGGGTTGGTGAGTAGGTACATGAGTGTCTATATGGTTTATTGATTAGTTGTCTGAGTACCTGTATGAGTGCCTGAGTGTCTGTGTGGGTGGGTGAGGGGGTGTGTGACTCCCTGCATGGATGTATGAGTGAGTGAATCCCTGGGTGTATGGGTTCATGAGTGCATGTATGAGGGGCTGTATGGGTGGGTGAGTGTGTGTATGGGTGTGTTGGTGAGTGAATGGATGTCTCAGTGGTACATGTGTGAGTAACTACATATGTGAAAGGCAGTATATGTGAGTGTTGGAGTATATAAATGACTATATGTGAGAGTGAGTGATTGTGAGAGTGGCTGTATGGATGAGTGTGTGCTTGTATCAGTGATGTATAAGAGAGTAAGTATGTAAGTATGTTTTAGTATCTGTATGAATAAGTGAGGTGGTGTGTGTATAAGTGTATAGGTGAGTAAATGGCAGTGGATTGATTCTTTGGGTGACTGACTAGGTGTGTGAGTAACTCTATGTGTGAGTGGTGGTGTGTGAGTGTCTGTATGGGTGTATGAGTGCATATGATAGTGTTGTATTGATGAGTGACTGCGTATATGATTGAATGTATGGGTGAGTGAGTGGATGTGTCTGTAGGCCTATGAATCAATGAGTGGGTATGTACTAACTGGTAGTGGTATGTCTATGGTTTCGAGAATGGTAGACTGTATTTTAGAGTGGGTGTATGAAAGGTTATATTAGGGTGTGAGGAGGTGCATCAGATATTAAGTGGATGATGTCATCAGTGATGTCATCAGTGATGCCAATTGAGAAGTCATCAGTGATGTCATCAGTGATGTCACTGACCATGTCATGAGTGATGTAATAAGTGACGTTATGAGCAGTGCATTGCGGGGGCACGAGTTATAGTTAGCTCAGCTAACTATAACGGCTGAATTTCTCTGGTTTTGTACGAGTGAAATGTCAGCCTAACTATAACGTCCCTGAAACCTGTTGTTTTTTTAGTGAATATATATATATATACATACACATATACTTGAAGATGAAGGATCACAAGAAAACAACAGCCAGCCAGGGCAAAAATCTGGATCCCAAAGGATACAATGAGTCACAAAGAAATAAAATATCCAAGAAAGAAGTGACTCAAACAGATAGATTCACCAAAGAACAAAAATATATTTCCACTACAACGTTTCAGCTTCCGCCTTCCTCAGGTAGTACAAGATGGTTTGCTCAGTGGCTGCACAGATGACACAGCTGAATTTTCAAAAAGCATCATGAGTGAAGATTCCATTTGGAATGTGGAATCAATGCAGTCCTGAGAGCTCTTGAGATATGGAGTAATCAGGTTGTATTGTCAGTAATGTTCAGTCCATCTGGATGCAGTGATTTTAAACGGTACATCCAGAAGTTTTCTCTGGAGTCCAGTAGTTCTTCCTTTGAGACATGTTCCATCTGCAGAAATGAGGAAACCTGTAAAGACCATCTACAGGAGCTTGCTACATTATTTAAAAGACGAGGCTATCCTCTGCATATCATACAGCAACAAATTGACAAGTCTTTGCAGTTACCCAGAGAAGCACTTATTTGGAATACCAACGGCAGAAACAAAAGTGACAGAACTCCATTTGTGGTTGACTATCATCCATCAGCTCCCAACTACAGAAATATAATGCAAAAACATTTCCCTTACTGTCTACTTGTGAAAAATTGCAAAGGTTTTCCAAAACCGCCAGTCATTACTTACTGCAGCGCTCCAAATTTACGATCTCTTATTGTGAGAGCTGAACTCAAGCAAGTTGTAACAAATGCAGGGGTTCATTGCTGTGACTCTAAAAGGTGCATCACGTGTGAATACCTTTTACAAACATCATCAGTAACTAGTTCTGCTACGAGAAGGACATATGGAATAAGACAGCATCTTATATGTCGCTCAACATGCATTATTTATGTGATTCAGTGCCAACGGCAAAGCTGTAAAAAACAATATGTAGGCCAAACAGTGAATGACCTCCGTACTCGATTCAGGAACCACAAATCAGCAATAATTAATAAGAAAATTGACCAGCCTATAGCCAAGCATTTTAACCTTGTGGATCATTTACTATCAGATTTGAAGATTTTCCCCGTGGAACATGTCTCAAAGGAAGAACTACTGAACTCCAGAGAAAACTTCTGGATGTACCGTTTAAAATCACTGCATCCAGATGGACTGAACATTACTGACAATACAACCTGATTACTTCATATCTCAAGAGCTCTCAGGACTGCATTGATTCCACATTCCAAATGGAATCTTCACTCATGATGCTTTTTGAAAATTCAGATGTGCAGCCACTGAGCAAACCATCTTGTACTACCTGAGGAAGGAGGAAGCTGAAACGTTGTAGTGGAAATATATTTTAGTTCTTTGGTGAATCTATCTGTTTGAGTCACTTCTTTCTTGGATATATACATACATATATATATTCACTGAATAAACCATAGGTTTCAGGCACGTTATAGTTAGAAATTAGCATTTAAAAAACCTTAGAAATTCACTGAAAAAACCATAGGTTTCAGGGACGTTATAGTTAGTTGGACATTTCACTCATACAAAACCATAGAAATTCCACCGTTATAGTTAGTTCAGCTAACTATAACTCGCGCCCCCGCAATGCACTGCTGATGACGTCACATATTACATCATTCATGACATGGTCAGTGACATCACTGATGACATCTCAAATGACATCACTGATGACATCATCCAGTGGATGTGGTTTTCTTTAAAATTTAAATATGTATTATATATATACCAAGCTGTATTGAAGAGTGAATGGATGTATAAGTGTCTGGATGGAGGATTTAGTAGGTGTGTGACTGACTGTTTAAGTGAATGATTAAATGTATCTTACTGAATACATGGGTTAGTGTCTAAAGTGTGTGAATGTCTGTATCACTCTGTCTGTTGTTGTGTAAGCTGCTGCATCGGTTGGTCAGTAGCTACATGAATGTCTATATGGGTTATTGATTAGTTGCCTGCGTATTTGTATAGGAGACTGAGTGTGTGTGTGGTTGGCTGGGGGGGGTGTGACTCTGTGCATAGATGTGTGAGTGGTTGATTGACAGGGTGTATGAGTTTAATAGTGCATGTGGAAACAGTTGTATGGGTGGGTAAGTGTGTGTATGGGCGTCTTGGTGAGTGAATCGATGTCTCAGTGCACATGTCCAGCTAAGTACATATATAAAAGGCAGTGTATGTGAGAGTTGGTGTATAGAAATGACTATACGTGAGAGTCAGTGATTGTGAGAGTGGCTGTATGTATGAGTGTATACTTGTATAAGTGATTATATTAGAGACTAAGTATGCGTTACTATCTGTATGAATAAATGAGGTGGTGTGTGTATAACTGTGTAGGTGAGTAAATGGAACTGTGATTGATTCTTTGCATGAGTGACTAGGATGAGTACATAACTGACTAGGATGAGTGCTGGTGTGTCAATGTCTATATAGGTGTATGAGTGCATTTGATAGTGTTCTATTGATCAGTGACTGCATGTATGAGTGATTGTATGGGTGAATGGGTAGATGTGTGTGTAGACCTAGGAATCACTGAGTGGGTGTGTAGTAACTGGTATTAGTGTGTCAATGGTATCGAAAATGGTAGTCTGTATTTTACAGTGAGTGTATCAAAGGTTATATTAGTGTGTGAGGAGGTGCATCAGATTGTCACATGGATGATGTCATCAGTGATGTCATCAGTGATGTCATTTGAGATGTCATCAGTGATGTCATCAGTGATGTCACTGACCATGTCATGAATGATGTAATATGTGACGTCATCAGCAGTGCATTGCGGGGGCGTGAGTTATAGTTAGCTGAACTAACTATAACGGTGGAATTTCTATGGTTTTGTATGAGTGAAATGTCCAACTAACCACAACGTCCCTGAAACCTATGGTTTTTTCAGTGAATTTCTAAGGTTTTTTTAAATGCTAATTTCTAACTATAGCATGCCTGAAACCTATGGTTTTTTCAAAGGTTTTTTTAAATGCCAATTTCTAACTATAACGTGCCTGAAACCTATGGTTTTTTCAGTGAATTTCAAAGGTTTTTTAAATACTAATTTCTATCTATAACGTCCCTGAAACCTATGGTTTTTTCAGTGAATTTCAATGTTTTTTTTAATGCTAACTTCTAATTATAATGTTCATTTAACCTATAGTTTTTTCCGACATCCAAGAAGGACACAACACCCACTGCCACAACCCTCAGGACCTCCCCCCCGTACCACCCCTCTCCCTACTGTAATTTTTTTAAATTTGTTATTTAAACTATATAATGTCTTCTTGTTTTTTAAATATTAAACAACTACATACAGTATGAAAGGGAGCCCAGCCCAGAGCCACATCTGAAGACCAACACATGTCATAGACCTACTGATCAAGCAGCTCCGACACCCAAGAACGCCACAACACCCACCACCACCCCCAGGACACCCCCCCTCTACCACTGAGGCAGCGCAGAACAAGACAGCGAACTTTCCGAAAACGGCATGGCCCCTCAGCCACACAATAGCTGAATATTGGGACAGATGTGAACAAACTATATGTGAAGGAAGCAATTCACCCATGTTTAACAATGCACACAATGCAAAGTGTAGCGGTGATGTGCTGGACACATCTCAGTATGCAGAACACATACCTCTCCATGTGCACAAATACTACTGGTGCTTGTAGTGTTGCGGACAGTGGACCCAACCATGTTACGTCAAACACTAGGGAAGATCTTAGTCATGTAGCTGTGTCGTCCCCCCCTGTAAGCATAAGCGTAACCGGAGTGGGCTGGTCCGACGTACGCCACTTCAGCGTAGGAGTGTGAATAAATAGGCCAGAACTCTGTCGTGGTTCACTTGTGAGAAGGCCAAAGCGTCTGCCAGGTCGCCGCCCCTCACCCTGCCACGAGGCCGCCGACGTGACCGCCAGCCTCCTCAGCCGATCGCTGGCTTCCGCCACACAGGCCCCCAGCGGCACAGCACCGCGGACTTATGTCTGTACAAACTACTGCCTTCAATATACACTGCGGACAGCAAGGCTCACAATTCAGATCGAGTCGTTATTGCAGATGACGCAGTCCAGTAGGCAAGAGACATTGCTCAAGTCAACAACACGTGGCTGTGGGCCCTTCCTGACTGCTGCCTCCGGCCTACACTGCGGTCAGTAGGACTCACAATTCAGATGGAGTCGAGATTGCAGATGACGCATTCCAGTAGGCAACAGACATTGCTCAAGTCAACAACACATGCCTGTGGGCCCCTCCTCACCACTGCCTCCTGCCTCCACTGCGGTGAGTAGGGCTCACAATTCAGAGCGACTCGCGATTGCAGATGACGCAGTCCAGTAGGCAACAGACATTGCTACCAGTGCGGCCAGCCCGGACCACGCATCATCGCTGACTGCGCACACGCTAAGTGCTTCAAGTACCACTAACTCTGTGCAGCTCAAGTCAACGCCATGTGGCTGTGGGCCCTTGATGACCGCTGCCTCCGGCCTACAATGCGGTTAGCAGGGCTAACAATTCAAGATTAGTGCCGATGCAAATTGTGTAAGAGAGTATAATCGGTTAAGAAGACTATATGCTCCCAATCTATGCAGCTCAAGTCAACGTCACGTGGCTGTGGGCCTTTGCTGACCGCTGCCTCCGGCCTACACTGTGGAAGACCGGCGACACGTGGTGCCACTAACCCTGTTCAACACAAGCCGGCGACACGTGGTGCGACTAACCCTGTTCAACACAAGCCGCGACACGTGGTGCCACTAACCCTGTTCAACACAAGCCGGCGACACGTGGTGCCACTAACCCTGTTCAACACAAGCCGGCGACACGTGGTGCCACTAACCCTGTTCAACACAAGCCGATCCCACATGTGGAACTGTGTCCTGAGTCCTGAATGGCAGTGACCCCAAGTCCGTGGCAGCGACCACAGCACCAGACTCCCTTTGATCAGTGAGGCATATTTCCATATGCAAGGCCGGCGACACGTGGTGCCACTAACCCTGTTCAACACAAGCTGATCCCACATGTGGAACTGTGTCCTGACTCCTGAATGGCAGTGACCCCAACTTCGTGGCAGCGACCACAGCACCAGACTCCCTTCGATTAGTGAGGCTTATTTGCATATGGAAGGCTGGCAACACGTGGTGCCACTGAACCTGAACTACGCAGGCCGGTGGGGCCACCAACCTATGCACGTGGCTGTGGGCCCTTGCTCACTGCTACCTCTGGCCTACACTGCGGTCAGCAGGGCTCACAATTCAGATACAGTCGCGATTGCAGATGACACAGTCCAGTAGGCAAGAGACATTGCACCCAGTGCGGCCCGTCCGCACCAAGCAGCATCACAGGCTCATACATTCTCAATGCTTCTGGTGCCACTAACTGTGCACCTCAACTCAATGCCACGTGGCTATGGGCCCTTGCTGACCGCTACCTCTGGCCTACACTGCGGTCATCAGGGCTCACAATTAAAATTAAGTCTTGATTCATTAATTACAGAGTCCAGTAGGCAAGTAACTATCACAGGCCTAAAACCTACATAATATCCTTTTAGTATCCTTGCTTCAAGAACTTTTTTATATCAGTTATAGCTTTAGTACAATCACCAAATTCATCTTCAAGTGCAAACGAACACTCATTAGCAGTCTACACTGCGGGCAGCAGAGCGCGCAATTCGAATTTTTGACATGTGGTGCCACTAACCCTGTTCAACACAAGCCGCGACACGTGGTGCCACTAACCCTGTTCAACACAAGCCGGCGACACGTGGTGCCACTAACCCTGTTCAACACAAGCTGATCCCACATGTGGAACTGTGTCCTGAGTCCTGAATGGCAGTGACCCCAAGTCCGTGGCAGCGACCACAGCACCAGACTCCCTTCGATCAGTGAGGCATATTTCCATATGCAAGGCCGGCGACACGTGGTGCCACTAACCCTGTACAAAACAAGGCGCGACACGTGGTGCCACTAACCCTGTTCAATACAAGCCGATCCCACATGTGGAACTGTGTCCTGAGTCCTGAATGGCAGTGACCCCAACTTCGTGGCAGCGACCACAGCACCAGACTCCCTTCAGTTTTATTTGTTGTTGTTTTGTTTAAATAAAATGTTTTATATGTAAATCTATACATGACTAAGATTCTTGTTTGTCCAACCGCACAGGGACAATTCCGGGCCCAAGAAGGTTGTTGGGGGTATGTTGGTAATGTGGGAAGAGGGTGCGTTACCTGCTGATGTGGGGAGAGGCAGCATGAAAGGGGTATCTCTCACAGAAAGAACTCCGGTATGTTTTCAGAAATGCCTCGGACAGATGCCAGCTGACGGACTGAATCACAAAATGGCTTTTCAATGCTTATGTAGTGTGACTTATGAACAGTTCGCACCCAGGCTCGCAGAGGGACAACTGCGGCCCGTCCGCTCGACTCACAGACGCAGTACTACGAGCCGTCCGCTCCCAAAGGAACAGCAGCGTAGTAGCTCGCAAAGGTACAGGCACAGCAGCGTACTAGCTTGCAAAGGTAGAGAGCTGCGAGCCGACGGACTGGCTTCTAACGGCATAGCTGCGAAGTGGTGATGTTGGGCAGAGGGAGCGTGAAAGGGTTATCTCGCACAGACAGAGCTCCGGTATATTAAATTGCCCCCGGGACCTTTCTTTTATATTTTCACTCGATGCGAGAAAGCGCGCTTTCTGGACCAAGACCTTTCTCCCTACCAAATTTGGCGTAATTCCGTTCAGCAGTTTGACCTGTAGCCTTGTCTAAAGTTTCCTATGGAAAATCCATTGAGAAAACACGTTTTCACCCCTCCCACATAGCTACCTGTCACAGGCGTACTCGCTGTTGGTGTGCAGGTCAGTGGTCTAGTTGTCAACATGTCACGGCCACTCCCTGAGGGCAGGTTTGCACACACACCACACCCATCCGGCACATGCGTCACAGGCCATGTGACCACTCAAATATAATGGATCGACAATGTCACATCCTTTATTGCCGGTGGTGACTGGATGGCGGACGCTCCACGGGTCTCAATCATAAAGAGTCCATGAAAAGTTGCGCAGAGGGTTAGTCGCACCCTGAGCTGTATGGCCGTCAGGGGCCTACTACCACGTGGCGTGGACTTGAGTTGCACAGGGTTAGTGCCACCCAAAGCTGATGTGGCCGTCAGGGGCCTACCACCACGTGGCGCGGACTTGAGTTGCACAGGGTTAGTGCCACCCGAAGATGATGTGGCCGTCAGGGGCCTACTACCACGTGGCGCGGACTTGAGTTGCACAGGGTTAGTGCCACCCGAAGCTGATGTGGCCGTCAGGGGCCTACCACCACGTGGCGCGGACTTGAGTTGCACAGGGTTAGTCACACCCTAAGTTGAATGGCCGTCAGCGGCCTACCACCACGTGGCGCTGACTTGCGTTGCACAGGGTTAGCGGCACCAAAAGCTGATGTGGTCTCCGCCATTGATGACTCAGGACTCAGCGACATGTGTGGGATCTGCTGGGCAGCGGAGCGGGTCCACATAGTGTGCACCAAGCCATGGTGGCGGGACCGGGCCCTGGAGCTTTCACGGGCATGTGGAGTGCCCACTGGTAGACACTCCGGTGGCAGCAGGTAATTATTTGGTCATGGATGCGCAGGGGCGGCAGGTTCTCTCTGTCTCTCTCTCTCACTTCCCTCTCTTCACTCTCTCTCTCACTCTCTTCCTTCCTTTCCTTCTATCTCTCTCACTCTCACTCTCTCTCCCTTCTCCCTTTCTCACTCCCTTTCTTTCCTTCCCTCTCTTTTTCTCTCTCACTTTTTTTCCTTCTCTCTTTCTCTGTGTCTCACTCCTTTGATATGCGCATTACACACGTCCTTATTTTGTGCTTTATTTTGCTGTGCGTCGACATTGATGGACCCGACAGGAGTCTTCCGCCTTGTTGTTTTGTGTTGAGTTTGTTAAATTTAGTTTATCCTCTATATGTACGTAAACGGAAAAATAAAGTTTGGGAGAAAAAAAAATTTCAATAAAGTTTTTGGTTGTTACTTAAGTGCTGTGTGACTCTTTCTCGTTCTTATTACTGTTATTTGGTGGTGTCCACCATGGTGTTAAATTTTGGGGCAGTTATCGTGGGAATACTGGTGATGTCTGCAGTTTGCACCAGCTTCTGAATAGTCAATTAGATTTATCTCAACTTTAGTTGCATTAAAGTGCTGATAATGAGATGCAGAGTAGGCGTTCCCGTGCAAAAACACACGAGGTGCACCTTTGCGATTTATTCTTAATACTAAAATCCTGCATTGAATTGCACTGTGGTAGTGGGTGCATTTACAGTGTACACACAAAATCAATGAAGAAATCTCATTGTATTTATATTGATTGGGAATAGTGGGTCAGGTGCTGAATCTTGACAGGATACACTGCCTAGTTCGTTTATTTTTCTGTACACGAAAAAACCACATCACAACTTTCACAACGAAAGGCAAAAACTGCGATGCGAAACAAATTCCGGCGATAAGCCGCGTTAGCACCAGGGATTTTACACCTGCTTTCTGCTGGTGTTAAGCAGGACGACTACCTGCCGCATGAAAGGGAACACAGCCAAGAGCCACACCGGAACACCCACAGGTGCCATAGAGTCAATGAGCATGATACACGGATACCCATGAGGTCCACAACACTCATCGCAACAACCCCAGGACCGCCAACGCCCCCCAAACCCGCATCTGAGCAAGTGTGTCCGTGTGGTCATTGTGTTAGCATGATGGGCACGGGCCCTGCAACATCACAGTGTGCTGTCTTCAGCGGACGTTGCCATGTCACCTCAGCGTTGGCAGTGAGCCTGGACATGTAGCTACGCACGCATCCTCCTGCATGCACAAGCGGCGTGTGCTGGTCCGGCGTACACAGGTCAGCGCAGGGGTGTGCCAATCCGGCAAGGGGAACGGGGTGTCTCGGACATGTCCGTGTGCAAGAAGTGCGGTAAGTGTGTCTCTGTGTTCTGGTGTGGCCGCCACAAGGGCCGCAGCAGTCGATGTTGTAAAGTGGCATGCACCACCTCCAAACGGCAGTGTCACGGTGTGATTGGAATGCCACAGGACATGCGCGAATAGGCATTACAATGGTGTGCCGTAGGAGTGCACGGGATACAACAGCGCAGCGCACAAAAGTATGGGGGCTCGTGGGAGGGAGGAGCAGCTGTTTGGCAACGTAACACACAGTGAACCAGCCCATGTGCCAAGTGCTGGGCATCTCATCCATGATGACCAGGGTCGCAGACATCCCACAACACCCACGACCGGCCTTTGTACACATCCTGTATGAATGCAGCTGTAGAAGTTACTGTAGGGATGAAAGGTTCTTTGTCTGAGCTATCTTGCGCTAACACATCTGCTGCTCCAAGAAGGAACTTGCAAGTGGCCAGCCCTCCCTGACAGATACGATAATATTTGCATCCGTCTCCCACACTACGCACTGCCCGATTTGAGAACAACGAGTGCACATCCCACACTCAAAAGTCCTTCGTCGTAGTTAGCGTGCGTGAAATGGCCTTCACACGTACTCCCACCACACCCCAGCACCCATTGCACACAGACCCGGCTCATTGCACCAAGCTGTGCCTTTCATCCACAAGACTGGCACACGGCAAGCCAGTGCAGCTACAAGCAGAGCCACTGACGCAATGGCAGGGCATCCCGAACACATGGTCGACTCCATTCACGCCCACCTATACCTTGCACGTCTGCTGCATGTCCTGGTTGCACTGCCTTTGGCAGTGCTGCGGATCACTTACCGGCTGAGTTTCCGCATTGCGGACGTCACCTGCGTTCAACCTGTATTGCAATGTCGCACGTGCCTATCCGAGTGGTGCATGGACGTGTGCCTCTCCAACGTGTGCGTAGCTGACATGGATTACGACGGGTGTGTGCACCCCCTGTTGGCCCACGACCAGGAGTGTCATGGTGATGCCTGTTTATGGCATGCATGGATGTTTGGCATGCATGTTGGGAACTGGGCCTGGGAGATTGCATGTGTCGTAGTATGCAGTGAGCAAATTGACCCACTTCCCGATTCTGCTTTGGTGCACATTGGGTACAGTGGTTGGAGTCAGCACATCTGTCCCGGTCAGCTGATGGATTACGTCGATGACATGTCAAATATTGTGGCCAACCATCACTCATTAGAGATAGTGGCTTACGCAGCTGCACTCGCGTTCATGGACGAGTGACAAGGTACCTGCAACCACGACTCAATGTGCCACATTGCACGTGTCCCGCCGCATCATTGCACGGTGTGCATCTGGTCACATGTCCCAAGACGACAGTGGACATGGCTGCATTGGTGTCGACTCATGTCCGAGGGGCGGACAACCAACGCTGCTTGACACTGACGTGTGTTGGTGATGGACTACCCCGAGGTGAACATGGACGTTTTCCTACGTTCCTTATTCAGGCATGCTGCTGCATTTGTCTGCATATCGTGGCACTACTCTTGGCCGTACTGACACGCACTTTTTTTTATAAAGTTTCCACATTTTCACTTGTCTCCAAATGTGTTGTGTCTTCATTTGTATGCCAATGTGTATGTCACGGACTCTCTGGCTGCCTGCCATACGTGAAGTGCTACCCCATCCGGACTGTGGGTTTGTACTTATGCGTTCTAATGTGCCTGTTTCGTACTGATGCTTTTGGACGTTTATCCGCCACAGGCGAGTGCATTTGTGTCCTGTGTTCGATTGTGCGAATGTTTGTGTTTGGACAACATTGTGTTGGATGTTGGTGTGCTCTGCTTCCTATGTGTGTGTGTGCTGCATTCTGTGTGAGATGTCCCTTCATGTGAGGTTTTGTTCACCCTTCTCCCTTTCAGGCAGTGTGGTTTTCACTTCTGTGCTTGTTCAGTGGTGTGATGTTGGCGTGTTGTGTGACTTGTGCTCCTTGTTGGTGTGTTTCATTTTAGCCATGGTTTGTCTGTAGTTGTGCTGTACTTAATTGTGCATGTGTGCCATTGTGCCCATCTCCCCCTTCCCCCCACTCCCTGCTTGTTCCTCTTCCTGGTGCCGTTGTGTCTGTAATTTTGTTACTCCACACATAAATACATGTAAAGAACAAATTAGAATAGTTCCTTGATTCTTTTAGATTGCAAAACGTCTCTCTATTGGTTATTTTTGAATTTTCCATATAAACAGTTTTTTTAATATTCAAGGACACATAGAAGTCAGAAGTGCAACGTATTCTATCTACACAGTTTCTAGAACATTCTACAACACGTGCAGGTTAAAAGTTCATCAATTTTTTTAAACCTAACAATATTTTTTTGCAACATTTTCTCGAACATTTAACGGCACGTGCAGGTTAAAAGTTCACGATTGTTTTAAGTTCGAACAGTGCCTTCCAAATGCAAGTAGCAGGTGTGGTTGAGTTGACCAAATTTTATCCTATCATATGTACTCCACGTTTAAACTTCTTTTTCTTAACCAATCACAAAGATGCTTTTCCACAAAACGAATGTGCACCCTACTTTTAAAAAACAATGCTTTTCATCTCCCAATCAGTTATCGTTTTGAATGAGAAAAAAAGTAGTTCCCCACCTTTAAACATATCTCTTATTCTACGAACGGACTGCATGAGCTACAGACATCTATCCATACTTCCCAGCCATACCTTCAAAATGCTAGTGTGGATCGTAGGACATAGCTATGTTTTCTGGTGCAAGAGGTATGCAGAACAGAGACATATTGACTTAGACCTAGGTTTACAAAATGTGGACATTAAATGGTTTGGACAGAGAGTATTGAAGTGGCACCAATTGTTGCCTTTGGTTAAAACCTGTTTGCATCTCCAACACCCTGACCTCAAGATTGTGCACTGTGGTGGAAACGACCTAGGCACATTGACTGGTGTAGGTTTGGAAATGCTAATGAAAGACACCTTTCGACAATTGATGTTGCTTTTGCCTCAAACTGTCTTTGTATATTCCAATATATGCCAAAGACAGAAGTGGAAATGGTCAAACCAATTTTGTCCTCAGATTGAAAAATCTAGGAAGAATGTCAACAAAGCTGTGTCTGCATACCTCAGAGACCATAGAATGGGGTCGATCTACAACAACAACATACGTTTTGATATGGCTGATATCTACAGAAGTGATGGAGTACACTTCACAGATCAGGGAAATTGTTTTTTCTGAATAACCTGAAGCTGTGCATCCGCACTTATATGTAGCTCCAACTAATAAACACAAGGGCTCTTTTTAGAGCCGCCTTATATTCCCAATATCGGTTCGCAGAGTGACAGCTGCGATCCGGCTAGCACAGGGAGACCTGCGGGCCGTCGGGCAGGCTCGCAGAGGGGAGCTGCGGCCCGTCGGCTCGCACAGGGAGAGCTACGGGCCGTCGGCTCACAAACGCACACCAGC